>CM065705.1:18111551-18141729 GCA_017654935.2 Phymorhynchus buccinoides
CAACAGTGCGAAAGGGTGTTTCATTTATACTCAATTCTGTCTGCGACAGGATGCCAGTACAGCGAAACGGAGAAGAGGGCTAACATGATGAAACGTTTTCTTCCTAAGGACAAGACGAGCAGCTGTGTTTTGAATACGCTGGAGACAAGATAGAGAAGATACTAATATGCAAGAAAGGCCGGAGAGTATTACAGTAGTCAAGACGAGATAGGATGAAGGAAGTAACAAGCTTTGCTGTGGCTTCATCTGATAGATATTTAGGAATGCAGCCAATGCGACGAATTTAACAGTAGCAGAACTGACAGCCTGAGGTCTGAGTCAAGAAACTGCATGGAAAGAGTATTGTCCAAAGTTTTGAGAGGGGAATGAATATTAGTAATGTTACCCAGTTGGATTGACTCTATGGAAACAGATGCTATTTTAGTTTAGTTTTTGTCCCTACTACAAGCATTGCTTCAGTTTTGTCACCATTCAATATAAGTTTATTTTGAACCATCCAATTTTGAATATCAATACAGCAGTTTTTAGAATGGAATCTTGATCATATACAAAGTAAACAAGACAGGACCAATTACATACCCCTGGGGGACTCCACCAGAAAGTGTAACCTGTTCAGACTGACGACCATTGACCAGAACTGACTGAAAACGATCAGAGAGGTATTATAAGAGGAAAACAAGAAAGAGCAGGGCCCTTAATTCCAATATGTTCAAGACGAGACAGAAGAATGGAGTGGTCTATGGTATCAAAGGCAGCAGAGATATCAAGAAGCGTCAAAGGAGAGATTTGACCAGCATCAGAAGCAAGTAGGAGGTCATGAGAGTTGAGTCTAAACGGAGGTCATTCGCCAAGTCGGCGAATAGGGATAGGGTTAGAATTGATCGACCGGAAAATGGATAGGGTTAGAAATGGGGTAAGGGATAGGATTAGAACTGTAAACAACCGAAATAAATGATTTTAACAAATTTCATCACCAAAATAATTGACGGAAACTTCAGTATGTGAGAACAATAGCACAAGTTAACTCCTTGACTGCCAGAGATAATTAAAGAAAACACCATTGTACAAATCATGACATGAAAAAGACAAGTGATAGAGCCAATCTGGCAAAATGGTCTGGGGATAGTATTCTCTTGACTGTGCTAGAGCAAAAGCCAGCATATCAGAGTTATTCCTCTTCATCAGTGATGTCATCAGGTCAGTACGTAATACGTTGGTGCATGGCAGTCAAGGAGCTAAGTGTTCATTTCGACTGTTGTGGTTGGCGAACGGCCTCTGTTTAGACGCATGTGCCTGTGGTCATTACTAATTAGGGGAAGACGGGGTAAAAAGCGCATGGGCGGGTAAGAAGCCCACCCCAATTATCTCATGAAATGAAGCCAATTTCAGTCTCATTTTGCCCATGAGACGAGCGTTAATGTCTAGCATTCGTCTCATGGGCAAATTTGACTGAAATTCTCTTTATTTCATGAGATAATTGGGGTGGGCTTACCCGCCCATGCGCTTTTTACCCCGTCTTCCCCTAGTCAGTATCAGGATTAGGATCAAGATCAGGAACAATGCGTCGCAAGTGCCAATACTGGTAACTTGATAATCGCGACGGAACTAGGAGGGCGCATGTATATCGGAAAACATAGAATTGTAACCTCCTCTAACTAATGGCTAAGTTCTGGAGGATTTACATACCACACACACACATACACAGAGAGAGAGAGTAAGAGGGAACACAGGGGACATAACTCTCTTTTACTAACAGACAGTTGATTTACTTCCCTTGGATTGCTTTAGGAAGTAATTTTAAAAGAAAATTATGTTAAATAAAACAGGTAGATAGTTATTTAGTTATACTATCTATTTAAGATTTTGTGCAAATTTATTTAAAAAGAATAAAGTAGAATATCATTGTTACAAATTCTTATTTTAACTAATCCGCGTTTTTAACTTCCTGTTTCAAGAGGACTTCCTGTTCCCTTCGAACTCTCCTGTCATTTTTCCACCAGACTTGGAAGGGCGAATATCTAGTTTAAAAGTCTCATTGAAAAGAAAGACGGCCTAGAGCGTACCTGGACAAGGTATAGTAATTATTGTCATTTTAATATTTGGTGTTTCAAGAGTATAGACATTTAACAGAGTAATATAGTAAATTAAATTTTAAATTCTAAAGGACCATCTAAAAGAATGTGCAGGGGGTCCCAGGAATGCGCTAGAAAAAAAATCTTTTTAGCATTTGCAATGCCACTGAGAGTGAGACCCTCTATCCCGCCTCTAGGACCCTCTATACTGTAAGTGAAGGAGTCCCTGGGACCCCTTGTTTTGCAGGACGAATGGGATTGGGAGCCCTGAGGTGTGAGACTGCGTAGTAATTTTCATTTACAGGGGTGCATGTGGGTGTGCCTGAATCCTGAATTCAGGCAATTTGATGCAGGTTTAGGCAGCTGTGTGCCTGAAGAAAGGGCTCTTTAATATATCATTCTTTTGTTCAGTTAGGGTTTTGGCAAGAAAGTTCAGGCAAAAGTTTTGGTCACTGCATGCACCCTTGCATTTATGTATATGTGTGCATGCATCCGTTTACTAATTTATGTAATTTATGAATTGAGTGCTATGTAAATATTTTTGTATGTTATAATGAGGCCTTTTAAATAATTGTCATTGTATTAAACGCCTTGGGCTCCTGATTTTACCGGGAGGTAAGTGCACCCTAAATTTACATTATTATTATTACTAGCGCAACGCCTAGTACTGGCAATGCACCGTACTGGTAACGCCTAGTAACGGTAACGCCAAGTACTGGTAACGCTGAGTACAGCAAATTTGAAGCGATTCGGTTAAGAAATGGCGGAGTTATAAGGCCCCGTTTCTCGTTGGCGCTGCTCTGAGAGTGACGCGCTCTCCCGATTCTCTTCCAAGTTGCTGCCAGGCTTTGCCCGGGCCATAGCAAGCATAACAGCAAATTTGAGGCGATTCGGTTAAGAAACGGCGGCGTTATTCGTGAAAAGGTGAAGCGGCGTATAGCGCGCGCGTTTCTAAAGCGATTCGCTTCCGGTTTGGCACAGCGATAGTCACCGTCCCCTGTGATCTACCTGCCAAATTTGAAGGCAATCGGCCCAGAAACGCCGGAGATACGGGCGCCGAGAGGCCGGCAGATGCGCGTTTCGCGCATTTGCGAAACCGAGTAAATGATACGGCCGCCTCGGTTGCCGTTGCCATCGCCCCGTGAGGGCTCACAGCAAATTTGAAGCGGTTCGGTCGAAAAACGGCGGAGTTACAAGGCCCGTTTCGTGTTTCAGACACACACACACACAGACACACACACACGGACAGTTGGCTTATTACTATATGATTATTACTACTACTATCAGTTATTATTGCTATTATTAATATTATTATTATGTCAGTCACATAGGCCATAGCCGCTGTGACGATCTGGAGAACGGTTCACAAGAGCAAATGGTTGTACCTTTTTCCTGACAGTTTGTTAACGTTTTGCTCCTCTTCCAAACCAACCACGCTGTGAACTATCACGTGGCTTGCGCAGGGTTAATACATATATTATTATTATTGAACATTTAGCACATCCAGGGTCCCCCTTTTGGGGGTCTATGAAGCACTAAAATTCTCAAGGACCCTCTGAAAGATTGCAGGGGGTCCCAGGGATGCACTAGAAAAATTCTTTTTAGCATTCACAATGCCACTGGGACCTTCTATCCCGCCTCTATGACCCTCTTTACTGTAAGTGAATGAGTCCCTGGGGTCCCTTGTTTTGCGGGACGATTGGGAGCCCTGACGCTTAATCAATTGAATGCCCTTGGCGTTTACAATATAAAAAAATATAATGTACACGTATAGCACAACATAATAATGATGTTTTAGCATAACGCATAAAGAAAGTGAAATCAAGATTATTAAACAAATGCCCAAAGACGGTCAGACAAACAGACACACAACTACACACACACGTGCATGAGCGTGCGCACGCTCACGCACATACACACGCGAACACACACTCACACAGATAATCATGTTCACGCACCAGGCTCAGACATTCACTCTCACAGGGGAAGGGTGATATTTTTTTTAAAATTTACTACTGTTTTAGCATACTTTTGGTGGTTTGCAAACTGTCCACACATTTCCTTTAGGTTTTGAAATTAAAATCAAATTTAACTGTATTTACTTAGTTCATTCCTTGAAAGGAAGTTCTAACATGAATAGAATAGGATATTTTGCATACTTGTAGTTGTACCAAAGACAATATATACGTGGTAAGCTTTCTGGTTGTACATATAAAACTAATTGAAGTGATCGATATAGAAATCAGCAATTTTTAAATATTAAAACAAAAATCTGCTAAGTTAGTAAGTATCCGATTTAGTGCTATCTACAACCTATGACAGTGTTGTCAGTTTGCCACCAGGCCTTTTATCCGATGTAGCAAAGTGAGGAATTTGCCCCAGTGTACATATTACATCAGTGGCAAGTATTGAAGCATAAAGCAGTTTTGTCATAGGCTCTAGATAGGTTATTTTGGGGTATCTCATCTTGAAAACCCCCCAACTATTTCAAGACATGTTTTTGTGTGTGTTTTTCAGCCTAAAACGTATGGGTATACGTTACTCAACAAGAAGAGAACAACAATCAACGATGGATGGAGCAGAGAGCAAGCACGTGGCAAGCCCTTTTGCTGTTTGCCAAAGCAAGGAATGCAGCATGCAGCAGCTAGGAAGCGAACTGTCTACTTTGGATCTGGGAAACACAACAAAAGATTTGGGCCTTGTGAAAAAGGATTTGGAGCCAAGTGGGGAGAGAGAAGAGAACCTGTCGTTGCCTTCATTGGGTCTTATGATTAAAGGGCCGATTCTGAGACAGCCGAAGTGTGCATGTGATAGCGCTGTTGCTGACACCTTCATAGAACAGTTCAACAGCTGCTCTGATGAAATGTTCAAACGCAGCATATTCAGAGGCCATTGAGGAGTGTGTGAAATCAGACTGCGCTGATTGCTTTATAGCTTTGAGCACTGCAAGGCTTCATAGCTCTGACAGTGACTCGAGTCCTTCGGAAAAGGAAGATTTGGCTTTTGCCTACACATGTGCAGTAAGAGCAAAAAGGTTAAGTTTAATTTCCAAACTTTGTGATAAAGAAATTGTCAGCTCTCTTTTGGTGTTGCGTTTCACTGAATTGCTGTTGCTTCTGGATATTATCAGTGAAAACAAAGACTGGAATATGCTGTTCTGCATCTCATCAAAATGTCAGCATGGACAGTTGTATTATGAAGAGCTGTTCGAAATAGTGGAGAGACAAGCGGTCAAAATGCTGTCTGACCACTCTACATGGCCTGGCATTGCCCCTGCTTTGGAATTTCTTTTGAAAGGCAATCGTGTGGAGATAAGGAAGACTATGAAGTTCTCAGACATTGAAGGCGTTGGTGAGGAGCAGTGGCTTAGCAGTGTGTCCAGCCTGAAGCAGTGGTGCCTGGACAGCGGCCACATCCACCTGACCTTTGTGCTGGCTGTGGTCACTGAAGACTGGCCACTGGTGGAAACTGTGGTCACCACACAGACCAGTCTGAATCTGGATGCTATGACACTTGTGCAATCTGCATTCAGGGCTTCTGAACAAGAGGCTTATGCTGTAGGCGCTGTACTGTTTAAAATCGTACCTATGAATGGTGAAAATGTGGAAGGCTGTATAAAAAAGCAGTCTTGTTATGACTTTCAGACTGAGCTATTGGTCAAGGCATGCGAGGATCAAGGCTTGTTGGATTGGGCTCTTGTTCTGCAAAGCCATAATGTGGCATACGTTCAAGAGCACCACCGACGATGTGATAGTCCGGCTGTGCTGAACACCATCCTGAAAATGGCTTGTCTTTACAAATTCCCTGAAATTGTCATAGAGCTTTTGCCAAGGTGTGCCGATGTGGGCACTCTTCAGGAGGGTCTGTGGGTCATTGTTGAATACGGCCAGGAGAGCCTTGTTGAGCTATTCATAAATCATGTGGATCCTAGCTTTACTATCAAGATGCCTTGGAATGAACATGAACAGCGATCCTTGCTGTTTGCAACAGTTGCTCCACTTCGTTTTATCGATATATCTGAACGAGTGAGGGTGAAAATTATTCGTTTATTGGTCTCATCAGGTCTGTCCACATTTCAGAGACACATCCCCTTAGAATTTAGCAACCCCCATGATATGGGAACGTTTATACACACCTGCCCTTTGCTTCAGGCCTTTCAGTTGCGCAGCCTACGTGTTTTCAAACTGATGCTGGCCTGTGGAGCCTATACTCATGAAAAACTGAGGAAAGTTCAAGATGTTCGCTCTGTGCGGGAAGACCTGGAAGGGAATGTTTGGGAGACAGGTTCCATATGCATAGAGGAGGCTGCTTCCACCCCTTGCCGACTTGATCACCTGGCTCGGTTAGCGGTGTCTGGGCTATCGGCTGGGACGGTCAGAGAGGATTGATGCCCTGCCCCTTCCTCAACCCCTCAAGGACCTGGTCAGGTTCAAGGACGTCCTTCAGGCCGACAAAGATGAGTTTGAAAATTCTGAGAAGGAAGATGGGACACTGGATCAGGATCAATAAGGTACAGACCATAGTTCTGGTGAAAGTGATCAGGATCTGGATCAGTGTCATACACATAGACTAGTTCTGATGATAGTTATCAGGATCTGGATCAGTGTGTCATACACATAGACTAGTTCTGATGATAGTGATCAGGATTTGGATCAGTGTGCCATACACATAGACTAGTTCTGACCATAGTTATCAGGATCTGGATCAGTGTGTCATAGACATAGACTAGTTCTGACCATAGTTTTCAGGATCTGGATCAGTGTGTCATACACATAGACTAGTTCTGACCATAGTTTTCAGGATCTGGATCAGTATGTCATACACATAGACTAGTTCTGACCATAGTGATCAGGATCTGGATCAGTGTGTCATACACATAGACTAGTTCTGGTGATAGTGATCAGGATCTGGATCAGTGTCATACACATAGACTCTAGTTCTGGTGATAGTGATCAGGATCTGGATCAGTGTCATACACATAGACTAGTTCTGACCATAGTTATCAGGATCTGGATCAGTATGTCATGCACATCTACTCTAGTTCTGATGATAGTTATCAGGATCTGGATCAGTGTCATACACATAGACTAGTTCTGGTGATAGTTATCAGGATCTGGATCAGTGTGTCATACACATAGACTAGTTCTGACCATAGTGATCAGGATCTGGATCAGTGTGTCATACACATAGACTAGTTCTGGTGATAGTGATCAGGATCTGGATCAGTGTCATACACATAGACTCTAGTTCTGGTGATAGTGATCAGGATCTGGATCAGTGTCATACACATAGACTAGTTTTGGTGGTAGTTATCAGGATCTGGATCAGTATGTCATGCACATCTACTCTAGTTCTGATGATAGTTATCAGGATCTGGATCAGTGTCATACACATAGACTAGTTCTGGTGATAGTTATCAGGATCTGGATCAGTGTGTCATACACATAGACTAGTTCTGGTGATAGTTATCAGGATCTGGATCAGTGTGTCATACACATAGACTAGTTCTGACCATAGTTATCAGGATCTGGATCAGTGTGTCATACACATAGACTAGTTCTGGTGATAGTGATCAGGATCTGGATCAGTGTGTCATACACATAGACTAGTTCTGACCATAGTTATCAGGATCTGGATCAGTGTGTCATACACATAGACTAGTTCTGGTGATAGTGATCAGGATTTGGATCAGTGTGTCATACACATACTAGTTCTGGTGATAGTGATCAGGATCTGGATCAGTGTGTCATACACATAGACTAGTTCTGGTGATAGTGATCAGGATTTGGATCAGTGTGTCATACACATAGACTAGTTCTGACGATAGTGATCAGGATCTGGATCAGTGTCATACAGAGATACACATAGATTAGTTCTGACGATAGTGATCAGGATCTGGATCAGTGTCATACACAGACTCTAGTTCTGACGATAGTTATCAGGATCTGGATCAGTGTGTCATACACATTGTTTGACGATGGTGATTTCTAGTCACAACCAAACTATGTGATGTGAAGATCTTTGACATCAAATGTTTATGGAACAAGTTAAAGGCATCAATCCCCTTCAGAGACACAGTCAAGTTATTGTATCATATAATATATGAGATATGCTAGGAATCTATTGGGCCAAAGAAAAAATAGTTATGGTTAAGGTAACATGGCCCCAACAAATTTGGTAGGTAGGTAGGACCTAACTTTGTTTTTAATTTAAAAAATTTGAAGGTCAAACTTGACAAAGCACAAGAGCTAGCTCTCTCACTCACTCTTACTCTCTTGGTGTGTGTGTGTGTGTGTACATATATACACTAGGTGTGTGTCATGAACATCGAGTAATTTAAACAACACAAAGAAATAAAACTTTCTCTTTCTCAACCAAATTGTAAGTTCTTCACTCCCAGCTCTTTGAGATTGCCGAGTGGTGTTGAAAACTCTAGTTCAAAAGGTTCAGCTAAGGTAGCTGAACCACCTCAGAAAGTGATAATGTTCTCCTTTCCTACATCCGGATGAATGTCCCAGAAAACATCCACGAGCGTGTAAGATGCTTTGAAACTAAATGAAAGTGCTAATCACCCTCTTATTTTCAGAAATATGAGCGTATGGCTATATCTCTCTTTTTCTTTTCTTTTTTTGACAAGGCCAAAAAATAATCAAAGGGTCTGCTGGAAAAAATAGGGTAGGTAGGGATACCTTAACCACAACTATTTTTGTTGTTGCCGTAACTAAATCAGAACTTGGAGTTAGACTGAAGTTTAGTTGACGTGCCTTATGGTTGGGTGCACCCTAGTTTCCATGAAATATGATACTGGTTCTGGTGATCCAGTGTTGTTGGTATGGGTGTGATCATCATCAATGATGAACATAGGATTCTTGTTGTGGTTTTTGTTGTTAATTGCCCTAGTATATATCGGGCAAAGTAATATAAGTTTGTAATCGTCCGGCTCTTTTGTGTGTATGTGTTTGTCACTGTGTGTGCGTGTCTGTACTAAGGATGGTTGCGAACCGTTGGACAGAATCGCCTCAAAGTTTTGTATGGTGATGTTTCACCCCACTAGAGGGGAGGTAGCGGGAGAGCAGCAAGGCCAAGGACATGTCCATGGGTACCTCTGGGCAATTTCAAATATCCGCGACGAAAATGGAGTTTTACGTCCTCTTGGTCTGAATCGGACACATATGGGACATTTGTAAATGCTAATATGGTGGGAACGATACTGGAGGCAATGCCCGGAGGCAGCATGAAACCAGTAAAGTCCCGAATTTTTTTTATCAATACAGATAAGTATAGGTGTAGCGGTAACCACGCCTCGGCTAAACCTCATCGGCTATGGTACCGCCACAGTATATTGACTTATGATTTCAAATATCCGCCCAGTTAAGAACTTGACTTAAACAATCCTAAAAATATAAAGTTCCTGGTAAAGGCAATGTAAATATTTATCTGTATTCATTTCTTTTACATTGTACACATGACAGAAACTGCAAAAAAACGTTTATAATATAAATAGGAAATTTGTTTTTTCTCAAATTCTCTTAATCCGGCGACGCCGGCTCCAGGCAATAAAGCGAATCCTGCATTTCAGGACATCCTGAAAGCAGGAGCATCCATGCATGTCTCAGGGGTGCATGTGGGTGTGCCTGAAGCGTGAATTCAGGCAGTTTGATTCAGGTTCAGGCAGTGGTCTGCCTGAAGGTAGGGCTCTTCTTTACAGACCCATGCTCTGGAAATGATAGTTATATCAAGGGTTGTGGTAGAAAGTTGAGGCAAAAGTTTTGGTCACTGCATGCACCCATGTCTTCCGTTAATATGTAATACAGTGATCATACGCCTTTAAAAAAAACAACCCCACCCCCCATGACATTAATTCATTCTTTTGTTTGCTTTTTTTTTAGTTTTGTTGCTCCCCGTGGGGATACCGGGGGGGTTTCGTAAAAAGTTCACCAACCTTCTGGAAGTTCTGTGCTTGTAGCTTCCTCTAATATTCTAATCTGCCACTCTCTTTGACTCTGCCTTTTCCCTTTGCTTTCTATCATCATCTATCTTTCTGATATCATCTACTATCTTTCCGATTTATTGGCCCATTCTCCTGCCTTTTTTTCCCAAAAAAATCTTCCAAATGTTTCTCCCTTGAGCTCCTCCAAAATCTGAATGTGTTGGCTGTATGCAGCGGGGAGACCAGTGAAAAATGAAAACCGGACACATACGTACCTTATCCATTATGGCCATATGGCCTGGGAACGCAGAAGGAAGGAAGTGTTTTGTTGTTGTCATTGTTGCTATTGTCATGGTTTATCAGCTCCTCAAAGGTCACCAGTAGACCCTAAGGAGCAAACTATGTGAAATTGTAAGGCATGTGAGGTCTATTCTCCTGCCTTTTTTCACAAAACACTTTCAAAAACATTTCCTCCAGCCAAAGTTGGACATGCTGGGCCTAACTATTTTTATTAGTTAGGCGCATAACGGCAGCATGACGCATCTGCGCTCATAATTGACAGGAAACTGAGTGATCGAAGAAGAAAAAGAATTCTTTTACAAGGATAAAGAAGAGAGAGAGAGAAAGAGAGAGAGAGAGTCTAGATGGACAACATGGACACTGGTAATGAAATGTGCCAGGCGTTCGCAGCACATTTATATTTATACCCAAATATATTGTAGAAATTCCAGGCACATTTTGTTGCCGGTGGTGACAAAATGTGCCCCGAACACCCGGCCTATTTTGTTGCCGCTGACAACGGTGGCACTGCAATTTTGCCTCTTACTGAGTGAGTCGGCCACTTTGACAATTAGAGTCCACTCCAGTATGGCCCGATTCAGCATATAATCGGTGAAATTCAAAAACCTCGTATCTCGATTTTTTATTTTTTTTTAGTTAGATACATAGTCAGCTCTCTAATTTTCCCCGCCACCTTCCACCAAAAGCTTGTATCTCTAACGACCTATCTGGGGGTAAATGAGGTTGTGAAAATAGACGAAAAACTCATAAGTCCCAAATTCAGAAACCTCGTATCTTCGTTCTTTTCAAGTCTAAATTATTTTTAAAAAATTATATTAATTTTAACGAAATGCAGGACTAGACTCGCAATGTCTTGAACAACATGTTCATCGTAGTTAATCAATTGTGGTCAACGCGGTTAATTTTTAAAAGGTTTATTCATTTTTCTCAAAACTACCAAAATTGAGATACGAGGATTTTGAATTTCACAGACGAATATAATTCTTATGTTAGACCCCACAACTAAGCCATCACTAACATAATATGGATGGCTACCTAATGGGTTTGATTTTTATTTTGAAATTATTTTATTATTATGACTTGTGTACATGTTTGTACACATGTGGGTAATTATGTTTTGTGATGTGTGAAATCATGTATTGTATTTCACTGACTGATTCATGGGTGCAACTTTTCCTGCTATACAAGGATTTCCTGTTTTTGAGTTTTACCAGAAAAGGAATTTCCTTTTTTTTAAATTTTGTCAAACAAGATCTTGTATTTTTCTTGATCTGTATTTTTCAGACACTTTAACCCTTTCACCGCCAATGTCGCATTTGTGCACCACAATGGTTTTAAACTCATGTCACTAAAGGGCATGAAATCAGAGCCTGTTATCCGAAGACCCTGTTTTCTTGATTTTGGGATGTAAGGACAGGCCTAATGTTATACATGTCACAGAGGAATTCACAAGATTGCAGGTAGAATTTCTTTCTGTAGCCAAGTAAGTTTCATGGAAAATTTTGGCTCAAAGATGGCTGGCGGTGAAAGGGTTAAAAATAAGCATTTGTATAAATTGTGGAAAAAGCAAACTAAAATACCTTCGTAAATCATTTTTGTCTTCAGCTGCAGGGGGACATTACCCCTAGACCCCGGCCTTTCAGGGTTTTTTCATTTTGTGTAGTTGCACCCATGGTGATGCATGTTGTGGCGTATTTAGTAGTGTAGTTTGATTGGCTGCTGTTACTTTTTGTTTTAAGTGAAATATTCCCCCAGTGGGGATACCGGGTCTTTTGTATAAATAGTTCCCCCACCTTCTGGAAGTTCTGAGCTTGTAACTTCGTCTAATCTGTCACTCTTTGACTCTGCCTTTTCCCTTTGCTTACTGTCAATCTGCTATCTTTCTGCCTTACCGGTCCATTCTGCTGCCTTTTTTCACAAAACACTTTCAAAATGATTTCCTCCAGCTGAAGTCGGACTATTTCTTAGTTAAGCACATAACGGCTGCATGACGCATCTGCGCTCATAATAGGGCGTTTGCCACGAGTATTCGTTCTCTATACTAGACTACTAATTTGCCCTACGCTGACCTTTCTAATTCAACTCTCTAAATTCAACTCGGTGAAATTCAAGGTCACCGGCGCGTGGCAAATGCTCTATTGACAGGAAACTCCGCAATCGAAGAAGAAGTGAAAGATTGAATTATACTTGACGCCTCGCTTGTGTTGTGGTCAAAATGTTTTTGTACTTTGATGCGATATGCATGCAACAGCTCGTGCCACTATTTCTTTGATATGTTGAGTATATTTTACCTTTTTTTCCCCGTTTTCAATGTGTCACTATTTTTGTCGTAAAATGTTCTGTTGTTTACCGTATTTTAAGGACTATAAGGCGATACTTTTATCACAGACTGAGACCCCTGCGCCTATAATGTGACTGATAATTATAGTAAGAAACTTTAATAACAGAATCTGAATTTTGTGTAAAATTTGGGGGGTGCGCCTTATAATCAGGTGCGCCTTGTAGTCCGTAAAATACGGTATTTATTTGTTTATTGTTACAATATCCAAGGACCCCCAAGGGTTTTTTGTTTTTTGGGGGGCAAAATAAATCTTGAAATCTTGATTTCACCAGGGGCATTTGTATGAACATGTAGTAAATACATGTTTTATTTGTGTTTTATACACAGCTTTACACCAATAATACCATCAGAGAAAAGTGGCAGAGTGGTTAAGACGTTCGCCTGCCAAATGTAGTCGGTGACCCGGGTTCAAATCCCGGCCTCGCCCTTTTTCTAGTTTGACAGGACTAGTTTGCAGCGACGCACTCTCTGGGGGAAAGCAGCCCAAATTTCACAGAGATAAGTCTCTGTGACTAGAATATACTAAATGGTACCAGGTGTACTGGTAGCGACGCACTCTCTGGGGGAAAGCAGCCCAAATTTCACAGAGATAAGTCTCTGTGACTAGAATATACTAAATGGTACCACGTGTACTGGTAGCGACGCACTCTCCGGGGGAAAGCAGCCCAAATTTCACAGAGATAAGTCTCTGTGACTAGAATATACTAAATGGTACCAGGTGTACTGGTAGCGACGCACTCTCTGGGGGAAAGCAGCCCAAATTTCACAGAGATAAGTCTCTGTGACTAGAATATACTAAATGGTACCAGGTGTACTGGTAGCGACGCACTCTCCGGGGGAAAGCAGCCCAAATTTCACAGAGATAAGTCTCTGTGACTAGAATATACTAAATGGTACCAGGTGTACTGGTAGCGACGCACTCTCTGGGGGAAAGCAGCCCAAATTTCACAGAGATAAGTCTCTGTGACTAGAATATACTAAATGGTACCAGGTGTACTGGTAAACTGAGTGAAAGGAAGATGGGTTGGGTAAAGGTGAAGATTGTGTGTATTTCACTACATGGGGTGGTGGTGGGTGTTTCCTATTTGATAATGGCCTTTATTATTATGACTGCGATTGATTATTCAACAAAAATAATTAGCTCGGAAAGATACAGCTAAATGTTTGAAAATGCGGGGAGAGCTGAGAAATGTAAGAAGGGTGGGGGGCACTGCACATCTTCACCTTTACCAAAGACTATGTTATGATTCATGTCTTTTTTTGTAGAAGGGTGGGGGGCACTGCACATCTTCACCTTTACCAAAGACTATGTTATGATTCATGTCTTTTTTTGTAGAAGGGTGGGGGGCACTGCACATCTTCACCTTTACCAAAGACTATGTTATGATTCATGTCTTTTTTTGTAGAAGGGTGGGGGGCACTGCACATCTTCACCTTTACCAAAGACTATGTTATGATTCATGTCTTTTTTTGTAGAAGGGTGGGGGGCACTGCACATCTTCACCTTTACCAAAGACTATGTTATGATTCATGTCTTTTTTTGTTTGTTTGCTTATGTATCATTTTATTTTGTAATAGTACCTTTGAACCCGAGACCTCCCAGCCAGTACTTGCGGCGCTAACCACTACGCCATGGCGGCTGGTTTTATGTGCTTTTATTTGTTGTCCATAGCGAGTGTTGAGTAGCATAGAATATGGCACTTTGGCTGAATGTTGAGGATTGTAATCTGAAGTACAAATTTTGAATTGGAAGCCTAAATAAAAGTAATGGGACCTACAGTTTGGTGTTGTACGTTATACCGACTCATCATTATGTCTATTTATAAGTCTGGAGAGATCAGGCATCAGAATAGTCTGAAGTCCAATCCTCTGAAAACCGCAGTAAAAGGGCCATCAAGGCCCCATAGTATAGAGGGACAACACTGAAATCAGTTCCCAACACCACCAAAAAGGCTGAATATAGTGAGAAATCACTTTGAAATGCTATTTAACACAAAGGATAACACTGAATCAAAAAGGCAAAACCTCTGACAAGAGAAGCCAATCCACTGTCAGAAATTCTTAATCCTCTGACAATTCTGATGCCTGAGAGATAATGTCTTCGCTTTCGTTTCTGTGTTTATGTTGCGTCTTGTCTATCCCACAATTTCGTGGATAGATTCTTCTCAGATTTTGTGAAGAGGTTGATAGTTCTTTCGCCAATGTTCCTTTGGAATTTTATAATGTTGATGGGTGTACACATGCAAACACGTTTTAAACACATTTCTGTGTATGCATGTATTTATATGTGTGTACTGTTAGATGTGTATTATATGCATACAATGTGTCTTTGATACATTATCAACTTTAAAAAATAGGGGGTGGGGGCGCTTGACAGAAAATCAAAGGTCTCAACAACTCGAAGAAAACAACAACAAAAAAACAACAACCGGGAATACATTTTTTTCTCTCTCAAAATATATCCATGAATAATTCAATGCATTCGTCATCTGAGTGAACCGTATTTTTCGGACTATAAGGCGATACTTCTCCCCCAGACTCGGACCCCTGCGCCTTATAGGCCTCTGCAACTAGGGTTATTAACGCCCTTGACAGCGAGAGTGATGCCCTTGCTGGTCAGTACTGACATGGGCATTCACTCTTGCGAAAGGCAGCCATTTAGCGGCATCAAATAGGGTTATTGGTGAGTTATTCCCCTGTTTGGTCAGTACTGAACCATCTTCCCCCACCCACCAAGGGCATTCACTCTTGCAAAAGGTGTTCGTTGCAGACCCCAATGTGACCGATAAAATAGTAAGAAAATATAATAACAAAATCTAAAATTTTGGGGGTGCGCCTTATACAAAGGTGCGCTTCATAGTCCGAACAATACGGTTCATAAACAACATCATGGTTCACCTAAATATTTTCCAAGCAGATAAGGTGAGCTTCCTTCACACTCCAGACAACAATGAAAAGCAGAGGTTGCCTCAATCATTAAAATGCATTCAAACCTGCCGTCCAAATCAATAAGTAATTTATACACATTTATACTGTATTGTTAAAAATTCGGGACTTTCCTGGTGATGCACTGCCTCCGGGCATTGCCTCCAGGATCGTTCCGTCCCACGTGTGTCTGTTTCAGACCGGAGGACGATAGTTAAGCAGAATTTCATTCCATTCATCCAAATAAAAAGTAAGCGAACTACTATGTTGGGTACAGAAATTGTACATCGTTAGACAAATTACGCAGAACGAGCTGCTACTTGTTTTTTAATTAACCCCTTGACTGCCACCAACGTATTATGTATTACGTACTGACCAGTGATGTCATCAGATGAAGAGGAATAGCCTTGATATGTTGGCTTTTGCTGTAACACAGTCAAGAGATTAAAATATCCCCAGACCATTTTTTTCCAGATTGGCTCTATCAATTGTCTTTTTTCATGGCATGATGTGCCCAATGTTGTTTTGTTTAATTTTCTCTAGCAGTCAAGGGGTTAATAGCAATGCATTTACATACATCAACACATTATTATTATTAAATTGCACACTTTAAATGGAGGGCTCACATGATGCTGACAGTTTACACACTGCCATGGGCAATGCATACTGTCGACAAATCGTTGGGTCTTCTTCTTCTTCTGCGTTCTTGGGCCGTAAGGCCACAATGGGTATTATGTGTCCGTTTTCCAGCTCTCACCGGGATCCCCTTCTGCATTCAGGCGACACATTCCGATTTCGGAGGAGCTCAAAGGAGAAAACTATATGGAAGATTTTTTTTGGGGGGGCGAAAAAGGCAGGAGAATGGGCCAAAAGTCAGAAAGATAGTAGATGACACAAAGCAAGGAACAAGGTAGAGTCAAAGAGAGAGAGACAGATTAGAGGAAGTTACAAGCACAGAACTTCCAGAATGTGGGAGAACTATTTGTACGGAAGAGCCCCCCCGGAATCCCCATGGGGGAATCATTGCATCAAATTTAAAACGAATAAAAGATACGAAAACTGTTTTTGTAAGGATTTCTAACAAAACGATCGTTGCTCGCAAAATCAACCACTGGAATCAATAAAGAAAAAACTAAAACAAATAAAATTGATATCATACTAGCTATTGTTGCTGATACGATTCAAACATTCTGCCTCGTCCGCAATAAATAATAATGATAAACTCTTATTCACTGCGCTGTCCATTTTTCCAAACACGAAAAACAAGATTTATTTGACTCGCATATGCCTTATGGAGTCAGCAATTCTAAGCAGTGGTTTATTGCTAATGAAAGAAACTGGTTACTAACTGATTATACAACACTAAAATCAAAATTTGAAAAAAATATATGAAAAAGACAAGAAAAAGCATGAACACATCCGTAATTTTAAAATCACATCAATTAGTTTGAAAATCAATTTCTTTGAACAAAATTGCTGAATACTGCATTCAAACAAACTGATAGAGAGAGTGGAGAAATGGTCCCACAAAATGGTACAAGTATGAACTCAACTGAAACATCATTATTCATAGTCTTATTAATAATGAAATATGTATGACAGTACTTAAATCGCTTGTTATCAATAGCCTTTTCCGTATTCACAATATCAACTTGCATAATTATACAAAAAAGTAGAATACAAAAATTCCACACAAATTATGAAAACAACAAATTCTTCACACTACAGTGGAACCTCCCTTATAAGACCTTCAAAAATCATCCCAAATGAGGTCTTTAAGGGAGGGGTCTTATAAGAGAGGTACTTTTAATACTTACAAAGAAGGCCAATGTCTCAGAGAAGTAGGTCTTATGTGGGAGGGAGTCTTATAATGGAGGTACCACTGTACAGTTTTGATTTTTACGGGGTTTCTAAGTTGGACAACTCTTGACACCCAAAGAATGATTCTGATCCACCTGTGTAATACAGGTTTTTCAATAAAATACCGTATTTTTCGGATCATTAGGGACTGCTGTGTATAAGGCGAATAGGGCATTTTTCAAGAAAAAATTCAAGTAAAAGGCGCCCTCGTTTATAAGGCGATACACACCTCGCAAAAAAAAGTCGAAGTTTGAAGCCCGTACACGTCCTGTAAACGCTTACAGACCGCCATTACTGCTGTCATAAACGAGAGTTGGCTCCCTTCTCAAATAATCGAAACTTCCGTTTTTGCGACTTCCGGTTGTTGTGTTAGGACTATTCTTCACGAAAACTGGTAGAATTATGGCATTTTAATCTCTACAACGATGCTTTTTACATCCAATGAAGGGTTATGGCATCTGTTGGACGGTATCTCTGACGATATTAGGGATTTTGAAGCATTTTAATGTGAGTATTCGTCGTATCGGCGACTCGTTACCACTTTCGATGTTGTGACTCGCAGTAGACTGTACTGAGTACGGCAATCGTTGCCTCTCTTCTCACGATTTTGTTCACTAATAGGGCGCCCTCGTTTATTAGGCGCATAGGTCGAAATTGGAGGAAAAAATATCGCCTTATAGTCCGAAAATGACGGTAGTACAAAAAGATCCATAACAGCATAGTGTTGATACAAGCAATTACAACATGCATTTACCATACTTTTCTTTAACCCTTTCATCGCCAATGTCACATTTATGCACCACAATGTTTTAACACCCATGTCACCAAAAGGCATCAAAGCTGGGCCTGTTATCCGAAGACCCTGTTTCCTCAGTTTTGGGAAGTAAGAATAGGACATGTCACAGAAGAATTCCCAATATTGCAGAACATTGTTTTCTCTACCCAGTCAATAAGTTTAATGGTATTTTTAGGCTGAAAAATGTCTGGCGGGGGTGAAAGGGTTAAGAGTTTACCATGGTTTTTTTTACTATAAAGCGCACCCCCTAAATTTCACGCAAAATTCAGATTTTGTTCTTGTATTTTCTTACAACAGTGGAACCTCCCTCATAAGACCTTCAAAAATCATCCAAAATGAGGTCTTCTAAGGGAGGTAATTTTAATACTTACAAAGAAGGGCAATGTCTCAGAGAAGTAGGTCTTATGTGGGAGGGAGTCTTATAATGGAGGTTCCACTGCATGGCCTTATAATCCGAAAAACATGGTACTATCACTGTATTTAGTCGTGCTTGACTGAGAACATTGGATGGCAGAGCAAGCGACTGCTATTCTGGGAAAATGGACTGACTTTTGGTTAACTCTTTCGTTCCTGAGAACCGCTTTTGAGGTTGAATGGGAGTAACTGCAGATTCCTAGTTTTACAGAGCTCTCTATCTCCCTATTCCTGGGTTTCCAGAGAGAGTAAAACTGTATAAAGGGATGTTATGTTATTGTGAATATGCGGCATGTTTTCAGCAGCCTGTTTCTCTTTCATAAACAATACTTGTCCCAGAAAGAAAAGGGAAAAACCCCTCATTGCAATGCAATTACTGAAGAGCAAGGTAATAACAGTTGCATCATGTGGCATGATATCACGAGCAAAAGAGGCCCGTAGGAATCAACGGGATAAACTTTCTCAGCAGCTAAAGAGGTTCTCAGGAATGAACAGTAGTTGAAACTTCTCTAAATACAGAAACCAAAGAGTTAATATTATAATGAACAAGGCTTTGACCAAGTTATGATACTACATTGTTAAACCCCCTTTCTTCTTCTTCTGCGTTCCCAGGCCATAAGGCCACAATGGGTATACGTATGTGTCCGTTTTCCAGTTTTCACTGGTCTTCTCGCTGCATTCAGCCGACACATTCCGATTTCGGAGGAGCTCAAAGGAGAAAACTATATGGAAGATTTTTTTGTGGGAAAACAAATGCAGGAGAGAATGGGCCAAAAAGTCAGAAAGATAGTAGTTTTAATAGTAGATGACACAAAGCAAGGAAAAAGGCAGAGTCAAACTAAGAAAGTGGCAGATTAGAGGAAGTTACAAGCACAGAACTTCCAGAAGGTGGGGGAACTATTTGTATGGAAGACATCCCCCCGTATCCCAATGGGGGGTGGGTGGGTGGGGGTTGAACCCTTTTCAACATAAATCATGACAACCTTCTCGACATGCAAACCTAAAATCAAAATCCTAACCTACGGCAAACCTAACAACAAATTCTAGTGAAGAAATATATACAACAAACTTTTTTCGCTAAGACAAAAACCTTTACAAGAAAACAACACACACACCAAGAATTCATAAATCAAATATACATAATTATGAGAAGTTCAAGGCATCTCCGTTACAAGCAAATTCTAGCCCAGCCCTGCCTGAATAGCAGCTGACCCCTCTGCTATCTGGCAGTCATGGTGATGCTAGTTGGAAATGACTGGCATACATACATACATAGATGCCCATGACATGAGAAGTTAATACAGTGGGACCTCTCTTATAAGACCTTCAAAAATAATCCAAAATGAAGTCTTATAAGGGAGGGGTCAAATAATAGAGGTAATTTTAATACTTACAAAGACAAAAGGCAATGTCTCGGAGAAGTAGGTCTTATATGGGAGGGAGTCTTATAATGGGAGGTCTTATAAGGGAGGTTCCACTGTATTCAACATTCTTGACAACCGTTACTTTTCATACTACGAATGCTTCATTACAGCAGTTATACAAAAAGAAGAACTTTCAGTAGAAGAAACCAACAAGCATGGTAGAGAGTTTTCTAATTTACACATACAAAACAAGAGATTGTACACTTATCACTGGTGTTCATGAATTACAGGAACAAATGTTACTAAGATACCATGCAAACGGGTAGGCGCTGCACGTGCGGCGACGCGCTCTCCGGGGGAGAGCAGCCCGAATTTCACAGAGACAAGACTCTGTGACTAGAATATACCCCAAATGGTAAACCCGATTTTTCATCAAACATCTACCTTTCAAACGGTGCAATCGTGATCATATAAACAATGGCAGGACTTTATGAAAATCCATAAGCCTAAGGCCGTGTGCACACATAAGCGGATATTCCATGCAGAAACCTGTGCGCAATCCATAAAGAAGTGAAACAAAGAATGGAAAAGATTTGCGCACGTGTCCGAATTTCCCCATTATGCGTAAACTTGTATCCTTTCTTCCACTTGTATAGGGTTTTCCGTACGGAACTTACGCATACAGAGCTGATTCTAGGATTTTGAAAAAAGGGGGGGCATTCCCCCCCTATGATTGAAAAAAGGGGGGCAGGTCCCCCCCTAAGAATGAAAAAAGGGGGGATTGGTGGCAGGTCCACTGGATACAGCCATGGCCACTTCTTCAGCCAGTCGTCTTGGAACCGGTGTTCCCTTGCACTGGCGCTGTTATCGGGCTGCTTCTCCGAGTTTTTGGATGTAGTCGCCGTTTCTTCAAGCTCTTCTCCACACTCTGACTCATCATGTGGCACAGACTGCTTTCTTTTCACTTTGCCTCCGCGAAAGTCAAACTCAAGGAGCGTGGCTACGCGCTTCATTTTGGAAGAAATCCAATATGGCGGCTTAAACTCTCGCAAGTTCTCGTCGGTATTCAAGATAAATGAGATGAACGCCATTGATTGGTTTGTGTAGCCTAGACAACAGGTTTTGCAGACGACGAACGCCATGCCCGCAGCGATCGGTGAAAATAGTGGGCAGTTCTGTAAATGTGCGGGAGTTGGCCCGCATTAAGACTCGATTATCGCGGGAAGGAACAGATTTTCGGGGGATTGTACCAATCCCGCGCTCTAGAATCAGCTCTGGCATATAATGTGAACCAGGCCTTATTACAGTATTAACAAGAATTTCTTTCATAAGGCCCCTTGGAATGGAATGTTGAACACTCATTTAATAAAAAAGGAAATACAGAATAGAAGCATGAAGAAAGAGACACTTGACACTTGAAAACTTTATTACGCAAGGATTGAGATTTTAGGCCAGGCCTATTCTTACAATCTGTCCTTGGAGTGAGAGAGAGAATAAGCAGAGAGAGAACTCAAAACTTTTAACAAGATTAACCCTTTCACCGCCAAAGTCACATTTTAGCACCACAGTGATTTAACTCTCTCAACACTAATGTACGCTATAGCGTACATACTTCGTACAAACGTTCCACACTAGGCAGGTTTGCATCATTACATAAAAATGATTTAACCTTTACCGGATCATGCTTTTGACTACACAGACACGATGACGGGGGTCTTCCACGACCCCTACTCAGCAAAGAGCGAATTCCTAAAGAGATTGGAGGTGTTTATCCCTGTCCGGATGGCGGGGGTCTCCCACGACCCCTACTTGTCAATGAGTCACCATGTGTTTATCCCTGTCCGGATGGCGGGGGTCTCCCACGACCCCTACTCAATGCACTGCAGTGCTCTTTAACCTTTAGCACACTGCAGGCGCACTGTGTCGCCGAGCAGATAATCTCCCCTGTAACTGCAGGCGCACTGTGTCGCCCTGAGAGGGTACCCCCAAACCAATGCTTCGCGGACCTTATTTTTGTTACTAATAATAGAAACTACCTCACCATAGCTTCAGAATGAGGCTCGGCTCCTTGCTTCTCTTCCAGCAAGCCGCCATTTGCTTTTTTAGTAGTTGTATGAATTTTTCAAAGTTTCAATCGGTCAGAAAGTAAAGTTCACTATCAAATATGGCGGATTTTCGTGTTGGCGAAGCTTCCTACTGGAAATTAGCGTTGATGTTTGTTTAAATCATGAATTCTTAGGCTTTGTTAGGTCGGATATCGACAGTGAAAGGGTGATAGAAGATCGTTATGCAGTAGAAGGGGGGATAGCCGATGTCAGTGTGACTCGATGAAGACGATCCAATATCGATTCGAGCCGCGATTGTGATTCGGTTCCGATTTTGACTACTTCAAAGAAAATGATGCCTTTCATAATATTCTTAATGATATTTCCGTGAGTTATTTCGTTAAAGGGATCTTAGACATGAGTTAGTTAGTCAGTGGGCGAACTTTGAAGCAGACGGCACTCATTCCGACCGTGCCGAAACAGTAGGTCAACACTTTCGCTTTATTGATTTCGTTTCTTCTTTTTTTTTCAACAACAAAACATACACGGACAGCAAAATACATCATATCAAAACTTTCCTCAATCATCTCTTTATTATTATACCAATAATCAAGTCTGCACACAACACACAGAGAAAATTATAGCATCTTTAATCAAGTGGGTGTTAGCATTTTTCACCGCCTCAAAAAGAATGCAGTGGCAGAGAACGGAACGTCAGAAAAAATGCAGGGTGCTAAAGGTTAAAGTAGGGGTCATGGGAGACCCCCGTCATCCGGACAGGTATATCAAAATTACGCGTCATATTACGTCATTTATATTTTATACACATTAATAAAATTTAACACACTTAAAGCCATATACGTTTTTGACAAAGTCATGAAATTTCATGAAGATTGCTTAAATAGTTTTAGAGATATAACATGTTTTGTGTGTCAAGGGGTCGTGGGCCACCCCAGAAGTCCGGTAAAGGTTAAAAAATAATGCTTAACCACACAGTTTTGAAACTTTGCGGTATTGTTTATAATAATAAAAGCTAGCATATGTTATAATTCTAAAAAATAATTTTGTTATTATTAGCAGATTTAAAAAAAAGCATGACAAAGAAGACGAAGAGAGGGGTAGTGACTCATTTGCATTCATGGCGGCACTAAAAACAGACTAGAAGTGATTTCATTGGTTGAAAACTATTAAGGGACCGTAGAAGAACACTTCTATACCGGTTTGGGTTGCATGGCTTCGCGGAGTTGTGAACTGTGAATGGATAAGCACTATGTACGCTATAGCGTAAATTCGTGTTGAACGGTTGTAAAGGGAAGCAATCGGACAATGTTGAGTGAGTTAACACCCATGTCACTAAAAAGGCATCAAATTGGGGTATATTATCCAAAGACCCGATTGTCATAGTTTAGGGAATTAAGGACAGACCTTATTTTATATTTTTATTTTATATTTTATATGTCACAGAACAATCCCCAATACTGCAGATGGATTTTGCTCTCTACCAAGGTAAATTTAATGGAAATGTTTGGCTGAAATATGGCTGGCGGTGAAAGGGTTAAGATTTGAGAAAGACAAAAACGGACAGACATAATAAGAGCGAGAGGAACAAGAAGAAACAGAAAGACGCAAAAGGAGACAAAAGAAGAAGAAAAGAAAAAAAAAGAAAGCTAAAAAAACCATTCAGGGACAAGGGGGTGGGGGGGGGGGAGAGCTTGGGATCCAAAGCACCAGACTGGCTCTCATCACACTTGTTATTTTCGAAATAGTTTGTCCCCATGCTCAACTAGCATCACGCCCACCAAACGCTATACTCCCACGATGCATTAGCTGAGCCAGTCCAAATCGTCGTCGTCGTCATCGTCGCCAAACAACGGTGGAGGGGGCTTGGGCTTCAAGTCCTGGAAGAAAACGAAATAGTACCCAAAAAAAAGAATGTCAAAAACGAAACGCGTGTCTGCAAATGTTCCGTTGAGTGTGGAGCTTTTTATTCATTTTGATTTAAATTTTCAATTAAAGAATTTTAGTCTAAAAAATAATTCGTTTTTTCTTAAAGGTGAAAGTCCATTTAATGTTCTCCAAACTGAGCAGACACATGTGGGTAATTTTAAACTTCAAAGATAGTGTGATGATCCTGGAGGTACTGCAATATCAGCCAAGTCCTGAGGTATATCCGTTAGGTATGAAATTTATTGCTGAATTAACCTTTACCGGATCATGCTTTTGACTACACGGACACGATGGCGGGGGTCTTCCACGACCCCCTACTCAGCAAAGAGCAAATTCCGAGGTGTTTATCCCTGTCCGGATGGCGGGGGTCTCCCACGACCCCTACTTGTCAAAGAGGCACCATGTGTTTATCCCTGTCCGGATGGCGGGGGTCTCCCAACGACCCCTACTCAATGCACTGCAGTGCTCTTTAAAGTAGGGGTCGTGGGAGACCCCCGTCATCCGGACAGGTATATCAAAATTACGCGTCATATTACGTCATTTATATTTTATACACATTAATAAAATTTAACACACTTAAAGCCATATACGTTTTTGACAAAGTCATGAAATTTCATGAAGATTGCTTAAATAGTTTTAGAGATATAACATGTTTTGTGTGTCAAGGGGTCGTGGGCGACCCCAGAAGTCCGGTAAAGGTTAAAAAACACAGAGAAGAAGACAAAAGGAAAGTATAACAATAATAAGAATTAATAATGCTTATATAGCGTGTAATCTTGCAAAGCAACTCAATGCGCTTTTTACTCACCATTCGTAAAACATTTCTAACAGACTGGTACAACCATACATCTCTAAGTATAGGAAGGAAAGGAAGAATAATTATTTGCAGAAGAAAGAATACAGGCATGAAAGTGGATGGAGATCAAAAAAGAGGAAAAAATTTTCGTCCGAGAAATCCTTCCACCCGGATTTTCACCTCACGTCGGTAGTTTTGTTGGGGGGGGGGGGGGGGGGGGGACAAACAATCCCCAAAACATTTTTTTCAACGCAAACAACTTTAAAGCTTCAAACAATGAAATTCTTTTCAGCCGAAGCACAAATCCTTCCACCCGGATTTTCACATATCGTCCGACGTTTTGTATACGAATATATACGAATACGGCAAGATCGGTCCTTTACGCGGAACTCTTTCATGCCTGGAATAGAAGGAGAAAGACAAGAGAAAAAAGGCGACGACAATGAAAACAAACAAAAAGTTTAAAAAAAATGAAGTAATTCAAACAGCAACTATTCAAAAACACGCCAGACCAAAAAACACAGAACAATCAAATAAAAACAAAACAAAGGGAAGCGACTCACATCTTCCAGCAGGTCGTTCTTGGAGGGCAGATTGCCCGCCCCTGGCTTGTCCTTGTCCTTGTCCTTGCCAGCAGGGGTCGCCGCCATATCGGGGCCCAGAGTGTCGGCCACCATGTCGTCTTCACCGAACAGGGGGCTGAAAGACAGACGGCTGAGTACAGACAACGTTACAGCACTGCTGTGGGATGGGAGCTTATTACGCACAGCTTAACCCTTTCATTGCCACTGTCGCCCTTTTGGCACCACAATGATTTAACACTCATGTCACTAAGACTAGTGAAAGGCATCAAATGAGGGTCTGGTATCCAGTGACCTTATGTTCTTCATTTTGAGAGGTAAGGACAGGCCCTATGTTATGCACGTCACAGAGGAATCCCCAATATTGCAGACAGAATCTTTTCTCTACCCGGGTAAGGTTAATGGTAAATATTGGCTGAAGAATGGCTAGCATTGAAAGGGTTAACCCCGATAGTATTATGGAAAATCAATCATTGCAAGATGGGTGACTGAGTGGTGGTAAATTTAGCATTGCTGTGGGAGCACATCACGTACAGCTTAACTCATTCCATGCTGGCCAGTTGCTTCCCTTTGCATCGTTCTGTACTGGCTGATTTGCATAGGTTGCCAAAAAATTATTTTCTAAATAATGGTAACAGATACAAACGTTTTGGCAATATGTACACAATATACAGTACTAACACCTGCAACAGTTTCAAAGCATCCACTTAATTAGCTTTGATTTGTGATATTTTAAAATAAATGCATGTTTTGTCAAGCCAGGCACACTCATAACAGCGAAAATATAATTTTAAGGTCCCAAAATAGCCTACAGCCAGCCAGTGAGTGTCGAGAGGCATGAATGAAACGTAGTAGTAACCCTCTGAGCCACTTTGAAGCACGCATGACTGTTAACCTATGAACTATGAATTTTTTAAAGTTCACATGCGATATCCCGTTACCTTAGTAACGAGGCGTTGTGCGCATGCCCTGCGACGATAGCGCAGGTTAGTATAGAAAGAATTAACTCTGATAGCATAGAAAATCAACACACGATTCTCAGAGAAAAAACCTTGGGGAGAGCGCTTCGTGAAAATTATAGTTGTTTACCTCCATTACTCGGCCAAATAACATTGCAGCAATGGCGTCGAAGCTTGAAACCGTAGGAAGCGAGCCAGCGACTTGCAAATTTTTTTTTTCATAAATGAAGGGTGGCCACTATCCGCAAACTGATAGAACTTGCAAAATGTGACGTAAAAATATAAATTGCATCAATGTTAGAATGACGCACAGTGTTCTACATGCTGTGTGTCTCCTCAAACACACGAAGCGAGGGCTGGGGATTTACCTGATGGTAGAGTAGCTTCCCATGTTTGACCGATTGAATGAGGCAAGATAACTCCTACACACCATGAAATTACTCCCCTTAATTATTTCCGAACAATTCCTATTGTTGCAAGACGGGTGACTCAGTGCAGACAACGTTAGAGCATTGCTGTGGGAGCATATCACGTACAGCTTAACTCTGACAGTATTATGGAAAATCAATAGACGATTTTCAGAGAAGAAAACTAGGGTAGAGCACTTCGTGAAAATTATAGTTGTTTACCTCCATTACTCGGTCAAATAACATAGCAACAATGGCATCGAAGCTTGAAACCGCAGGATGTGAGTCAGCGACTTGCAAACATTTTGTAGAAAAATAAGGAGTGGCCAATTGCTACAAAGTGATAGAACTTGCAGACTGTGACGTACAAATATAAATTACATCAATTTTAAGAATGACGCACAGTGTTCTAAATGCCCTATATGTCTACCTAAACACACGAGGCAAGAGCTGGGGACCTACCTGGTGGTAGAGTAAATTCCCCTGTTTTGACCGATTGAATTAGGCAAGATAACTCCTACACACCATGAAATTACTCCCCTTAATTATTTTCCGAACAATTCCTATTGTTGCAAGACGGAGGTGACTGAGTGCAGGACCGATTGAATTAGGCAAGATAACTCCTACAAACCATGAAATTACTCACCTTAAATTATTTCCGAACAATTCCTATTGTTGCAAGACGGGTGACTCAGTGCAGACAACGTTAGAGCATTGCTGTGGGAGCATATCACGTACAGCTTAACTCTGACAGTATTATGGAAAATCAATCGCTACAAGACGGGTGACTGAGTGGTGGTAAATACTGCATTACAGGGGGTATATTATGCAACTCAATTCTGATTCGGACAAATCGATCCCTGCAAGACAGACGGCTGAGTGGAGACAACTTTAGTTAGCACTGCTGGGAGCATATGCAGTGAAACTCTGACAACTATACACAGACATACACATGTGCACGCAAGCAACACAGACAGATATTCGTAGAGACTCGTACACACTCCACCATCAGTACCCAACACATATGCACAAACCAAGCCCACCCCCCTGCACACATCACACATACCCCCCCCCCCCCACCCCACAACACACAAAACACACAATCACAACTCCCAGCTATCTTTACCTCCAACACACACACACACGCACAAAACCAACACCACCATCATCCCAACCGACCCACACACACATACCCAAAGCAAACACAAGCATTACAGGTAAAAACACACCAAAAAACACTCTCTGTCCTGAATCACTTTTAGTGGAAGGACGTTGCTTAAACTGAAGAACAGCAACGGAAACCATTTATCACCACAACCACCCCACAGTACCACAACACCTATACCCCCCCCCCTCCCCCCTGAAGCACACACACACACTTCTCACCTGTCGTCATCGTCATCCTCCCCATCCAACATGGGCGGAGGCTCGCGGGACACCAGAACAGGCAGCACCGAACCGGAGTCACTCCTGGACCCTTTCCCCGCCGAAACGCCAGAACCACTCTCTTTTCTCCTCCTCTCTTCTTCTTCTTCCTCCTTCTCCTCCTCCTTTGCCACACCCGCACTTGTGGGAATTTGGTTCTGAGGCGCCGCAGTCTCAACTTTCTCTGCCTTCGGCGAGGGGACCGGCTTTTCGGATGGCGCTGGCTTGTCTTTCCTTGGAGAGGGTTGAGGCGGGGGAGCAGCTAGCAGCGGGTCTTCCGATGATGATTCTTCTGGCATGGGTGAGGTCTGCGACGGTGCTGATGCTTCCTGGGAAACTGCGGCGGATTGGTTCTCTAGTGGAGGGGACTGCACCGCGTTGGCCGTCTCGGACGTCTCAACAGAAGGTGTCGATGACAACGAAGGAGCGGACTCTTTTTCGTGAGTCTCCGTTTGACCAGGGTCTTCTTCTTCTTCTCGTGTGGTGTGGGTTTCTTCTCTCTTCTTTGACTCGTCTTCGTCGCTTTCGTCTTCGCTTTCCTCCTCGTCCTTCGCGGCGAAGGAAAGTGGAGGAGGGGTTTCCGGGACTTGGGAGATGAGCGATTCTTGGTTCGTGTTGTTTTCTTGGACTGGCGTGGCTGTCTCGCCTGCGCATGGAAAAGTTTTCACCAGGTGTCATATTAATTGAAAATGCAGAAGGGATATGCAAGTCGTTCTTCTTCCTATTGGGGATGTTCAGGGCTCCCAATCGTCAAGCAAAACAAGGGGTCCCAGGGACTCCTTCACTTACAGCATAGAGGATCCTGGAGGCAGGATAGAGGGTCCCAGTGGCATTGTGAATGCTAAAAATATTTTTTATAGTGCATCCCTGGGGACCCCCTGCACATTCTTTTAGAGGGTCCTTTAGAATTTCAGCACTTCATAGAGATATTCTGACAAAATCGCCTTCTTGAGGAAATGACTGCATGCACACATATCATTGCCCCCCCCCCCTCCCTACCTTTCAGCAATTGACAGGAAACTGTCCTCACGTAACAACATACAAATCAACTTTCCCTCTGGTAAGTATTAAAATCAAGAACTCTCTCGCATTATTCTTTCATATCCTTACCCATAGCTGCCAACCTTTCAAAGTCAAACATAGGAATTCCCGTCAGGGGTCAGTATGTTTGCTTGACCCCCCCTCCCGAGATTGTGAGCATCAGAATGCGTAGCTCCCAAATGCTGAGGTTTAGAGAAGCAAACTTTTAATCTAATGACAAAAAAACATAGTACTTTACATGAGAAACAACAAATACACAGCAAGTATGGATTGAGACAATGTGAACAAACCTACGTTGTGGATTAAAAAAAAATCATATAAGAAGAGAGTGTTTTGTTTATTTTTGTTTCAAATTATTTTCAGAAACAGGAATTTTTCCTATTTCCAGTCAAGATTCCGTTTTTCCTAATTTGAAAGAAAATATCCTGGGCCTGTATTCACGTTGAGATAGCATGAGACTTAGCATGATGCTAACTTAGAAGCTCTTCCAAAAGTCCTATTAAATCCTATAGGACATTGGAAGAGCTTCTAAGTTAGCATCATGCTAAGTCTCATGCTATCTCAACATGAATACAGACCCAGAAGAATAGGAATGGTTGGTAGCTATGGTTACCTTCTGATGCTTTAGATGTCGACTCGGGTGACTTTGGAGTTGGCTTTTTTCCCCTTCCTCCTCCTCCTCTTCTTTCTTCATCTTCCCTCCTCCTCCTCTTCTTCTTCTGTCCATCCGATTCCTCCTCTTCTTGTTGCTGCGAGGTGGGCCCCTTTGGAGGCACTTGACTGCTGCACTAATTTTAAAGTGGTGTCCTGCACACAAGACAGACATCCTATGAGATTGAGAGAGAATGAGTAGAGACTATGCACACAAATGCAGACTTGCCTACCCCCAATTTCTTTATTAGATACTCCACGAAATAAAATTCCGTACTTTTCTCAAAATTCCGTATTTTGCAAGGAGACCCCAATACGGAACAT
>CM065705.1:18144729-18178387 GCA_017654935.2 Phymorhynchus buccinoides
ATCCTAATCTTGTATGTACCACACACATTCTCTATTTTATAAGACATATACATACATACAATCCTACTCGACTACCAATCCCTCCCCTACCTATTTTCAAAACATACATATCATCGGTGAAATTCAAAAACCTCGTATCTCGATTTTTTTTAATTTTAAATTAGATATAGTCAGCTTTCTCATTTTTCCCGCCACCTTCCACCAAAAGCTCGTATCTCTAACGACTTTCTATCTGGGGTAAATGAGGTTGTGAAAATAGAAGAAAAACTCGTAAGTCCCAAATTCAGATCTAGTTAAAGACAAAAAAATCGTATCTTTGTTCTTTTGAAGTCTTAAATAAATTTAAAAAAAGTAAACAAAATGCAGGACTAAACTCGCAATGTCTTGAACAACATATTCATCATAGTTAATCAATTGTGGTGAACACGGTTAATTTAACAAAATTGGGATACGAACGAGGTTTTGAATGTCACCGACTATATAGTGTATATGTCTCAGTCTTTAGTACTTCACCTCTCATTCACATACTTTTTGCTGTTGTTTCACACTTTCTCTCCCTCCCTCCCCACCCACTCTTCTCTCTCTTTCCCCACACTCTTATACTCACTCTCTTCCTCCTCTCTATTTCTCTCTTCCTCTCTGTCCCTTCCTCCATTCTCTTATTCCTCTTCTTTTCATTTCATTTCCTCTCTCTCTCTTCCCCCCCCCCCCCTCTCCCTTTCTTCTTCCTTTTCTCTCTCTTTCCTCCCTTCCTTCAGAGTCAAACACTTCCCTCCACCACCCCTTTTCCCCCCCGTCTTTCCTTCTGTCTACTCTCTATCTGCTGACTGCCTCCTTTTACCCCATGGGGATACCGGAAGGTCTTTTGTATAAATAGTTCCCCCACCTTCCGGAAATGTTGTGCTTGTAACTTCCTCTAATCTGTCACTCTCTTTGGCTCTTGCCTTTCGACCTCATCTACTGTCTTTCTGCCTTACCGGTCCATTCTTCCACCTTTTTTCACGAAACACTTTGAAAAAGATTTCCTCCAGCCGAAGTCGGACTTGCTGGGCCTAACTATTTATTAGTTAGGCACATAACGGCAGCATGACGCATCTGCGCTCATAATTGACAGGAAACTGTCTGAGCAATCAAAGTAGAAGAAGAAGAATGACACTCTCTTTGGCTCTTGCCTTTTCCCTTTGCTTACTGTCATCTAAACTATCTTTCTGACCTTACTCGTCCATTCGCCTGCCTTTTCTTTCTTTCTCAACAAACACAAACATTTTCTCCAGCCCAAGACGGACATGATGGACCTCGTTATTTCTTAGTTAGGCGCATAACGGCGGCATGACGCATCTGCACTCATATAATGACAGGAGACTGTCTGAGTGATTGAAGAAGAAAAAGAAGAAGAAGAAAAAGAAGACTGCCTCTTTTGCTCTTATTCTTCACCCACCCCCACCCCCCCTCCCCACCCCCACCACCCCACCATCTCTCGCTCACAAACCCACACTTTTGCACACACATTCCTTAATTCCCCCCCCCCACACACACACACTAACCTCCAAGGGAGTCAACTCCCCATTCCTGACTGAGCTCGGCAGAAAAAGAGTCGTCCTCCCCTGCGGCTGTTCCTTTGCCCTCCCCGGCGGCAGCGGCGGCATTCTCGGCGTCCTCCTGCACGCTCTGCGAGGTGCGGAAGCGGACGAGGGCCAGGGGGAGCAGCGCGGGGTGGTAGTGGTGCAGCAGACAGCACAGCGCGCGCCCGTCGGAGAACGACACCGTGAAGTTCTCCACCTGACCAACAACGGCGGCAAAAGAAAACACAACTGGATCAGAAGAACAATAAACAACTTAAGTTCTCCACCTGACCAACAACGGCGGCAAAAGAAAACACAACTGGATCAGAAGAACAATAAACAACTTAAGTTCTCCACCTGACCAACAACGGCGGCAAAAGAAAACACAACTGGATCAGAAGAACAATAAACAACTTAAGTTCTCCACCTGACGAACAATGACGGCAAAAGAAAACACAACTGGATCAGAAGAACAATAAACAACTTAAGTTCTCCACCTGACGAACAATGACGGCAAAAGAAAACACAACTGGATCAGAAGAACAATAAACAACTGAAGTTCTCCACCACCTGACCAACAATGACGGCAAAAGAAAACACAACTGGATCAGAAGAACAATAAACAACTTAAGTTCTCCACCTGACGAACAATGACGGCAAAAGAAAACACAACTGGATCAGAAGAACAATAAACAACTGAAGTTCTCCACCACCTGACCAACAATGACGGCAAAAGAAAACACAACTGGATCAGAAGAACAATAAACAACTTAAGTTCTCCACCTGACGAACAATGACGGCAAAAGAAAACACAACTGGATCAGAAGAACAATAAACAACTGAAGTTCTCCACCTGACCAACAATGACGGCAAAAGAAAACACAACTGGATCAGAAGAACAATAAACAACTTAAGTTCTCCACCTGACCAACAATGACGGCAAAAGAAAACACAACTGGATCAGAAGAACAATAAACAACTGAAGTTCTCCACCACCTGACCAACAATGACGGCAAAAGAAAACACAACTGGATCAGAAGAACAATAAACAACTGAAGTTCTCCACCTGACCAACAATGACGGCAAAAGAAAACACAACTGGATTCTTCTTCTTCTTCTTCTTCTTCTGCGTTCCCAGGCCATACGGCCATAATGGGTAAGGAACGTATGTGTCCGGTGTTTTCAGTCTTCACTGGTCTCCTCGCTGGCGTACAGCCGACACGTTCCGATTTCGGAGGAGCTCAAAGGAGAAAAATTATTTGGAAGATTGTTTTTTTGTGAAAAAAGGCAGGAGAATGGAGCCAATAAGTCAGAAAGATAGATGATGATAGAAAGCAGAGGGAAAAGGCAGAGTCAAAGAGAGTGGCAGAATAGAGGAAGTTAGAAGCACAGAACTTCCAGAAGGTGGGGGAACTATTTTTACAAAAGATCCCCCAGTATCCCCACGAGGAGGCACAACTGGATAAGAAGAAGAATAAACGACTCTGTGAAGTTTTCCATCTGACCAACATGACAGCAAAAGAAAACACAACTGGTTAAGAAGAACGATAAACCATCAAAGAGAGCGACAGATTAGAGGGAAGATACAAGCACAGGACTTCCAGAAGGTGGGGGAACTATTTTTTGTACGAAAAATTCCCCCAGTATCACCACGGGGTGTGGGGGGGAGGGTCACTGAATTCCAAGTCTCCACATTCAGTGGTCAAGCGCTGAGGACAGCAAAGAAAACACAACTGGATAAGAAGAACGATAAACCATCAAAGAGAGCAACAAATTAGAGGAAGATACATACAAGCACAGAACTTCCAGAAGGTGGGGGAACTATTTTTTCCACCTGACCAACACGACAGCAAACGAAAACACAACAGGATAAGAAGAACGATAAACCATCAAAGAGAGCAACAAATTAGAGGAAGATACACACCCAGAACTTCCAGAAAGTGGGGGAACTATTTTTTGTACGAAAGACGGTGATTATTATTACCTTGACCCCGTAGTGTAGGCAGACAGTGTGACACCACTTCAGCAACAGCTGCATCATGGGATTGTCCATGGCCGTTATTATTATTACCTTGACCCCGTAGTGCAGGCAGACGGTGCGACACCACTTCAGCAACAGCTGCATCATGGGATTGTCCATGGCCGTTATTATTATTATTACCTTGACCCTGTAGTGTAGGCAGACGGTGCGACACCACTTCAGCAACAGCTGCATCATGGGATTGTCCATGGCCGTTATTATGATTATTATTACCTTGACCCCGTAGTGCAGGCAGACGGTGTGACACCACTTCAGCAACAGCTGCATCATGGGATTGTCCATGGCCGTTATTATTATTATTACCTTGACCCCGTAGTGTAGGCAGACGGTGCGACACCACTTCAGCAACAGCTGCATCATGGGATTGTCCATGGCCGTTATTATTATCATTACCTTGACCCCGTAGTGTAGGCAGACGGTGCGACACCACTTCAGCAACAGCTGCATCATGGGATTGTCCATGGCCGTTATTATTATTATTACCTTGACCCCGTAGTGTAGGCAGACGGTGTGACACCACTTCAGCAACAGCTGCATCATGGGATTGTCCATGGCCGTTATTATTATTATTACCTTGACCCCGTAGTGCAGGCAGACGGTGCGACACCACTTCAGCAACAGCTGCATCATGGGATTGTCCATGGCCGTTATTATGATTATTATTACCTTGACCCTGTAGTGCAGGCAGACGGTGCGACACCACTTCAGCAACAGCTGCATCATGGGATTGTCCATGGCCGTTATTATTATTATTACCTTGACCCCGTAGTGCAGGCAGACGGTGCGACACCACTTCAGCAACAGCTGCATCATGGGATTGTCCATGGCCGTTATTATGATTATTATTACCTTGACCCCGTAGTGTAGGCAGACGGTGCGACACCACTTCAGCAACAGCTGCATCATGGGATTGTCCATGGCCGTTATTATTATTACCTTGACCCCGTAGTGCAGGCAGACGGTGCGACACCACTTCAGCAACAGCTGCATCATGGGATTGTCCATGGCCGTTATTATTATTACCTTGACCCTGTAGTGCAGGCAGACGGTGCGACACCACTTCAGCAACAGCTGCATCATGGGATTGTCCATGGCCGTTATTATTATTACCTTGACCCCGTAGTGCAGGCAGACAGTGTGACACCACTTCAGCAACAGCTGCATCATGGGATTGTCCATGGCCGTTATTATTATTATTATTACCTTGACCCCGTAGTGCAGGCAGACGGTGCGACACCACTTCAGCAACAGCTGCATCATGGGATTGTCCATGGCCGCGCTGGGGCCTCCCGAATCCCGTCTCGCTGCAAGGTAGAGAAATAAATATATATCAGCAAAATATTCTGTAGAAGATTCCAACTGTCAAAAAAGACCACAATTTTGCCTCTGATTTTGCCTTTTTAATCAATCAATCAATCAAAATGTATTGTATTTAAAACAAAAAGAAATTCTTTGTCTGGCATGCACATAAAACACACAGTTGTCTATTGCGGGGAAACCAATCGATGTAGTTTTTCTATATTATATAGTCTATATACAGTGGAACCTCCATTATAAGACATCCCATTATAAGACTCCCTCCCACATAAGACCTGAAGACATTGCCCTTCTTTGTGAGTATTAAAATTACCTCCCTCATAAGACCCCTCCCATATATGACTTCATTTTGGATGATTTTTGAAGGGCTTATAAGGGAGGTTCCACTGTATATAAAAAAAAGTCTGATCTACCACTTCCCCATGCCTAAACCTTAAGTAAAAACCGGTAATCTTCTTTCATTTCTCCTTTTGTTTATGTATGCTTTGTTTGTGTGTATGGCTGGAGTGATTTGTGAGGTTTTTTAATCATTCAAAATCGTTGCGATGCGAATGAGTTAAGGACAGTTTGTTTGCCCTACTGCTCTTCCATCCTTGAGCATCACTGAGAATGCAATACACAGTGAGAAATGAAAAAAAGAAACGTGTTCCCTGGATTCTGCCGCTCACCGGCGCAATCCTGTAGGTTGTGGGGGTATCCCAGCAGCCTCTGCATGCACACTTTGACGCGCAGCGTTGAGAATGCAATACACAGTGAGAAATGAAAAAAAGAAACGTGTTCCCTGGATTCTGCCGCTCACCGGCGCAATCCTGTAGGTTGTGGGGGTATCCCAGCAGCCTCTGCATGCACACTTTGACGCGCAGCGTTGAGAATGCAATACACAGTGAGAAATGAAAAAAAGAAACGTGTTCCCTGGATTCTGCCGCTCACCAGCACAATCCTGTAGGTTGTGGGGGTATCCCAGCAGCCTCTGCATGCACACTTTGACGCGCAGCGTTGAGAATGCAATACACAGTGAGAAATGAAAAAAAGAAACGTGTTCCCTGGATTCTGCCGCTCACCAGCACAATCCTGTAGGTTGTGGGGGTATCCCAGCAGCCTCTGCATGCACACTTTGACGCGCAGCGTTGAGAATGCAATACACAGTGAGAAATGAAAAAAAGAAACGTGTTCCCTGGATTCTGCCGCTCACCGGCGCAATCCTGTAGGTTGTGGGGGTATCCCAGCAGCCTCTGCATGCACACTTTGACGCGCAGCGTGCGTTCCAACATGTCCACTTCTTCCTGCAGCTCTTTCTCGTTCAGCGTCGCCATCGCCTGGGAACAGAATTTTTTTTATTAACACACACACATACAGAGAGCATCAAACAGGTGTGGTTAACCCTTACGCCGCCAGCCATTTTTCAGCCAAAAAATACCATTAAGCTTAACTGGGTAAAAAAAATAAAATATCTGCAATATTGCGAATTCCTCTGTGACATGTATAGCATTAGGTCTATCCTTACCTCCCAACAGGTCCTGATTTGATGCCTTTTAGTGACATGGGTGGTAAACCATTGTGGTGCTAAAATGCGACTTTGGCGGTGAAAGGGTTAAGCGTGATTGAGTGTTCAAAACTTTCCCTAAGCAATACTGCTATGCTTTCATCATCATCTTATCATCATAATAAACAGTGATGTCCCGAGGCCCCGGTCATAGGATATTGACCTATTAAAATTGAAAATGTTCTATTGTGTTCTCCCCTGTCAGGATAAATGTCTGATTACATTTTTAGCACAAGCACACTCCGTCTTATTGGTTTCTGCAAGAGCTAGGCCATTGTCCTATTGATTTCTCTTGCCTCAGGACAGTTTGTTCTGTCACTTTTTGATCCTCGGTACATATATACTCTTCTTCTTCTTAAAGTTAATAATATTGTAATTATTATAGAAGTGAGATAGGTGAACAAAAAAAGGGGGGGAGGGAGGCACAGGAATAAGAGATGATGAACAATTAAAGAAGAATAGATGGTGGTTTGAGCAGAAGGAAGATATAGAACAAGTTTCAGAGGGAATTAGAAAAAAAAGAAATACAGTGAAACCTCCCTTATAAGACTCCCTCCCACATAAGACTTACTTCTCGTGAGACATTGCCCTTGGTTGGAAGGGCTTCATCCGACCAAAATTTGCATTTGTGATTTCTACTCACTTTGTCGAAAGAAAGGAAAACTGTGGATAGGTCACAACCATTTTCATCCGACTTGGTTGGATATTGTCAGGCGGCTTTAAAGGTGGACCCTGACGGATGAGTTTTTGCAAGAAACACGTCGAGATCACCAGAAAGACAGCCTTTTCAAGGATCGGAACACTCCCTTTGCTCTGGTTTCCTATAAATTAAACCGTCAAAACGGCGATTCCTCCTTGGCGGAGATGCCCAGAGAGAGTAGCCATTTTGGATGGGGTGGGTGGAGGTCACTCATTGTGGTTGAAGCGTTTTCTTTTTTTGTAGTGCAGTAAAAACAAAATTGGAGCTGTTTCCTTTGTTGTGAGCGAAACTCCTTTAGATAATCTGTATAAAATGTAAAAAAAGAAAAGAAAAAAGGTTTGTATTGCGAACATTTTCTGCAAACGATTTGGTCTAAACGCAGGCGGCCATTAGAAAAGAGATGACACACGCCTTCTCTTTGGGTGAAAGAATTTGACTTCCAGCACCTCCGCCAAGGAGGAATCGCCGATTTGACGGCTTGATTTCAGGGAAACCAGAGCAAAGTGTGTTGCAATCTCTGTAAAGGGTGTTTTCCTGGTGATCTGGACGCGTTTCTTACAAAAACTCATTCGTCAGGGTGGCGCTTTAAGGTACTTACCTGGAAGTGGAAGATGAGCTTCCAGAGGAAGGCCAGCGTTTTCTCCCTGTGTCCTTCCACAATGTCCCGAGGGTTCATCATGGCTCCTGGTCACAAAATATTAATCACAATGTAGAAAGCTTCTTCAACTGCTTGTACGAGAGGGACAAATTGTTGCGGTTTCCAGGGACAAAGTGCTTAAAAACCCACCAGGGACAGAGACTTACTTCGAGGGACAAACTGTTGCAGTTTCCAGGGACAAAGTGCTTAAAAAAACACCAAGGACAGACTTATTTCCAGGGACAAACTGTTGCAGTTTCCAGGGACAAAGTGCTTAAAAACCAGGGACAGAGACTTATTTTCAGGGACAAACTGTTGCAGTTTCCAGGGACAAAGTGCTTAAAAAACACACCAGGGACAGACTTATTTTCAGGGACAAACTGTTGCAGTTTCCAGGGACAAAGTGCTTAAAAAAACACCAGGGACAGAGACTTATTTCCAGGGACAAACTGTTGCAGTTTCCAGGGACAAAGTGCTTAAAAACCAGGGACAGACTTATTTTCAGGGACAAACTGTTGCAGTTTCCAAGGACAAAGTGCTTAAAAAGCAGGGACAGACTTATTTCTGGGGACAAACATTTTCAGGGACAAACTGTTGCAGTTTCCAGGTACAAAGAGCTTAAAAACCACCAGGGACAGAGACTTATTTCCAGGGACAAACATTATGATGTCATTCAGCACGAGATATATTTCATGATCTAGCAAAACTTCTGCGACTCTGAATATTCTGGGTAGTTGCATTTTGGTGACAACATGCTTACATATTCAAGATCTTTTGGTATTCAGTAATAATACTAATAATAATAGTGAATCATTTATATAGCGCATTCCTCCACCAAATGTGGAGCTCTATGCGCTTAACAACAATTAAAAGCAAGAAATTCAACAACAAAACCAAATAATCGCTCACGCACATGCAAATAGGCATACACATACACACCCCACCCACACATACACGCACGTACGCACACACACACACCGTTACCATCACCACCACTCACCCCACCCAAAAACACAATACAAAATACAATCAGTTGAATAAAGCATTCAACACACACAGTGACACACTCTCTCTCTCTGAGTAAAAGAAATTTCAACAGTGCCTGTTGTTTTGGGTGTTTAATAGTAAGGCTAGCTAACAAGACAAGTGACTGGCCTACAAGATTTTGATTCTACTCAGTTTCCAGGGACGCTAAACAGAAAAGTGGATTCCACGGACAGGGTGGCATTTTTAATTGTTTCCAGGGACAAATACCCCTTAGGGGGGACAGTAGGCAGCCCTGTTAACATATGATACAAATATGTATGAATTCTTCTTCTTTTTCATCATTCGCTCAGACAGTTTCCTGTCATATGAGCACAGATGCGTCATGCTGCCATTATGCGACTAACTAAAAAAATAGTTAGGCCCAGCAGGTCCGACTTCGGCTCGAGAAAATCTTTGTAAGACTTTATAGAACAAAGGCCTGTTGTTTTGGGTGTTTAATAGTAAAGCTAGCTAGCAAGACAAGTGACTGGCCTACAAGATTTTGATTCTACTCAGTTTTCAGGGACGCTAAACAGAAAAGTGGATTCCAGGGGCAGGGTGCTCATTGTAACTGTTTCCAGGGACAAATACCCCTTAGGGGGGACGGTAGGCAGCCCTGCAAATATGATACAAATATGTACGAATTCGTTTTCTTCATCCTTCACTCAGTTTCCTGTCATATGAGCACAGATGCGTCATGCTGCCATTATGCGCCTAACTAAAATAATAGTTAGGCCCAGCAGGTCCGACTTCGGCTGGAGAAAATCTTTGTAAGACTTTATAGAACAAAGGCAGGACAATGGACCGGTAAGGCAGAAAAATAGCAGATGACAGTAAGCAAACGGAAAAGGCAGAGTCAAAGAGAGTAACAGATTAGAGGAAGTTACAAGCACAGAACTTCCAGAAGGTGGGGGAACTATTTGTACAAAAGACTCCTTGGTATCCCTGTGGGGGAATATATATGAATGAAGACACTCATTTCCACACAAACATATATGCATGCATATGAAAACGTGAGCAATTCATTTGTTTAAAATTTGTATGACGAAACTGGTCAGTCATAAATCGATCATTTTAACCCTTTCGCCGCCAGCCATTTTTCAGCCAAAATATACCATTAAACTTGACTGGGTAGACAAAAAAAATCTGCAATATTGTGAATTCCTCAGTGACATGTATAACATTAGGCCTATTCTTACCTCCTAAAATTAAGAAAATAGGGTCTTCGGATAACAGGCCCTGATTTGATGCCTTTTAGTTGCATGGAAGTTAAACCATCGCGATGCATAAATGCGACATTGGCGGTGAAAGGGTTAATGCCAGTTAAATCAGAGAGGAAACCGTATTTTGTAGTTCGAAAAGTCACAGTAAGAATCTCAACTTTGATCACCCAACCCAAACCCTGGAGAGTTCAAACTACCATTTTCTTCTTTCACAATAAGGAGGTTTTTGCAGCACGTATTACAAAGTTCTGCCCTTTACTACTGCAACCAAGCTGTACCTTTGGCATCGTGAAGGTCCAGGCCTCGCTGTGTGAGCTGCTTGAAGACCAGGTCTACGTTGTGGATCTTCTGCAGGCGGCTGATGGCTGGGGCACGCAGGGACCCCGCAAAGCTCCAGTCTCCAGACAGCAGGGTGATGATGCGCCTGTGCAACACACGGTGTAGAGTGGTAACACAGAGGTAACGTGCAGGGCTCCCAATCGTCCCACAAAACAAGGGGTCCCAGGGACTCCTTCACTTACAGTATAGAGGTTCCTAGAGGCGGGATAGAGGGTCCCAGTGGCATTGCAAACGCTAAAAAGAATTTTTCAAGTGCATCTCTGGCACAGCGACTCCTTCACTTACAGCATACAGGCGGGATAGAGGGTCCCAGTGGCATTGCAAACGCTAAAAAGAATTCTTCTAGTGCATCCCTGGCACATTCTTTTAGAGGATCTATTAGAATATTAGTGCTTCATAGACCCCCAAATGGAGGTCCCTGTGAGCCCTGAACGTGTTCGCCTTGTGTCAAGTAAACCCGAGTTCGAACCTGGGTGCAGGGGATTTTTCCGCTCACTTTGCACTAGGCTTTACGTTCTGAACGTGGAGTCTTTCGGATGAGACGATAAACCGAGGTCCCGTGTGCCCATGCACTTAGCACACGTTAAACCCAGTGGCAACGAAAAAGTTGTCATTTGGTCAACTATCCCGAGCGATCGAAGAAGAAGAAACACATTTCTCTCTGCCTGCCTTGGTGCGTTCGGGTCAAAGTCATGGGGATCAGTGTGTTCTGGGGAGCTGTCTGTGGACGGTCGTGGTGGCGCCCTCGGAGGAGGGCATCACTCACGCTGACTCCGCGACTAAGAGAATAGTGTTGTCAGTAGGGGGGCTTAGTAGGTGGTGTCCTGAACAGGCTCTACTGAACTCCACCAAAGTGACTCAGCAGAAGTGCAGTGTCTCCTCGATTGGTTGCCTCCTGATGGCCTAACATAGATTCGCTCCTCTTGGACTGCTGGTCTCGGATTCTGCGACCTGAACATGCGGAGGTGTGACTGCGTATTGGAATTCGGAATGAGCAGCGTGGGAACAACGCCACTGTACGACCCAGAAGATGGGACAGCAGAACAAAACAAAATTCTCTGTGCAGACCTGCCTACCCCCAATTTCTTTTTTAGGTACTCCACGAAATAAAATTCTGTACTTTTTCTCAAAATTCTGTATTTTGCAAGGAGACCCAAAAACGGAACATTACAGAACATTAAACCGCCATGCGAAATGACGAAAAATACTCGATTTTGACCGATCTTAGAAGACCTTAAGTTCAAATGTTTGCCCTATTAATTTTCCATTTACCGTACTGCAGTACTGGGGCTCAAAATCGTGTACAAAATACGGAAAAATCGCATGGGTAGGCAGGTCTGTCTGTGCCTGCTCACCCCAGTCTCAGCCCATCCCTCAGGTCGGTGCAGAGGTTGGCGACAGCGTAGTCAAACTCATCCAGCGGGGTCTGCACGTGGGACACCACGTAGCCCATGTAGGCCAGGTGCTTGGTCACGTCCCCCTCCCCGCTCAGGAAGTCCCGGGAAAACTGGATCAGCACGTCCTTCGTCGACTGCAGACGAGAGAGAAAAATTACCACACACACCCCCCGCTCAGGAAGTCCCGGGAAAACTGTATCAGCACGCCCTTCGTCGACTGCAGACACAGGCATGGGAATTGGAAAAGTTTAAAAAAGCTGAAAAGCGGGGGTCTAGGGCCGCAGAAAACCCCTAGTAGGGGACTATAATAATAATAATGGGAATTTATATAGCGCTCTTTCTCACATGAGCTCAGTGCGCTTTACATTGATAACAAGAACATTAAAGGCAAACAAATAATTAATCATTAGAAAGTAAAATAAGCACGATGCTTACACACAACATTCTCTTACTTCCTTACTCACACACACACACAGGGTCTAGGGGGTCTAGGGGGTAATGCTAAAGCGTTTTTAGTAATTGAAGCCCTAAAACAGCATTAGAATGGCTACATTTACTTAATTTTGTTTGGGTTTTTTGGCGGAAAGGCAATGTAATTTCGGCGGAAATTTGCTTTTTGGCGGACAATTCCCATCCCTGAGATAAGAGAGAAAAATGATCCTGCGGATCTTTTTTTTTCTTACACCTCCAAACGACCCCAAAACTCGCCTTGGAATAAGGCTGTGTCAGCCCCATTGATGCAAGCTAGAACACCAAGGCTACATCGAAATGTTGCTATGCTCTGCATCGTTATGCGGGGATTGTCTTTAGCCATGGCAAGCTCCTAACATCATCAGTCTCCCAAATCCTCCGAAGTCGGAGTGTGGCTGCCCATGTGGCGGGGTAATCAAAAACGCACACACGTAATGTTCTCATCCCTAGCTGTTGGACTTGTACCATAGTGTACAAGTGCTTTGGCTGTTGGGATGATCCCTGGAGTCTTTAAGCCAAGGTACGACAGCAAGCAGCAAGCAAGCAAACCCCAAAAAAATTCCTTACACAGGGAGCAACTTTGTTCGGCGGGGAAGGATGTGTGTGTGTGTGTGTGTGTGTGTGTTCACATTTACATCAAATTAGTTAACTTGCATACGGTACTAAGAATCTTTTTTATTCTTTTTTTACAAACAAAAAATAATTCCTGTCTGTAATTTACTAATTTCTACTATTTCACCTTGATCTCTGCGTCTTTGCAGAAGAGGCAGGGGTCGTGGGCGATGAGGCGTGAACGCTTGGCGGTGTCCAGGAAATAGACCAGCACCAGAAACTTCTTCAGCAGGTGCTGGGCCACAGCATCCCCGTAGCCTGCCACCAGACACACACAACACGTACACAACAATAAACCAGGAAGTAGACCAGCACCAGAAACTTCTTCAGCAGGTGCTGGGACACTGCATCCCCGTAGTCTGCCACACACACACACAACAATAAACCAGGAAACAGACCAGCAACAAAAACTTCTTCAACAGGTCCTGGGCCACTGCATCCCCGTAGCCTGCCAGACACACACACACACACAACACACACACACACATGGGTGCAACTACACAAAATGAAAAAACTTGAAAGGCCGGGGTCCAGGGGTAATGTTCCCTTGCAGCTGAAGCAAAAATTGATTTATGAAGCCATTGAAGGTATTTTAGTTTGCTTTTCCCACAATTTATACAAATGCTTATTTGAAAAAATACAGTAGCTCATACAATCTCCCGTTATATGAGCGCAGATGAGTAAACCTGCCGTTAAGCGCCAAACTAAGAAATAGTTAGGCCCAGCATGTCCGTCTTTGGCTGGAGAAAATCTTCGTAAGATGGGACAGCAACAAAAAAAGAAGAAAAAAAGAAAAGGCAGAGTCAAAGAGAGCGATACTGAGAGATTAGACAGAGGAAGTTATAAGCACTGAACTTCCATCAGTTATCATCAACTGATAAGGAAGGGCTCACCGTCCTGATACAGATGGGGCACGGTGGGGTGAGCGTAGTGAGCAGATATGTCGGGACTGGTGAGCAGGCGGGTGAGCACAAAGCGGGAAATGCCGATGACGTCGCTGTTGGTCTGAATGGGCAGCACCTCCCCGTACACCGTCTGGTCACAGAGCACAGAGACAACAACAAGGTTATTTAACGTATTTTACGGACTATAAGGCGATACTTGTTTTCCTCGACTGAGACTTTTTTTTCTTCTTTTTTTTCCCCCCTCAAACTTAATAATACCGGTATATATAATTATAGCTGCCAACTTTTCCCAAACAAAATCCTGGGAGTACCCCCCCTCCCAGAGCTGGGGTCAGGGAGCGCAGAAGCTGAGAAACTTTTTTTTAATAATTTTTTTGTATTCGTCTGAAAAGACGGTCTTCCATTTCTTCGTCTTCTCCTTTGCTTTCAGCATCGTGGCGAGGTTACTTCAATGGCAGTGTGAGGCAGGCCTAAAGACTGCCAAACAAAGGATTGCAGGAGGAAGTAGCCCCCGCTTCCAACATGCGCAGTACGAACTCTGCTCCGCGAAGCTTCCTGAAACCCAGTTTCGGTTTTCGTGTTTCATAACACTCGTTTCTGAGGTCATCTAAGCTGGACATTTTGAAATCCAGGAGTTTCACGTGAATTCCGTGAAGACCGGGAGAGGTGACAAAATCCGGGAAGCTCCCGGATTTACCGGGAGGGTTGGCAGGTATGATATAATTCATAGCTGTATTCATAGCAAGTATTCATAGCAAGTATTCATAGCAAGTATTCTCTAAAGAGAAGGTGTGTTTTTGTCATTACAAAACAACAACAGTGACAATAACAACCACAACAACAGCAGACCTGCCTACTTGGAATTTTCCCAATCAGTAGCCCAGCCATCAATTTTCAGTAGCATGGCAAATTTTTTCGTAGCATCCACAAACGACAACAATCGATTTGTTCTCTTCCTGAGCTGAAACGCACTGCTTATGTTTCGCCGATTGAACGTGTTGACGGCAATCGTCTCTACCGCCATGATTCACAGAGAAGTCCGCATGGCAGAGGTTGCACTGCAGTGAGCATGATGGTTCTCACCGAGTCAACTTCTGACGATGCAAGGCCACTCCTCCGTGTAAGCTATTTTGAAAACTTGTGCGGCAGGCCGATGTTTTTTCTTAGAACAAGATGGTGTGCCAGATGATTTTCGTTTTCTGGTTTGGGTTCGTTTTTCTTAGTTTGAAACATCTCCCGAATCGCTACTGCTGCTGGAGTCCGCCATTTTGTTCAGAGAAAGTAATAAGAACGCATGCACAGTCACTTTGATAAAAACGGAAGTGACTAGGTTATCGCGCGTGACACGGCGTCTGCTCTTTGACTTAGAAACAGACAAAACCGGGAACGGCATAAGCAAAAATAAAATGCGGCATTTCTTTTTCTTTCTGTAGCAACGTTAAGGTTGCCGTAGCTCCATAGCAAAGCTTTATTTTTCATAGCTGCTACGGCCAAATCGTAGCAGTAGGCAGGTCTGCAACAGGTAACAACAACAATACTGACCAAAACAATGATAAGTAATCAATCAAACATTAAAGAGAAAGGTATCATAGCACAATGAGTTTGAAGAAATGGGAGCAAAAATAAATATAACATCACAAAAATAGACTAAGACTCCTGCGCCTGTGACTGATAATATAGTAAGAAACTAATAATAGCAAAATCTGAGTTTTTGTGTAAAAAAATTTGGGGGGGGGGCTTATAAGTTATAATCAGGTGCGCCTTGTAGTCTGTAAAATACGGTATGTTTTAGTACTTTTACTGATAACAGAACTAGTTAGGAATGTTGAAAACCAGTACCATTAATGACAACCCCAAAACAACCTGTGCCAGATCCAGTCCCCCCACCTTCTGGAAGTTCTGTGCTTGTCACTTCCTCTAATCTGTCACTCTCTTTGACTCTGCCTTTTCCCTTTGCTTGCTGTCATCTATTTTTCTGCCTTTCCGGTTCATTCTCCTGTCTTTTTTCTAGAAACACTTTCAAAAAGATTTCCTCCAGACAAAGTCGGACATGCTGGGCCTAACTATTTCTTAGTCAGGCGCATAACGCATCTGCGCTCATAATTGACAGGAAACGTGAGCGATCGAAGAAGAAGAAGAAAACAAATTTGACCAGTTCGAAGAAAATGTAATAGGTCATTTTCATAAAACAATAAGTCAAAATGTAAAAAAAAGAAGGGTAAAGGCGCAGATCAACACACCCATGTTTTGTTTCATTTTTTTTAATGACAAAAGTTAGTACAGTACTATGCAGCATCTAAATATATATGCCAGCTGTGTCTGTCTGTCTGTGTGTCTGTGTGGACGCTATGCAACCGTATTTAGCGTGGTTTTAGAGCTGCCAAACTTTCGCAGTATCCAGAGGGATGACCCATGCTGACGGTAGGGTACTTTACATTTGGCAACGCGCCCCGTAATTAGCGTAATTAGTCAAAGTTCGGGTCAGTCGAGCAGTGGGTCAAAGTTGGGGTCACTATAAAAGGGTAAATTTTACTCTCACGTCGGAGAAAAAACGTAGCTGTGTGGGTTAGGCGTACTACTCTCACACGAACGTTCCGAGTTCGAACCTGGCTCTGTCCCAATTTTTTTTTTTTTTTTTTTTTTTTTTTGGGGGGAGGGGTTGGGGGGGGTTAAACAATCAACCTGGCTTATTATCCGCAAAGCGGGTGTTCAACCGGCTAGTAAGTAATAATAGGGCAATTATTTAAGTCTTATAACCTCTTGCCTGCAAAAACAATAGGTCATTTCAAAATTGTATCAGTCAATGACCAGTGACTGGTGCTAAGAATAATCCCTGCATGATACCAAAGACTGTACAGGGGAAGATAAACATCCGGTCTCTTTTCCCTATATGAGTAGTGAGGACAGAAACACTGGTTATGTCCCTTTGAAACATGACACATTTTACACATCGATAGGCCAGTTGAATTCTCCGTTCAAGTTCCAGTCCGAGTTTTTGGATAGCCTCCACTGTGAATAGTGTACACGTCCGCACTAACGATAACTCTATCAGCCCGGTTCGCCGAGCTTTTAAGTAATCCATCTTACCCTTTTAGAATATCTTTGATGATACATACCTCCAGACCAATGCGCAGCCACAGAGGGTTGTACGATAGCAGCAAATCCAATATCTTCTGCTTCAAACCTGAGAACAAACAACAACAAAAACCAGTTGTGACAAAGCTTCAAGTTGAAATCGTCAGGAGAATTTTCATCTTCAGAGACTTTACAAGTTTTGGTCAAGGTCAAGATGTGCCACCCCCCTACCTATCTCGGTTAATTCTATTTTTCCGTTATTGCCTTTCTTACCATACATAAAGCTGTATTTTAGGAACATTTTTAGCTAATAACCTTCTTGGAATACTAACCCTATCCCTAACCCTAGCCCTAAACATAACCCTACCCCCCACCCTATAACTATAGTATAAGACGGAAAAACGCAACGAACCACAACTGTGACAAATCGCGGTGTACTGCAGTACATAGTGGGGGGTAGGGTTAGGTTTAGGGCTAGGGTTAGGGCTAGGGTTAGTATTCCAAAAAGGTTATTAGCTGAAAATGTTCGTAAAATACAGCTTTATGTATGGTAAGAAAGGCAAAAACGGAAAAATACAATTAACCGAGAAATGTAGGGGGGTTGGCACATCTTTACCTTTACCTTTGGTGCAGGGGGGGTGGCACATCTTTACCTTTACCCAAGTTTTGAAGCACTCGCCTTGCGACTTGGTGACTTATTGATTTGTCAATAACCACGCATATACATATCAATAATCAATGCACAAACAGAAACTGTTGCAGACAGCAAAGATAAGCCTTTCCTTGCAATATTATTTGGCACAAATAGAGTAGAAAGGTGGGTTGCGTACCCCTTACGGCATTATCGTAATATGACGTCAATTTGTGGATCTCCAGTTCGATATTGGAAAAGATTTAGATCACCAGCGTCTGTTAGTGTTTCTGCTTCCACTGTATCAACGCTCTGCTTTGAGGCAGAAACATAATGAACACGTGACAGTAATAGGTAAATGACAAGGCAGAGTCAAAGAGAGTTCCGGTAGGTAATAAGTTGCAAGCAAAAAAAACTTCAAGAAAGTGGGAAGAACTATTCATACCACAGAAAGGTCCCAATTAAGATTCGCTATACAGGGGGTGAGTTCTGGCAGGGCAAAAACGGGAGGTGTCTCTATTTCCAAGGATGTGAGAGGGCCCTAAACAAAGAAGCGTAGTCGATGGTATCGTCAAAGTACTCAAACAAGACTTTGCCTCCTACATTAAAAAAATTTGCGGCTCGTCTACACGGATCTTACTGTCAAATCCCTGTCAAATTTGTGTTGGCATCCTTTGTCAATATCTTCTTTCCTCACATCTATGGTGTGATAAATAATGTTCATGGTTGACGATGAAACAGTCACTCAATAGCTTTGAAAACATCCGAATATTCCTTCGAAATCATAGCCGAACACATAAAAATGATGCATTGCCATTGGACGTAACTGGCCAACCACAGAGAAGCTTACAAAATTCATTCAAGGGAATGTACTCACGCAACAAACTGCTTTCATTTTCACTGTGTGTGCGCAAAGAAAGTCTACCGAACTCGACAATCTGTACGATCGTCTCTCTGTACGTTTTTTGTTGTTGTTTTTTCTTAGTCAAATACAAAAAGCGCATTTACACGCTTACGCGTAGCTCTCACATCCCTGTATTTAATTTTGGAGAAATTACAGGGTTCGTACGGATTTTTCATACCAAAATTCACAAACTTTCAAAGACCTTTTCAAAGACCCTTTATCCTATTTTCAAAGACCTTACGACATACAATCCCAATAAAGTTTATAAACTGAAAAAAAAACCATTCTTTTTTATTTGATGACGATTGCTTCGATCACGATCATTCAAGTTGCACCTGTGTAGCCCAAAGACCCAGATATAGCGAAGGGAAGTAACTCTCAACAAATCGAGGATGTCTGCTACAGTGCTAGACAGAACTATATCGTCGAACCGCGGATATCAGAAAATAAACCAAATGAAATGGCTTCTCTCTCTTTCTGGAAGCAAAAGTGTTATGACGTCAATGACTTTATCACAAACCATTTCACAATTTTCACAGACCACAGCCAATTTTCAAAGACTTTCAAAGACTTGAAAATGGCACTCCATTTCTCAAAGACTTTCAAAGACTTGAAAAGGCACTCCATTTCTCAAAGACTTTCAAAGACTTGAAAATGGCACTCCATTTCTCAAAGACTTTCAAAGACTTGAAAAGGCACTCCATTTCTCAAAGACTTTCAAAGACCTTCAAAGACCGTGCGAACCCTGAATTAGAGAATTGGGAAAACGTGAAAAAAGCGGCTCACCGATGTCGGCATGGATCATGCGGTCGGAGCGCAGGGCCAGCCTCCTCTGCTCCACCTCCAGCTCCAGGCGGCACACCACCCGCACCACCCCCTCCGACTGGAACAGCCCGCACGAGGCCCGCCGCAGGTGGTTCAGTCGCCTTCTGGCGGCGTAAGCCCGGAAGCTCAGCACCTCCTTGGTGGGGGCCAGGCGGGGGGGTACCGACGCCCCCCCGGGGTGGTGGTGGTGGTGGTGGTGGTGGGTGGCGCCACCGTCGAAGGCGATGGTTCTGGCATCCACTGTGTAGACAGAACATAACATTATTGACAATGTTGTATTTTAGTTCAGCTAGAATAGAAACACCTCCCTTTTTGCCGGACACAGACAAACTCTTTATTTTTTTCTTCTTCTGCGTTCCCAGACCATCAGGCCATAATGGGTGAGGTACGTATGTGTCCGTTTTTCAGTTTTCATGATTGGTCTCCCTGCTGCATTCAGCGGACACATTCCAGATGACCTCAGAGGAGAAAATTATTTGGAAAACCTTTTCGAAAAAAGACAGGGGAATGGGCCAATAAGTCAGAAAAATAGTAGATGACAGAAAGCAAAGGGAAAAGGCAGAACAAAGGAGAGTGATAGATTAGAGTAAGTTACAAGCACAAAAGTTCCAGAAAGTGGGGAAACATTTTGTACGAAAGATCCCCCGGGTATCCCCACACGGAGAGACTCATGGAGGGGGCGAGGTGATCAAACACCCCGTATGGAGGCACAAGGAGGCATCCACCCAACTGCCCCAAGCACAGGCAAACAAACATTCAGGACGGAAAAAAACTTGATAAACATTTACCTTTAGTTTTGGTCGTGGCAAGCGCATACTCATCGGCCGGCGTGAGCACAAAGTTCAGCCAGTGCACGAAGCCTCGCTCCTGTTTGTCCTGCCAGCGCTCGTCATAATACATGTTCTTGGCCGCAAACGGCAGCGGATGTTTGGGCAAGGCTGCGATTAAAAAATATGCCGAAAGACATTAGCATAATTGGTCTGCATTGTAGATCTATCTTCTCAGTGTGAATTACCATATTCGTAACTTTGACTGACAATAAAAGTCAACCGATACACAATTAAGATCGAAGTATAATTAGTCAGCTATCACGCCCATCCACTGCTTAATGAATGTAAAAGAAATAAAAGAAAAATCTTTGTACATTAAATTATGTTTTATCTTTACTGAACACTTTTTCAAAATAAGCGGTTTTAATAATTAACCTTATTTTCCTGAATCTATTTTCTTGAATCTGAATAATTTGCTACATCTTTTCTTACAAGCAAGAAGACAGGAAAAGAGGCAAACTTTTTTGGAATGATGAAATAACACGACAGCAAAATAATTAATAACATGAATTACTGTATTTACAATGAAAATCTGGTGTCTGGTCAAAATTGAAAGGATTGAATTTTTATCTTGAGATAGCCAATATTTTGAGGTAAACAAAACAAAAGCTATAAGGATTAGGCACCCCCAAAAAAATGTTGGTTTCCAGTTTCTTGACCGACCCTAGTTTTTGGCCGCCGACCCTTAACTTTGTTTTGACGAATGGGGAAAAAAATAAAAAAATAAAAAAGTAAGCGAGCAAACAGAAACATAAAACATCATAAGTGCAAAAGTATACACTGTTTTGCTTTATTGAAATATATAAATATATTCATACACATGGACCGAACACAACTTTATCACAAAAAAAAGCCTAGTACCTACCTACCCTATTTTTCAAACTGATGAAACCCCAAACAGACATTTTTGTTTTTGGCCTTAATGTGAGTTATCCTATTTTTTGGTGCTATTTCGAATAAGGTGGTTTCCTTCTTCTTCTTCTTTGTTCGCTCAGACAGTTTCCTGTCACATGAGCTGCCGTTATGCGCCTAACTAAGAAATAGTTAGGCCCAGCACGTCCGACTTCGGCTGAAGAAATCTTTGCAAGAATTTATAGAAAAAAGGAAGGAGAATGGACCAGTAAGATAGCGGATGACAGTTGAGTAAGCAAAGGGAAAAGGCAGAGTCAAAGAGAGTGAAAGATTAGTGGAAGATACAAGCACATAACTTCCAGAAGGTGGGGGAACTATTTGCACAAAAGACCCCCCGGTATCCCCACGGGGGGAGATGGTTTCCAATACAGGTACATTACCTGTCTTTGACTTCTTGACCAGGATAAGCTTGGACAGTGCCACCCCCTTGGACGGCTTAGCGGCTCTCCCGGCTTTGTAGGGTCGACTCGGGGTGACGACCTTACGACTGGACACGGGCTGCTGGGATATGCGGTTCACCCTCCACTGATCCAACTCCACTGGGGAAAACAGCACAGACATCATTGTTGTATAAGTAAATTATTGCTATAAAAAATGGTAATATGATACGCATTATCAGGAGCAATGCATTATGGGTATATAAATGCGAAATACTGCCATAAAAAAAATGGTGTATGATACCATCATACGCATCATCAGGAGCAATGCATTATGGGTATATGCGAAATGATCATTTTTATGCGAATTTCATTTCTACTAAATCATTTTTTGCCTTTCAGAAATATCCTAACTTGAGAATATAATGTGATTTATAACTATTACAAGTCTTTTTAAGTTATGTCAAGCAAAAAGACAAAAATACCATATATAACTTAATAAAGCTACCGCTACTTGTTCTACTTCTAGTAATGCTCTTGAACTGCCTTTTGAAACAACGCAACTAGCCTGGTCTCATTAAACTCAACCATAATTGAGAATCATTGAATCTTTTTCCCAATGACAATAACAAAACTGGGAGCTAAATCAGTAAATGCCCACTCATTAAATTGTGCCTTAGTTGTTCAATTCTACGAGTGAATCAGTGAAATTTCTTATGCTAAAATCAGGATTCAAAATATATTACTGTGTGGGGATACCGGGGGGTCTTTGCATAAATAATTCCCTCACCTTCTGGAAGTTCTGTGCTTGTAACTTCCTCTAATCTGTCTCTCTTTGACTCTGCCTTTTCCCTTTGCTTACTGTCTTTCTGTTATCTTTCTGCCTTTCCGGTCCATTCTCCTGCCTTTTTTCAAGAAACACCTTTGAAAAAAGTTCCTTCAGCCAGAGACAGATATGCTTGGCCTAGTTATTTCTTAGTTAGGAGCATAACGGCAGTATGACGCATCTGCGCTCATAATTGACACGAAATCGTCTGAGCGATCGAAGAAGAAGAAGATCCTTAAATTCCTTTGCGCTACAATTACAACTCATTCTGTACCACGATTTCAACATCCTCTTTTATTAAACAGATTTCAACAATTATATCATTATAACCATACACTACCTCTTTTACTATGCGGGGGTTTCAGTCCGGCTTCAGGACTGGACCGCTTCCTGTTGAAAGGCTTCTCCGTCGACATGCCAGCATTGTTCCGTGACTCCACAACCGGTTTACAGCCGCGGTCAATATTTTCCTGGGACCTTGTCTTCAGCAACCCCTGACCCCTGGGACCAGCGGCAGAGCTAGTCCTGGATCTCTGCTGCGCGGTGCCCGCTTCTCTGAAACTCTGAGCCGCCGACGGTTTTCCAGGAGGCGGCGGCAATGGTGGCTGCATGGAGCCGCCAGAAAGGCGACCAGTTGACAACGATCTACGAAGCGAAGCTTGCTGTGATGAAACCGTTTCCCGATCGCGTCTCAAAGTGCTGGATGACAGCGATTCTGCCCTCTTCTCTGGCTTGACGCGGGCGTCTTTCTTCAGCAGAGTTTCTCTGACGATGATGTTGTTGCGAGGAATGGGCGGCTTGGCCGACGTCTCTCTGGCGGGACTGTTTGGATTTGGAGGCCCTGGGCGATCCTGTGAGAGTTTCGCTGAAGATTCAAAGATGCTTGTGTTCGACTCAACAGTTGCAGACGGGAACGGCGTCACTTCTGTGAACGAGACTGCCACATCGTGTTGGGACAATGATTTCTTAACTTCCTCTTTTCCAATTCTGGTTGTCTTATTGTCCTTTGAAAGAACTGCGGAATGATCTTGAGTAGCCACGCTTTGCACACGGGCATACTGCGAGTTTACTGGTTTTGTCCCGTATGCCTCGGACAGATGTGTTTCTGAACAAGGCGCCTGATGATTGGCAAACTGTATGCTGGCATCATATTTAGTTGTAAATATCACCTCAGAATCAGCAGTGCTCTCTTTCTCGTCTGTCAGCGATACACACGCCTCTTGTTCACCGACATAGGCGTTGTCGTTCTTGTCATCAGCAAGGGTATCTCGGTCCATCTTCCGGTCAGTGTCCGCCTTTTTCTCTCCTTCCAAAGAGTCTGTGGACAGTTCCTGGCTGCTGGCAGCAGAGTTGTCCAAACCAACCTGTAAGGGCTGAGATGGCCCCACATCAATCCTCTCTCTCTGATGACTGATATGGTGCTCCACTCTCTCTGTGAAAACAGCCGGCGAAGAACCGATATCAGTGACTGAGGATACAACGCTCTGCACGTTTCTGGACAGGTTTTTCGCTTCTGACTTTTCCTCATCATCCTCTTTGCGCTCCACATCCTGACTCTGTTCTAAGTTCTTGGATCTCAATCCCCACGTTTCGTTAATTCGTCGGGTGTCATTGCTCTCTCCGCCATCGGTGGGCATATCAGATTCAGGGGCTAAACCGAACAAGTTCTTGGGGACGAAATGGTCTCTGGTCAGAACGACGGGATTCCTGACAGCGTGCGTGGAGCGGCGAGAAGTCTCCGACAGCGGCGACGAAGGCAGTTTGAAAGGGGTCAGTACTTCCCGATGAACTGAGAAACTGACCACGTTGTTATCTCTGGTCTCGATGACGATGGTTTCCGACTGCCAGAGCTCGTCACTGTCGTTGCCTTTGCCTTGTGTCTCTGGGGTGCCTTTAAGTGAATCAGTGGGAATGTCCTCTGTAGCATCTCCCTGTGGATCGGGAACGGTGTTCTCCGCGGCATCTCTTTGTGAATCGTTGCCAGTGTTCTTGCCGGCAGCAGAATCCTTACTGGCATTGTTGCAGGCATCCAGAAGGACCTGGGAGGGGCAGGCCTTGGTGACAGTGAGCGTCGATCGCCGATGAGCTTCACTTCTGCCGGGATGTTGCGGCAACTGCTGGGGTGTGCCCCACCCGAAGTTGGAAAAGCGTTTCCCCAGCACATTCTCATGCGCGCTCTTATCCCCAGTGTTGTGGTGCAGATCCTCAAACATCTTCCCCGGCTTTCCTCTGTCGGCCGCTTCCATGTCCACAATCTCTGCCTTCTGCCACCCGCTCTCCCCCTGCGATCCTTCTCTCTGCTCTCCTGAAAAGCGCTCGTTTTCAACAGACATGTCCACAATTTCGACACTACTTGAAGAGTCTTTCGCTTCTTGTTTCCCTCTCTTGCTGTGACGGGAATTTGCATCAACGGTTTCCGCAACTTCACCCATCCTTGTTTCATCAACTCTCGCGTCCGCTTCCTCTTTCTGGGGCAGAGTTTTCGGAATAGAGTCGGACTCCACGCCCTTGGAGTCAGTGGCGCTGATGTCGGGGAAGAGTTTCTTGGAGGAGTTGGCCGATGACCCAGCCAGTGGCGGGGGGGAGATGGAGGGCCGCTCCTTGGTGACGGTGGCGCCGCCTGACCACAGCGGGCGGAAGTCCCTGGACAGGTCGGGGTCCTCGCTGACCACCCCGGGAAACAGCCGCCGTCCTGAGCCCCGCCGACCATTGAATTCCTCCTGGGGAGCTGGTTTTACGACACCTCCGTCCGTCTCTGCCGCTGAGGTGACATGCTGAGCCGACACTGGCTGCGACGCCTCAAAGTGGTCCTCAGCTCTGCCAGCCTGGGAGAGGGTGGGTAAGCTGTCCGCGATATGTCTGTCGTCTCCGGTGGAGTCACAGTCTGACTGCACGGCTATCACCGGGGAAACGAAGCCGGACACAGCGGGGGAGTCCCACATGGAGCGACGGTTGCTCGTTGTGTCATCGAGCGCCGCCTTGACATCGGGAACTTGGTCTCGAGCGGCACCCTCCATGTCGCTTTTCACAGGACAGACTGGCTCCTTCTTTGTGCGGTCTTTCTTCACCGTCTGGCTGTCCACTCTTCCCGCGTTAAACTTCCCCTTTTCCAAGACAACCGTCTGCCTCTTTGACGCAGCGTAAGAGGACGGGCCGCTCAGCAGTTCTCGTGCTTCCACTGCATCTATCTTTGCAGTTCCACGCCTCTCATTCTGCGCCCGGTTCTTCAGCGGCGACGTCTTTTTCTTTTTCACCAGAAACGTCTTCCTCCTGGGGCTGGGAGCATCGGTGATTTTAGCAAAGCGGGCTTTCTCGTGGAGCTTTCGCTGCAGGAACTTCTCCTTCTTGCCAGGAAAGGCTTGCTGCTGGGCACCGACAAAGACGTTGCGTGGCGCTTTGGGCTGTGCCAGCTGGCTCAGCCTGTCCTGGGTGACCCTGCGAGGAGCCTGGGATGGTCTAGGAACAGGCTGGACTACGACAGCAGGAGAGGAAACGGCGGGGTCTTCCTGGAAGGAGGCGTCGTGCAGGGACTTGCGAATGTCTTCAAAGTGCCGCATCATGACGGTGTGGGGGCTGGAGTTGTTGAGCACCGCAGCGCCGGCAGCAGCAGCAGACGGCTTGTTGCCCGTGTTCTGCACCAACACGTTGTCCTTGGCCTTCTCCTGCACCTGGGGCTTCTCAGCCTCACCAGATGCGTCTCTGCTCGGACCTCTCTTGCGCTGGTGAATAACGTCTGGCCTGTCTTTTTCGTAGTACTCTCTGCTGCTTCTGCCCTGACCGTTGTTGTTATTCCCGGTGACGTTTTTCAGCGGGCTTCTCTCTCCTCCAATCACTGGGGGAGATTGAGAGCCGTCGGTAGCGGCTGCGGTAGTGGTGGAAAAGTAGGACTCCATGATTCGGCCGTTGTCGTTGTCGGCAGTCAGCGGGATGGGGCTCATCTTGGACAGAGAAGGGGAGATGAACCCGCTTTTCCTCCGCTCCATCCGCTTCTGCTCGTGCCGCTCATCCCCCCTGCAGATGGCGGTGGACTCCAGCGGAGGCGGGGTCTGCGGAGGAGGGTGGAGGAGGTCGTCCATCTCTGCGGGGCACAGGTTCTCCTGGTCCAGGGGAGGAGGGGGTCTGAGGTGGGAGCGCAGTTCCCGGGTCTCCTCGCTCTTGCGGGGGCTGTAGTTGTCCTGGATGCTTCTCAGCGACTTGGTGTGAACCACTGAGGTGGGTGGGGGTGGGAGTGGCTGCTTCCCGCCGCGGCGTAGGCTTCCCAGCATGCCTTTCCTCTGAAACATTGTACGCATAAAATTAGAAATGAAACATAAGATGGAGTTAGAAAATAAAGAAGTTTTGATTAAATGTGTGTGTGTGTGTGTGTGTGTGCGTGCGTGTGCGAGTGTGTATGTGCACGCAGACTAAAGATTTTAATCCCATATGTTTGTTTGAAGGTCTGAAACTTTAAGCATAGAAAAGCAACATTAAAACATGCTCAACACTTAGTTAATGCATAGAAAAGCAACATTAAAACATGCATCAAAAAATGGATCTTACTATATTAAAAGTTTGAACTGCATGATTACTTTTCTTCATAAATTAAAACAGGACTCGGCCTTACCATTATCAGAATCTGAACAATTTCAACAAATAAATAAACACCTGTATAACGACCAGACACTCACTCCTTTCTTGACCGGCTTGGGATCGTCAGCGGTGCCAAACACGAAGGCCTGCAGGCGGTACACATCGTTGATGAGGAACAGGACCATCTCCCGGCAACCCCCGGTGTCCTGGGGCGTCCAGGTCAAGGTCAAGGCCACCACCTCCTCCGGCCCCAGCGCGAAGCGCATCTGGTCCACGTTGAAGCCCTTCTTGTGGGGGAACCTCTCAATCACCACTTCCTGGAAGGAAGGAAGAAAGGTAGCAAGAGTGGCTAAGACAGACCTGTTTACCCGTATAATGAACAACCTGGAATTTGCCACAGAAAAACCCAGAATTTGAGAGAGAGAAAAAACAGAATTCACATCGCAATGTCGCTTATGCCGCCATGCGAAATGTTAAAGTCCACGTTGCAGTACTTGCAGTGTGCATGCTCGTCTCCCAAACGCGAACTTGTTATTCCTGGCACTTTCAAATACTTTTGAGAAAACTTCTGCTTCACTTTTTGCCGTTTCACCCTATCACTGCTGTCGTTTGTCGAAGATTTCTGGCGCTTGCTGCCTGCGGTTGACTTGCCTGACTACAAAACTACAAAACTACAAGACGCAAAACTACAAGCTCTGCCAACAAGAAATACCATCATTGGTTGAGGTGGGTCCACGGACCAATGAAACATCGCGTTTCGGTCAACCCTTGCGTCTTTTCATACAAACGGAAACAAATAATCCCGGAGATTTTCAGCGTTCACCCGGAATTTATTATTTTACCCAGAATTTTTGCAAATTCCCAGGATAATTCCGGCAAAACCGGGAGGGTAAACAGGTCTGGGTTAAGACGTTATTCCTGTTAACTTCAATGCGTGAGTGATCCGGGTTCGAATCCCGGCCTCGCCCTTTCTTTTTCTAGATCAATGAAAAAAATCGAACTGAACATCGAGTTCTTTTTGGATGGGGACTTAAAACTTTTAGTCTGACTCATGCGCTTTACATACGTAAAAATCTCACGAGCAGTTAAAAGTCGAATAGAGCAGGGAGAAATACTGCAGCCTGGTATGACCAAATTGATAGCTAGGTTTTCCAAGTCCACCACCCCCCCTCAGCTTGCTCTCCCCTCCTCTCCAAACAAAAAAAACTGGGCGGCGCTGCACTCGCGGCAACACACTCTCCAGCCCGAATTTCAGAGAATAACACCCAAAATTACCTCAGGGCTCCCAGGGACCCCCATTTGGGGGTCTATGAAGTACCAGAATTCTAAAGGACCCTCTAAAAGAATGTGCAGGGGGTCCCAGGGATGCACTAGAAAAATTATTTTTTTTAGCATTCGCAATGCCACTGGGACCCTCTATCCTGACTCTAGGACCCTCTATACTGTAAGTGAAGGAGTCCCTGGGACCCCTTGTTTTGCGGGACGATTGGGAGGGCAATGCCACTGGGACCGTCTATCCCGCCTCTAGGACCCTCTACACTGTAAGTGAAGGAGTCCCTGGGACCCCTTGTTTTGTGGGACGATTGGGAGGGCAATGCCACTGGGACCGTCTATCCCGCCTCTAGGACCCTCTATACTGTAAGTGAAGGAGTCCCTGGGACCCCTTGCTTTGCGGGACGATTGGGAGCCCTGTACCTGTTCGTAGTCCGCGGGGTTCTGCACGAGAAGCGTCCTGGTCTTGGAGCGGCCCGTGATGATCTTGCCGAACCCGATCCTGGGCGGCTTGGTGAAGTGGCTCAGCACCAGGGTTTCCACGTCGTCCATGCTGCGTCGCTTCGTCGTCGCTCGGCTGTTCATCTTGATGAGCGGCGGCGGCGTCTTTTTCTGCACGGCAAAGTCACACGTTTTTATTGGCTTAAATAGCATTTTAGTTCTCAAAGTCACAAATTAAAATCAACAACGCTCGGCTGTTCATCTTGATGAGCGGCGGCGGCAGCGTCTTTTTCTGCACAGCAAAGTCAGTTTGAAGTAACACGTTTTTATTGGTTTAAATAGCATTTTAGTTCTCAAAGTCACGAATGAAAATCAACAACGCTCGGCTGTTCATCTTGATGAGCGGCGTCTTTTTCTGCACGGCAAAGTCACACGTTTTTATTGGCTTAAATAGCATTTTAGTTCTCAAAGTCACAAATAAAAATCAACAACGCTCGGCTGTTCATCTTGATGAGCGGCGTCTTTTTCTGCACGACAAAGTCAGTTTTAAGCAACACGTTTTTATTGGCTTAAATAGCATTTTAGTTCTCAAAGTCACAAATGAAAATCAACAATGATTATTAATATTATATTATAGGGCAACAAGAAAACATATTTAAAACCCCGTTTTTATTCCTTCCTCTACTAGTGTCATTCTTCATCTCCACTGTTTGTTCCTTCCATTCACACACATCTCATCCATCATCATTTTTTGGTAAATAATGAATACACTACAGAGAAACAAAGGTTAACGCAACAGAGTATTAAACAATATTTGAAGAGTATCATTTCAATTTTCAACTGGATGCCTTTCAAAACAGAGGGGGTTTTAATTTTTTTTAAATGAACAGAAAACTTATATTATAGACAAGCACACCTCAGGTATACATTCCATCACTCATTATACTTTACAACACAACACATCAGTGCATACCATTGTATATCTTTCCTGAATAATGAACATGCATTTATACCTGCTTGAGCTTACCCATGCAATCACATACCACATTCGCATCCACGTATAACACACAAGAAGCACACACAAACTTCTAAGCACATTATTGATTTATTCTTATTCTTCTTCTTCGATCGCTCAGATGTCTAGTTTCCCGTCAATTATGAGTGCAGATGCATCATGCTGCTCTTATGCGCCTAACTAAGAAATAGTTAGTCCCAGCAAGTCCGACTTCGGAAGGCGGAAATCTTTTTGAAAGTGTTTCATGAAAAAAGGCAGAAGAATGGACCAGCAAGGCAGAAAGATAGATGACAGTAAGCAAAGGGGAAAAGGCAGAGTCAAAGAGTGACAGATTAGAGGAAGTTACAAGCACATAATTTCCAGAAGGTGGGGGAACTATTTAAATACAAAAAAAGAGTCCCTGGTATCCCCACGGGGTAGCACATTATTCAAAATGTTATGTACACAGTGTTTCATCCTCCAGTTAGAAATCATTACCAAAAATATAATAATAAATAACTGACACAATTCTGCACGGCAAAATGGACGGGGGTTGTGGGCGGGGTGTCGAACCAAGAGCGGCGGGAGGAGCGCCGGCTGGACGACTTGGCGGGAGTATCGATAGAGCCCCCCTCCGTGGCAGCGGCGACGACACCATGCGCGTCCGGCGGTGTTGCCATGTAAAGGGTACTGGTCAGTGGATTTGTTGAGCTGTGTGTCGTTGCACGTTTTACGTCTGGAATAGAAGCAAATAGATGTTGTATCAGGGCTCCCAATCGTCCTGCAAAAAAACAAGGGGTCCCAGGGACTCCTTCACTTACACTAGAGTCAGGGCTTCTGATAAGCTGATGTCTCTTAGGGTCCCAGGGACCCCTTCATCAAATTTAAAACGAGTCCCAGTCTAACTTCAGTGGGTCCCCTGTACCACATCGAGAAACATGTCTATAAACATGTACAAATACACTTATTACACATACGTCAAATTCGGCGATTGCTCTCTGCCGCAAAGTCAGCACAAGCATCCATGGACCATGATCAAGACAAGCATCCATGATCAAGACATTTTGTTAGTCGAATAGCACGAAAGGCTTTTTCCGGTACAGCGAGAGGCATCATGGGAAAGGGAAAGTTTTATAATTAAGGGAAGCAACTCTCGCATCATAGCAGACGAATGCCTGTGGCCGACTTTCAATGTTAGACAGTGTCTTTATTCGTTTTTGTATTCGTTTTTCATGATTTTTTGAGTGCATCCCCAGGGACTCGCTTGACAAACATTCAAATTTAAATGCGTCCTTTTAACTTTCAATGCATCAGGGACGCTAGTTTTTGCTTTTTCAGAAGCCCTGAGAGTATAAAAGGTCCTAGAGGCGGATCATAGAGGGTCCCAGTGGCATTGCGAATGCCAAAAATAATTTTTCTAGTGCATCCCTGGGACCCCCTGCACATTCTTTTAGAGTTTTAGAGGGTCCTTTAGAATTTGAGTACTTCATAGAGATTTGGGGGGTCCCTGGGAGCCCTGTGTAATCATTTATTTACAAGTATATATATATGTAAATCATAAATGTGTATCACTGTATGTAGGTCTAACTCTAAGTTAGGAGATGGATAGGTAAATGGTTACAAGTATGTGTGTGCATGGTATACATGCATGTGTGTGCATGCGTGTGTACAAAATAAAAGACACAGATTCGGTGAGATGGGACTTGAAAGCCTAATGCCGCAGTAACGGTTTTGTGTCCCTAAACCTAAACAATTCATCTAACAAGACTAGATTGTTACCCCCAATGTGGTCAGCAGTGCCAAGGGAATTCATCAATAAACATCCATCCTCCCCCTCCCCCCCCCCCCCACCCCCCTCCCTCCACACCCTGTTTCCATGACGCAGCATCACGCTCAGTCACCACAGAGCACGCTACCTCCATAGCGCAATTGCGCGAGCTGTTGCTGGGTCACTAAAACTCAAACACCCCTATGTCCTGTCCATGCAGCAGCTTAGGGCCCTTTAATCAGATGGAACCGACCCCCCTTTTTTTCTCTCTGAGGGTGCCAGAATGATCAATTAAATGATCATGGGCCCCAATCCCCCCCCCCCCGATCCTCCCTCAACACCCTGTTTCCAGGACACAGCATCACGCTCAGACCTGAGCAGCAGGCGTGAGATGGGCTGGGTCACTAAATCCGAACACCCCTTATGTCCCAGTGCATGGTAGTGGGGGCAAAGTGGTTTGTCAAGGAAAATGGCCGGGGGTGGCTTTTTTTTTACAGGGGGGGTCTGAAGAAAATTCAATCCCCCACAAATTCAATAAAATGAGAGTGAAATTTTCACTAATTTTCATGCCATTTTCAAATCCAATGCATTTTTTTATAATTTTGTTTCAAACTGTTCACAAACGGATTTTCTCCCGCGATTCGTGGAGGTCTACCATGCCTGATGTCCATGCAGCAGCTTAGGCCCTGTATCCAGAATCAGATGGAACCAGCCTTCCCCTTTTTTCAGTCCTTTTTATGTTTACACTCAGGGTGCCAGAATTATCAATGATCGTGGGCCCCAAACTGGCCAAAGAGAAGCAACATACCTCCTCCCCTCTTGCAAAACCAGCTACAGAAAGTTTTCCTTTTTTCCACGGACAATCTCTGAGACTGAGTGGAACTCCCTCCCACCTGAGGCAGTATTATCGGCCTCGGTGCCGGCTGGAGGAGAGCTTCAAGTCCTTTCGGATATAAAACAGCGCCCCTCCCCTCCCCCCCCCCCCCCCGCCCAATCCCCAGATCCCTCCCTCTTTGACATACCCTGCCCCACTCATTTCCTTCCAGTATTTCCCAATCCTACTTCCAACTTGAACTTGTCCCATCTTTCCCCCAGCCATTCAAGCTGATCATCTGGGCGGCCAAGGAAAATAAATTATTACTGTGTACAGATATCTTATCTACATGACCGAAGTCCCCAGTTTTTACACACAACAGAACCATCAAAAAGATGATGGCGGTTGTCTGCAAGTGCAAATATAGTTATGATTAAGACGACAATGATAGTTCAAAAAGCACCACAGCTATGCCAATCTGATTGATGAACAAAACCACAATAACAAACAATCAAAAGATAGGGCACATCAAGAGGCCGCGAGGCCTGGCTGCTTGACCAAGACTTGTTGCAAGAAAACCTTGAAGAAGAATGATCGTGGGCCAAAGAGAAGAAGAGTCCATGAGCAAGATTGGTCAATATTGTCAATAATGACCGTGGGCCCTGAAGAGAAGAAGAAAAAAAGATTAGTTAGTCACCGTGACCAGTTTCAGGGCTTACTCAGTTACTGACACTGTGACTGTGACTGTGATTACCGCTTAGTGACAGTCAGTCACTGACTGTCATACTCAGCACTCAGTGTTCAGTGTTCAGTGTTGTCACTAATGTCAGTTTTAAAATCTCAATCCGACATCAAATTTACAAGGTTGGTCACTTTGCAATCGTTAGTACTAACTAATAAGTTGTCTAGAAACCGTTGGTGGTGTGCTTTTCTTTCTAGCATTATTATGTTGGTAAATTACTTACCCTAGGACTCGGCTGGAGCTTTTCAGTTCAACAGCATTGAACCAACATTGCATCTCACAGCGTCCATAACTTTCGAATTTCGAACTCCCTAGAATACCAGCCAATCAGCTGGCACTTGTCTTTTCCCTTTGACCAATAGCTGAACGTTTCTCAGCAACAACAAACAGATCACGTGCTTCATCACATGACGAATAGAAACCAAAATGACAGCTCCTTGACACTAAAACATTGAAGAGAAGCGATTTGTAGGGTTTTTTTATTACATGTAAGACAGAGTGATTACTTTTTATCATGGAGGTAAGTCATTTTGATCTTTCTGAACTTGATCCTTCTTTAGTCCATTCTGATTTGTTGTGCATGTTTCACATTGCCACATTATAGAACATATGATTTATGATTATAGTCTAGTACTAGAGTAACTCTAGTACTACTGTACTAGTAGTAGTCTAATAAGTTGTTATATGATCTGGGCAAAGACAGGGAAGAAAGAAAGACCTAGTGCTAGGGTGCTTCTAGTACATGCCACACAGATCTCACAAAGATGTAGCCGAGTTCACCCCTATTATCCTGCTGTCCCATTTTAGGGACAAGATTTTTCGCCTATTTTAGATGATTGATAGCTCAGATTAATTGTCTTTTTAATTTTATTTAAAGCAAGAAGTGAAAAGGGTACAAAGGCGGG
>CM065705.1:18178887-18183887 GCA_017654935.2 Phymorhynchus buccinoides
TTCCGGCCTGTCCTCGTATGTCCTTCTCTGCGTTTTCGCAGCGTTCATCTCCTGCACGTCTCCTTCCTTGTAGACGCCCTCTGGACTTCACCTTCACGTGGTTCTGTGTACAGGTAATTGGTTAAAAGCTAATTCCACTAGGGAGACTTTAGTGAAATTTGCCTTTAAGCTCCCACTTCTCTTTTTGGAGATGACAACTTTCCCGGTCCCCTTTCATCTAGATAAATTTATATTGTTCCCGGGTTCTGGCTCGTCAGATGGTTGTAAGAAATACAAGTGGTTGATTTGCTCTTAATGGCAGACAGAGAGATTTAGGGTTTTACATGAAATTACAAGACGCCCACTCTCATCAGTCTGACCAAAGGATTCAGAATTATTTGACACTTGTATTTAATTTACTCCCAAAATCTGCATAAGATTATGCAACATTAATAATAAAGCAGCTCAATGGCGCCACAACAAAATATGGATAAAAAACAATGAAATCCGAAAGGATTCACAAGACTTTTGTTTTTCTATAAGGTTCGCCCCATGCCGGAAGTGTTACTAATTATATTCGGTGTCCGTAGGGTGCGAAAGTTCAAACTGATTGGCCGCATGTTTTCGGTAGACTTGGCTGTTTGAAGTTCTATGGGCTTGCTCCGTTATCAGGCGTGCATAAGAGTAGCTCCACAGTCGTTGCCGTATTACTGCTTGCGCCGACGATGGACACGGTACTTAAATGCGCGAGAGGGGGGGTGCTCCCTCGCAGTGAATTCTGGCGGTGCAGGGTGCTTGTCCTCCTAGTGGCGACAGGGAACCAGTATATCTTGGTGACTTGGGGAACTTCCGGGATGGCTCTTCCTGACCACGATGCCCTGCTGATAATCACAGGGAGAAGGTGGATGTAGATCTCTATGGCTTAGAGACAAGGGGCTTCAGTCGGCCAGGGAATTAGTGAATCCCAACCGGCTAGAAGTTGAAGGCTTCCCTTGTAACAATAGCACTAAGAACACATAATCTGAATTTCAGTTAACAAACTGAGATCAGTAAAAAATAAAAGGTGATCAATCCATCATCACTCTCCATCCAACACCTGGAAAGGAATGGTATCATAAAGTGAAAGATTGCGGCCCATAGGTTTGCATACTAAAACATAAATTGCAAGATTGCGGCCCATAGGTTTCCTACTAAAATATGACAAAAGGTTGCAGTAGGCATAAAACCTCCGGTTCTTGGTACCAAAAGTGTTCAAGTCAAAAACACACACACACAAATAATCAGTGCACATAAATAGAATAGAATGTTTACCACTTCTTTTCTATAACATATCTATCTACTCCTTATTCATCATTGAACATAGGATCTAGATCAAAACTAGAGTTAATCAAACAAGATCTCAATCACCTGCCATCATTAATACTTACTAGTGGGCTTATGATGAATGGTTGTGAGTGTTGCTCTATCTACGTTTCAGCATCTTGTGTGACAAACTTTTTCTCACTACGCCAATCCAATTATAGCCTTCAATTTCAAACAATGAAAGCCTGTTGTTTCTATTGGTGGATAGCAGGCGATACGTCACAAGATAAGCTGTTCAAAATGTACCGATCAATCACGCACCTATTACATCCTTATCACGGGCCGGACATTCAAATCTTTCTCGTGCTCAGAAAGGAAGGGGTTGAAAGGGGCCGACTGGGGTGGTCACTTTCTCTTGTGATGTGACGGTAGAGAGAGGGGTTGGGGGGGGGGGGGGGAGGGGGGGGGGGGGGGGGGTGGGGCGGGAGGGGGGGGGGGGTGGGGGTGGGGGGGGGGGGGGGGGGGATGTGAAGGGAGATAACCTCGGTAGATGGTACGTGCCGACCGGGGAGAAAGATATAACCCCCTTCCGCGGCGTACCGGAAAGAAGTGGTTTGAAAAAAGTTCAAATGAATATAAGTTCGTTTTGGAAGCAAGCGGGCATTCACGACGTGGCGGCTGGAACAGGGAGAAATGTAAAGCAGAGGGGGGGGAGGGGAAAGGGGGGGGGGGGGTGTAGATAAGACAATAAAGAAAGTGGGTCGCGCGGGACACTTTCGTCACCGAAGAGGCACCCCGAAGAAAAGATTCTGGTACCGGAATCTTCCTGTGGAACGCTGACTCCGCTTTCGACTTGGGCGACAGGGCCAAATTAGTGGTGAGACTGGGTCGGCTTGGAATGGTGGAACGTCTGGTCGCAACACACACGCATATATTCAACAGGAGCAGGGGGGTTAGAGATCAGTGGAATGGATTCCGACTGAGGTTGGTGCGGCAATCGTGTGTTGAGTTGTCCCAAGGTTGATTGCTGAATAGCAAATACCTCTTGCCTGAGTTTCCCCTTTAAGCCTGGATTCATCATTGCTGATGATATGGTTTGGTAGGCCGATTCGGGCGAAAATGGCTTTGAGTGCCGCGGCTATCTGGCTAGAATCAAGTGAGGAGATTGGGGCGGCATAACACTGCATAGTACATATGTTGACCACAGTGACTATAAACCGGAATTTCTTATTCCGTTTAGGTAGAGGCCCGACCAAGTCAACTGCCACTCGCTGAAAGGGAGGGGTAGGTGACGTCTGTACGTGCAGCGGCCTGTCCCGATAATACCTTCGGTTGGTGTTTGCGGGTACAGTGCTGCCTTTCACCTGAGGTGCCTGTAGCGAGTGGTCTTGGGTCGTTGGAGGGTGGACATTCCTATGTGAAGGATTTTCCAAGTTTGTTGGCGGATTTGGGGACTTGGGACTAATCTGGATTTGTTTGCGCGGCAATTTGGTTTGTTGCGCGTTGCGAGTTTCTTTTTTTTTTTTTTTTTCCCCCACTTTTTTTACTTCCCTGCTGATGGTGTATTTTCTCAATTGGGAAGGCGGGAGGGAGTTGGTTTGTGGTTTGGGGGATAAGTGACATGCCTGCTGAAACCTATGGCAGGTTGAGGAGGTGTTCCCTAAAAACACATACTGTTATCCAAGTATGAGGTGCATAGACATGGACTGTCCCATGAGCATTGCCTTGATGGGTCCCTTAACATATCTGGTGTCGACTTTGATTATGGCGACTGGCAAAGTGGAAGTGGGGATTGCAGCATCAGGGCCTTGCAGAATGATGAAGTCTCCCGTGTATGCTGACGCGGGGACTAGGGATCCGCAGACGATTGTGTCGCATGACAGTCCAGTGTCATAGAGACACTGAACAGGGATGTTGTTGACAGTTGCCTGTCCAACTACTGATGGTGTGCCTGTACACTGTACTGGGTAGGGGTTTGTGCTATTCTGCGAAGTCGAGACGACTTGCATAGTTGCAACATTTTGCCGCTTGTAAGCAAGTTTCCTGCAGTCATCCCGATTGTGGGTGTTCGACTTGCAGTATGAGCAGAATAAGGGTTGTCCCAGTGGTTGTCGTTCATGGGTAGAACTGTTTGGCCCACTGTTGGAGTTGGGGTTAAACATGCTCTGCTGTGAAGCAGTGGACCCAACTACTTGCTGTAGTTTTGGCCTTTTTGGGGCGCTAGGTTCATCATGGGCTAGAGTGTACCGGTCACTGAGCTGGATGAGGTCAGCCAGAGTTGTGGCACCTTGTTCGGCAGTAAAGGTGCGTAACTCTGGGGACATGGTTTCGCGCAGTTGCTCACCAACCATCAGTTCCCTGAAATCCTCATAGGGAAAGGGAGAGGACTACAGTTTTTGCAGAAAGCCGACAAAGAACCTCATTATAGTCGAGATATTTCCCCAAGGTCTATCTTGAAAACTTGGGCACATGGAAGGGGAGAAAAATGGGCATAGGACTCTCCCCTACCTTTTCTTGTTGACCGGAACTTTTTCCGGTAGGCGTCCGCTGTCAACTCGTATCTGTTGAGCAGGGCTTCTTTCAAAGCTGGGTAGTCGGTAATTTGGCTTGACGGAAGTTTACTGTACACCTCATATGCCACACCCCTGAGACTTTGGGCAAGCTTGAGGTTGAATTTTTCCGGAGCAAGTTCAAATTCCTGGGCCAGTCTTTCAAATTTATCGAGGAATGCATCGATAGACTCTTGTTGCCTCATTGAATGCCTCCAATGTGAAGGTCATGGCTGAGGTATGAATGGGAGGGGGGAAAATTTTGAGGGGCAGCAGTCTCGGAGTCTGCTGAGTTTTCAAGCTGCTTCATAGCTAGTTCATGGTCTCGCGCCTTTTCTCGCTCAGTGGCCTCAAGTTCGAGTTCTTTATTTTTGGCATCCTGCACTAGTTGTCTCTGCCTAAACTCATGGGTACGGATGTTCTCTTGCTCCTGAGCGTCGCGATCTTTATCTGCTTGTTGAGCCTCATGGGCTCTTTGTTTGTCTTTCTCAGCTTCCTCCCGAGCTTTATCAGCCTCTTGAGCCTCATGAGCTCTCTGTTTGTCTTTCTCAGCCTCCTGAGCCTCACGAGTTTTGTCAGCCTCTTGAGCCTCGCGAGCTTTTTCTTTGTCATATTCAGATATGACAAAAGTGTCTAACTCTTGGCCTGACAATCCTAGAGATTCTCACCATTCTTTAAGTTCCCTCCTAAGTTTAACAATCTCAGCCATGGTTGTAAATACAACTATTCAAAAATAAAAACAAAGCTGCTGAGTTGAATGTATCAAACAACACTTAAATATTTCAGCATAAACAGAAATAGCATGCACATCAAAAATAAAGTCATAAATAGCATTCAAACAAATCAAATCTAAACACAGTGAACCAAATCACAATAAATTTCCCAGTGGACACAAGATAAGTTTTGAAAAAGTAAATAAAGTTTGAATATGAAATATATGTTAGACTTTATGAAACAAAAATATATCCCGGACGCGAGCCCCCAATTAGATGTGACGAGGTAATGGGTTACAAGGCTAAGTCCCTAGGGAAGACTTTAGATAATTTGCCTTTAGCCCACTTCTCTAGGGTATGGGAGGTGAGCAACTTTCCCGGCCCCTTTTCATCTAATAATTATATATTTGTGCCCGGGTTCTGGCTCGTCAGATGGTTGTAAGAAATACAAGTGGTT
>CM065705.1:18191387-18193887 GCA_017654935.2 Phymorhynchus buccinoides
AGAGAGAGACAGAGGCAAAAGAAGAAGAAGACCTTCCGGCCTGCTGAAGCCTGTCAGAGGAAAGGAAAGTTAGTGAAGAAGAACTGCATGCAGTAGATAGGATAGAGAGACTAGATCTAGAGAGATCCGGAAAGAGCAAAAAGTCAGAGGCTGAAAGGTTGCGATAAAAAGTAGGAAGGGAAAGAAAACAGAAAGAAAGAAAGAAAGAAAACAGAAAGAAGCAATGGAGAGATATTTAGACACGTGACTGTAGGGTTAACATTCCTAGCTCGTTAAAATTCCTAGCTCGCTACTATGAGAGTGACTATTTGCGACAACCACTAATTTCACTTTTTCGTTACTTGAACCATTTACCTAACCCTAACCCTATCCTTAACCCTAGAAAAAAGTGAAATTTGTCGTTCATGCTCAATGTCGCAAAATGCCGCAAATAGTCATTCTTATAGTATAGCGAGCTAGGAATTTTAACGAGCTAGGAATTTTAACCCGAGAACGTGCAGGCGGAGGCAGATAGAAGAAATACGAGAGCGCGTGAACGCACATGCGCGTCACACACACACACACACACACACACACACACACACACACACACACACATTATACGCGCGCACACTCACACACTGGCACGCATGCACGCACGCACACACATACGCACGCGCACGCACGCACGCACGCACATACAAACACACAAAACAGACACACACACACATAGACACACACGCACGCGCGCACGCACATAATTATGCGCGCATGAGAGAGAGAGAGAGAGAGAGAGAGAGAGAGAGAGAGAGAGAGAGAGAGAGAGAGAGAGAGAGAGAGAGAGAGAGAGAATATCAGTGAGTCAAACAGCCATACTGTCTATCATAGAGGCAAATAAATAAACTTATAGGTTGACTAGAAAGCACTGGCACGACATAAACTTCCAACGCCAGGGAGATTGGTCGCGATGTGTAAAATCTATTAACAGCTTAATATAGAATAATTATCAAGTCATGCAACAGTTCAATAACCCCTTATTAGATAAGAAGAATAAGATACAGAAAAAAGCATAGAATATCAAGTCATGCTCTCCCCCCCCCCCCCCCCCCCCCCCATGCAAGTAGTGTGTCTTGAGTTTAGCTTTGAAAGTAGAGATAGTTGGTTCATGGCGGAGATCGACTGGGAGGGAATTCCAAACAGCAGGGGCACTGAAACTGAAACTGCGGTCACCAAATGATTTTAGATTTGTTTTTGGAACTTTCAGAAGTTTTGTGTTTGAGGACCTGAGTGAGCGGGAAGGAGTGTAGGTGTGAAGAGCTCTGGAGAGGTAAGGCGGAAGGGTCTGTTCAAAGTGACGGAAGGATAGAACAGCCAGCTTATACTGAAGGCGGAACTGCACAGGAACAACCAGATTCCTTAGCTTACTGCAGAACTGCACTTTATCAATCGTCATCTTTGTCCATCAACAATCTGTGGAACGATTTACCAGATGAAGTAAAACAATGGGATTCCTTTTAACCCTTTCACCGCCAGCCATATTTCAGCCAAAAATGTCCATTAAATGTACCTGGGTAGAGAACAAAATCCACCTGCAGTATTTGGGGATTCTTCTGTGTGATATATATAAAATAAGGTCTATCCTTACTTCCCAAAACTAAGACAATAGGGTGTTTGGATAACAGACCCCAATTTGATGCCTTTTAGTGACATAGGTGTTAAATCACCGTGGTGCTAAAATGCGACTTTGGCGGTGAAAGGGTTAAACGTTTTCTAAAACGAACGGACAGTGAAGTTCCTGTGTATTATTATTTACCAACAAGATCCATGGAAATATACTGACAGACAGAAGTTCTGCACACACGCATTGTAAAAATCATCAAAAATGTAAATCAGATTGAAAATTAATTTTACTTTGGGTAATCCTAAATCATGCTGTGTGTACATTTGCATGATTTAGGATTACCCAAAGTAACATTAACGAGATATGGCTAAAAATAGATTTTCGGTTTTCAAGGTCGTACGTCAAGGTCAAGGTCACGACGGCAAAATGGTTTGCGCCGATCTCTTCCTATTAAGGAGGCACACCTTCACACAAAATTTGACGCGATTCGGTCAAGCGGTTCGGGAGATATCCTTGGGACAGACAGAAAAAGAAAAGAAAAAAAAAAGAAGAAAAAAACCCAGACAAACCAGCCCATCGCAAAGTCCGATCACCTTCGGTGACGGACAATTTAGAATCTGATTTACATCTTTGATGATTTTTACAATGCGTGTGTGCAGAACTTCTGCCTGTCAGCATAGTTGTTAGCAAGCTTCGGTTAGAGATGAGCGATCTTAAGCATGACCTTGTTAAGCAACACCTTTCTGATGACTCATCTTGTACTTGTGGTTCTGCAGTGGAAAGTGTATCTCATTTTCTTTTAGAATGCCCTGTGTACATTGAACCTAGAGCTCAAACGATTGGACTGTTATACCACAAGATGTTCAAACTAATGTTTCTACTCTTCTGTTTGGAAGCAGG
>CM065705.1:18198887-18201387 GCA_017654935.2 Phymorhynchus buccinoides
GTGACCCACATACACATGCCCCCAACTTGAAATTGAGGCTGCTCTTTAAAATGATGTTTCGTTTTCAATTTGGGGACATTTGTATGGAAGTCAACCCTGGTCAAAACAAGATTTGTTACCAGCTATAAGAGGGAAAACACGTGAAACCCGTGATTTTGACAACGTGATCTGGTGGATCTTTTAAGCTTGGGAAGTGGAAACCTCTGCCAAGGAAGATCATTTACATGTATGAACCTGTTTAATTTTAAAGCAAAGCAGACTTGACTATATAACATAGTATAAGAGAACAATTCAAAAGAGCTACAAAACGATATGTAAGATAAACCCACTAGTTGGAATTTTGAAGTTTCAAGGATTGAATCATATTTAACGCTAGTCGTGCATTAATCAAAACGGAATGTTTTCATTATTATTATGATTATGATTATGATTATGATTATTATTATGATTATTATGATTATTATGATTATTATTGATTATTATTATTATTATTATTATTATTATTATTATTAAAAGTTACTGTATCCGACTTCTTCTGACTTCGCTTTAGTCAAACATTCAGGAATTATTTATATCATGAAATCCTTAGAAGAGTCCAGAAAATGTCATGGAAAAACTCGATTCACGACTCTTTTTTTTAAATTAATAGCAATGAGCAACTTAGGACGCGTGATATTCTTAGTTGGGCGTAGTGAGAGAGAGAGAGAGAGAGAGAGAGAGAGAGAGAGAGAGAGAGGGAGGGAGGGACTCATCTCCCTCTATCTCTCTCTCTCTCTCTCTCTCTCTCTCTCTCTCTCTCTCTCTCTCTCTCTCTCTCTCTCTCTCTCTCTCTCTCTCTCTCTCTCTCTCTCTATCTCTCTCTCTCACTACGCCCAACTAAGAATATCACGCGCTAAGCCCCTTCTGGTTTGATTGCCCCCTGGCGGTCAGTTCAGCGTCCTAAGTTGACCATTGAAAGATTGATTGATGATGATGATGATGATGATGATGATGATGATGATGATGATGACGATGATGATGATGATGATGATGATGATGACGATGATGAAAGAAGGGAAATAATTCCTCTAATTCCGCTATAATAATAATAATAATAATAATAATAATAATAATAATAATAATAATAATAATAATAATATAATAATAATAATAATAATAATAATAATATATAATAATAATAATAATAATAATAATAATAATAATATAGCGCTAGTTCTCTTGACACATCAGCACTCACCGCCCTTTACAGGAAAACACGAAAAAAAAGCAAATTATACATCGGTATCGCTAATAATTCGGGACTTTCTTGGAGTGGCACTGCCTCCGTGCATTGCCTCCAGGATCGTTCCCACCATCTTTTTATCTACTAATGTCCCATATGTGTCTGTTTCAGACCGGAGGACGTTAAACGGTATTTTAATTCGAAAAAAAAGCAAATGTTAAAGTCATGCAAACAACAACAACGCACACTCAAAATACATCAATAAAATGATAAGGCTGACAAACAAAAGCAAAGAAACAAATTAATCCACGACGAACTTAATGACGGGATTGTCAAAATATCATAAACACTGAAATTTAAAATATAAAAAACCCAGGCAAAAGGCATAAACAAAAATGATAGAACTGTCAAAATGTTTTAAGAACAGGCAAAAAGCCATCAAAAAACGATCCGAAAGTTTTGTTTGACGTCTTCTCGACCGAAGCAAAGACTGTACAGGGGAAGATAAACGTCCGGTCTCTTTTCCCTATATGAGTAGTGAGGACAGAAACACTGGTTATGTCCCTTTGAAACGTGACACATTTTACACATCGATAGGCCAGTTGAATTCTCCGTTCAAGTTCCAGTCCGAGTTTTGGGATGGCCTCCACTGTGAATAGTGTACACGTCCGCACTAACGATAACTCTATCAGCCCGGTTCGCCGAGCTTTTAAGTAATCCATCTTACCCTTTTAGAATATCTTTGACCGAAGTCATGTGAGACATTTCTGCAGATTTTAGATTTTGGGGAGAAAGGGGGAGGAGGGGGGGGGGGGTTAGTAAAAAAAGATGTTCTCAAAATATAGATGTTGTTTTTAATTTAGTTTGTATTTTTCTTGTAGTTCAAATAGTGTTTATCTTGAATAGGGGAAGACGGGGTAAAAAGCGCATGGGCGGGTAAGAAGCCCACCCCAATTATCTCATGAAATGAAGCAAATTTCAGTCTCATTTTGCCCATGAGACGAGCGTTAATGTCTAGCATTCGTCTCATGGGCAAATTTGACTGAAATTTTCTTTATTTCAGCATTCGTCTCATGGGCAAATTTGACTGAAATTTTCTTTATTTCAGCATTCGTCTCATGGGCAAATTTGACTGAAATTTTCTTTATTTCAGCATTCGTCTCATGGGCAAATTTGACTGAAATTTTCTTTATTTCATGAGATAATTGGGGTGGGCTTCTTACCCGCCCATGCGCTTTTTACCCCGTCTTCCCCTAAAGGTCAAGTAAAAAAAAACCG
>CM065705.1:18206387-18208887 GCA_017654935.2 Phymorhynchus buccinoides
ATCTTCTCTCGTCCCATCTATGCCCTTCGCACTCCCTCACTTCATCTCTCGTCCTCCTTCACCCCTTTCATCTCTCACTCTCCCATCCCTCCTCTTCCTCTCCAGTCTGCTCGCTTTCTAGGCGTCTCATTCTACTCCCTTTGCCACTCTTCTCACTCAACGGGATCTCCTCTCTCTCTTCTCTGTCTCTCTCATTCCAATCTACCCTCCTCACTATCCCCACGCTTTCTCATCAATACTCTCTCTATAAGTCGATCTCTCTCAATAATCTACTCTCACTCCCTCCTTCTCTGTATTTTGTTTTATATTATGTTTGATGTATATTTTTCTGAAATTGTAAACTTGTATTCTCTTTTCTCTATTGCTGTACAAACCCCATTCCGAAGGGCTATGCCTAACAAACTAAAATTTTCGCATATCGCATTTCTCTATCTCTCTATCTCTATCTCTCTCTGCCTCTTTCTCACTCTCTTCTCTCTCTGTCTTTCTCTCTCTCTCTCTGTTCTCCTTTACCTCTCTTCGCTCTCTCTCTCTCTTTTCTCTACAAGTCACTTCTCCCCATCTCGATCAAGTCTCTCTCTCTCTCTCTCTCTAGTCTGCTACTCTCATCTGTATCTCTCTCTCTCTCTCTCTCTCTCTCTCTCTCTCTCTCTCTCTCTCTCTCTCATCCTCTCTGTCACTCTCTCACTCTCACTTCTCCCCTCACTCTCTCCTCTCTCTCTCTCTCTTCTCTCCGTCTCAATCTCTCATCTCTCTCTCTCTCGCTCTCCACTTATTTCTTGTAATCATTCTGTCTAGTTGTTGCGATGAAACGATCCGATGAAACACAACACAGACTGTTTACTCTGATTCCTCGATAGGAGTAAGGCTGTGTTTTCAATAAACAGGTTCATGTTTTGACGGAACCATTGATACCCAACTATCTTGCTGTTGCCAAGTAGTTGATGCTTTACTTTTGCTCAACAGAATCGCTTAAAGATAGACGAGACCAAAGTCATGTTGTGCATGCAAAAGAAAGGGAATTACTCAAAGAGAAAGCAACATATACATGCGCGAGCGCGCGCGCGCACATACACACATTCACGCACACGCATGCACACAAACACACACACACACACACACACACACAGCCACACACCTCACAACACATACACACACACACACACACACACACACACACACACACACACACACACACACACACATATATACACACCACACACGCACACACACATACTCCATGCACACACACAATACACACACACAAACTCCATAAGCACACTCACACCACGCACACACACATACACACTACACACTCATACACTCACTTGGGGGAGCACAAAAAGCACACACACACACACACACACACACACATACACACACACACAAACACGCACACACACAAACACACACCACACACACACACACGCGCGCGCGCACGCATATACGCACACACACACACACCGCACGCAACACGCACCGCGCACACACACTCGCTCACTCGCACGCACGGCACGCACGCACGCACAGCACACTCGCACACACAACACACTACACACACACACACACACACACCACACACACACACACACAACGCACACACACACACACACACACACACACACAACACACACACATAAACACACGTGCGCGTGCGCACTGAATATTTAACAACACAAAAAAAAAAACTAAAAAGCATTAACGTGAAAGTATGATAAACTTAGAACAGCTTGTTAAAATTATGTAAGATACTGTTATTTACAGAACATTACACGTTTCAAAGTGATAAATTCGTTATCAGTCTCTCTCGCCAAACTAGAGTGTCCTTTGGAAAATAATGCAGAATAAGAAACACACATACACGCACGCGCGCGCGCGCGCGCGCACTACACACGAACCCGCGCGCACCCACACACGCATGCGCATCCACGACACACGCACACGCACATGCACACACACACACACCACACACACACACACACACACACACACACACACACGCGCGCACGCGCATGCGCTGCGTAAGTGTGCAACATAAGTTCGTGTACATTGTATGTCTGCAACCCATACGTTACTGCATCTTTTATTTTTCTCATTGACTGGAGAACACACTGTCACTATACCCAAAGCAAATGAATACGATCTCTCTCTCTCTCTCTCTCTCTCTCGTCTCTCTCTCCACTCTCTCTCCTCTCTCACTCTCTCTCTCTCTTCTCTCTCTCTCTCTCGTCTCTCTCTCTCTCCGTCGATCTCTCTCTCCTCTCTCTCTCTCTCTCGTCTCGTCTCTCTCTCTCTCTCTGCCTCTGCTCTCTCTCAAAATTTCGAACTTGCATTGTATATCTTATAATTACAAAGCCTCAGAAAATGTTGCAAAAATGTAAGCGTCGTAAGTCGTCCGTGCTTTATTGGTGTATTTTGTATTGCCTGACAATTCGCTATTTATTTTCCTTTCATGTTATGTATTGTAAGCTGTACTATTTATTGGAATCATTTTTTCCTT
>CM065705.1:18216387-18218887 GCA_017654935.2 Phymorhynchus buccinoides
CAACGCCGAGCGGCTGCAAAGTCCCCTCGCAGCATCGCCGAGGTACTCCAAAATCGGAATGGCGTAAATTTGACCTTAATGTAAAACTAAGTACATCAGTGGATAGTTTGCATCTTTTGCAACACGTATGCCAAATTTGACGATAATAGACTGAATATTTTTTTATATATAGCCTTGGGGTTCGGACTCGTGATTTGAGCGCGCGCGATCATGCGCACACGCGCGCACAGAGCAATTCATGACAACTGTGTTATAGACCATTCATCAAGAAATGTTGTGGAAAAAAACTGCATTAAAATAGATGCAAAACTTCCCGAGATATTAGCGATTATGTGTTTCGGGGTTTGAACCCCGTAACTGGCGCGACCTTGACCTTAATGTAAAACTAACTACATCAGTGGATAGCTTGCATCTTGGCAAACTAGTATACCAAATTTGATGATGATAGACTGACTAGTTTTTGAGAAAAACGGACGAATAGCCGGACGGACGGAGGCACGCCGGACGGACACCGGACCGGACGGACGGACCAGACAAAAACAATAGCTCCCCGAACCTTCGGCTCGGGGACTAAAAAAACCCGGTAGCGGGCTTATCCCCCTACCTCTAATTAGATCCTCAAAAAACAAGAGAGTTGGATCTTGTGCGTGGTTTTATGTGGCTTTGTGTCCTTCTGTGCCATTAAACATCAAACATGTATGAATGGTGAATGAAAGCGCATTGAGTTTGCTTAGCATGTTTATGCGCTCTAACATAACGATGGCTTGGAGTCCTTCTTCTTTTTTCTTCTTCTTCTTCTTCTTCTTCTTCTTCTTCTTCTTCGTTCGCTCAGACAGTTTCCTGTCATATGAGCGTAGATGCGTCATGCTGCCGTTATGCGCCTAACTAAGAACTAGTTAGGGCCCAGCCATGTCCGACTTCGGCTGGAAGAAATCTTTGCAAGAATGTATAGGGGGGGGGAAAGGCAAGGAGAATTAGGACCAGTGAGATAGAAAGATAGCTATAGATGACAGTAAGCAAAGGGAAAAGGCAGAGTCAAAGAGAGTGACAGAATTAGAGGAAGTTACAAGCACAGAACTTCCAGAAGGAGAATTAGGACCAGTGAGATAGAAATATAGCAGATGACAATAAGCCAAGGGAAAAGGCAGAGTCAAAGAGAGTGACAGAATTAGAGGAAGGTACAAGCACAGAACTTCCAGAAGGTGGAGGAACTATTTGTACAAAAGGTCCCCCGGTATCCCCACGGGGGATGGCTTGGAGTCAAAACGGATTACCTTTAGATAGTCCATTGGCGTATTATTGGATTTATTACCAAAAAACTGATAACTTGTATCAAACAATGACTGCAGAAATAGATTTTATGTTTTAGCAAACAAACAAACGATATCAAAAAAGAAATACCACCACAACAAACATGACCTAGGAGAAGACTCAGAAAAGAAAAGAAAGAAAAGGTTTGTCGAGAAGAAGGAAACTTCTTGAAGGGCGACCTTTGTGTTGTGTTGGGGAAGGTCTTCTTCTTCTTCTTCTTCTTCTTCTTCTTCTTCTTCTTCTTCTTCTTCTTCTTCTTCTTCTTCTTCTTCTTCTTCTGCGCTCCCAGGTCATATGGCCATAATGGGTAAGGTACGTATGTGCCCGGTTTTCAATTTTCACTGGCCTCCTCCCCCTGCGTACAGCCGACACATTCCGATTTCGGAGGAGCTCAAAAGAGAAAAACATTATTTGGAAGAATTTTTTTTGGGGGAAAAACAAGGCAGGAGAATGGGCCAATAAGTCAGGAATATAGTAGATGATAGAAAGCGAAGGGAAAAGGCAGATAAGTGAACTGAATAAGGGGGGGGGGGGGGAACTTCTTAAGGATAAACTTGGGTCTGTATTGTTGTGGCAACTACTTTCACTTTGTTAGGCGAATCGGTGCCATACATAACTTTGGTAAAATAAAAAAGGGAGTTAATTACGAGAAGTTCCTTCCCCTTATTCATTTCACTATATCCTCTCTCTCTCTTAGCCTCAATCTTTCATAATTGGAAAAGGCAGAGTCAAAGAGAGTGTCAGAGGAAGTTACAAACACGGAACTTTCAGAAGGTGGGGTGAACTATTTTTCCGAAAGACCCCCCCGGTATCCCCACGGGGAGGTTGGGGGAGGTGAAATCTCATTTTCCATGGCCACCGATGGTGAAATAAGAATGTGAAATTACAGTGTCACCCGGTGTCAGGACTGGAGATGATCTATGCACTTGAAATCAGTGGCCTCCAGTGCCAGTCGTTGATCTATGGCTAAGAAAGAAGAAAAAAAGAGAACTGTTTGAACTTTGTTTTTCGACTGACATTAGATCTATGGCTACAAAACGCACAAATAGTTCCCCCACTTTCTAGAAGTTCTGTGCCTGTAGCTTCCTCTAATCTGTCACTCTCTTTGTCTCTGCCTTTTTCCTTTGCTTGCTGTCATCTACTATCTTTCTGCCTTTCCAAATCCATTCTCCTGCCTTTTTTCAAGAAA
>CM065705.1:18223887-18233887 GCA_017654935.2 Phymorhynchus buccinoides
CTCTGCACTAGGCCTTACGGGTGGGTCTGAACGTGTGAGTCTTTCGGATGAGACGATAAACCGAGGTCCCGTGTGCCCATGTACTTCAACTCAGTGGCAACGAAAAATTTGTCATTTGGTCAAAATTTACCAACACCATCACCACCACCCCTTTCCTTCCTCAAAAGTCACACAAAATCGCAAGCAAAAAAATAAATTATAAAAAATATGGGTGGCTCTGAAACGCGCTCTCCAGGTGGGAGCAACCCGAATTTCACAGAGACGCCTCTGTGACTATAAAGCACCAAATACCAAAATACCCAAAAATAAAACAAGGAGTGTGTGTGTGTGTGGGGGGTGTGGTGCGATGCTTCTAATGTCTTTGGCAATGGAACAATGGAAATACAGGGACCGCTACGCTGCATACAATTGGATCCCAATGCGATCCGATTGTGACGTCTTCTGTGAATCGTGATTCACGTGAAACACTTCCGGTCTAAAAAAAACAATTCTACGATTTTCGCTCACTAACTATCTACACTCAAGTAGATAACTGTAACCCTTTCACCGCCAGCCATATTTCTTGCCAAAAAATGTCCATAGAAATTACCTGGGTAGAGAACAAAATCCATCTGCAGTATTGGGGATTCTTCTGTGACATACATAAAATAAGGTCTATCCTTACTTCCCAAAACTAAGACAATCGGGTTTTTGGATAACAGACCCCAATTTGATGCTTTTTAGTGACATGGGTGATAAATCACTGTGGTGCTAAAATGCGACTTTGGCGTTGAAAGAATTAGTGCAAAATGTGTAATGTTTTGGAGGATGAGGACCATGTGTTGTATCAATGTATTCTGTGTAATCTTATATATATTTTCGAAATCTGTCTGTCTGCGTCATGACCTTCACCTTGGCGTATGACCTTGAAAACATAAAAATCTTTAAGGGGCTATAACGTCCACACCGTTGATCTTAGGGACTTCAAACTTGGCATGTAGGTACTTTGGCTTATGGTTGTTCTGATGATTGCATACTGACCAAGGTCAAGGTCAGGGAGATCGGTAGGCCTTGAAAGTGGTAGGAGTCAAAAAATTGTATTTTCAGCCACCAAAGTAAATATACAATATTTTGCTGACCCGGCGAAACCGGTACTCAGCGGTACTGGTATTTGGCGTTACCTGTACAAGGCGTTACCGGTACTAGGCGTTACCGGTACGGGGCGTTGCGCTAGTGATATATAAAGGGGAAAGTATCTTAAATTCGGCAACAAACCGTACACAGTCTTGTTTAAGAAATGGCTTGGTCAATGAATCACCAAACACCTTAGAGAGCACACATTTTCGATTTTAATTTCTTGTTCAACAACATCTTTAAAAATGGCAGCAATTATCACACTTATGCACCCACGTTCATCCACAGACACAGACACTGACACATACACCCACCCACCCAACACACATGCATAATACACATGCATAATACACAAACATACGCTGGGCTATACTATGTTATACGCTCAACCAGAAATGGTTTAAGAAATGGATCTGTTTTCGATATTAGGAGAATTGGTGTATGTTTGTTTGACCCTTTCGCCGCCAGCCATTTCTCAGCCCCAAAAAACACCATTCAACCTAACTGGGTAGAGAACAACAATGATCAGAAATATTGGGAAATTCCTCTGTGACATGTAGGCCTATCCTTATGTCGTAAACATCAAGAAAACGGGGTCTTCAAATAATAAAGCCCTGATTTGATGCCTTTTAGAGACATGGGTGTTAAAACCCTTTCGCCGCCAGCCATCTTTGAGCCAAAATTTCCCATGAACTTACTTGGCTACAGAAAAGATTTCATCTGCAATATTGTGGGATTTCTCTGTGGCACATTTGGTTTAAACAAATGTTTTATTGACACACTTTTGCAACAACACAATATATATGTAGACAAGAGTACAACAAGCCGAGGCTTAAAAAAAGTACTCCACACACATAGACATCGTACTAGCAACAGGCTGCATCACACTTTACAATTAATGGAAGTCAGTCACACTTTGTAAGATAAGCTAAATAATGATCGATACAACTGACTTACGGGGTCAATCCTTACTGCCCAAATTTAGGAACACAATATCATTGAATAACAGAGCCTGATTTCAAGGGTTTTAATAACATGGTTGTTAAATCATTGTGGTGCAAAAATGCGACGTTGGCGGTGAAAGGGTGTTAAACCATTGTGGAGCATAAATGCGACGTTGGCGGTGAAAGGGTTAATGCATGAAGATAAGACAAAATGCTATCGACAGTCTCACACATGAAACCTGATAAGCCTACAATGTTTGTGTATGTGTCTTTTTAGTTTCACGTTAACTTGACCTCATTTCTAGGGGCTGGGGTCCTGAAGAAATTAGTATTGTTCAATTGTTCGATTGTTCAATACTCCCAAGTAGACCCCCAATCCACGAATCAAATACAATGTCTGCTATGAAAAAAAAAATATATATATATATATATATATATATATATATATATATATTTCATCAGATTCCTGTACGAGGGAACTCGACTACAACTACATCGAACGTGACTAGTAAAATACAGATATTTCATCAGATTCCTTCCAGAAGGTGGGGGAACTACTACGGGGGTCTCGGACTACAACTACATCGAACGTGACCAGTAAAATACAGATATTTCATCAGATTCCTTCCAGAAGGTGGGGGAACTACTACGGGGGGTCTCGGACTACAACTACATCGAACGTGACTAGTAAAATACAGATATTTCATCAGATTCCTTCCAGAAGGTGGGGGAACTACTACGGGGGGTACTACGGGGGGGCTCGACTACAACTACATCGAACGTGACTAGTAAAATACAGATATTTCATCAGATTCCTTCCAGAAGGTGGGGGAACTACTACGGGGGGTCTCGGACTACAACTACATCGAACGTGACTAGTAAAATACAGATATTTCATCAGATTCCTTCCAGAAGGTGGGGGAACTACTACGGGGGGTCTCGGACTACAACTACATCGAACGTGACTAGTAAAATACAGATATTTCATCAGATTCCTTCCAGAAGGTGGGGGAACTACTACGGGGGGTCTCGGACTACAAATACATCGAACGTGACCAGTAAAATACAGATATTTCATCAGATTCCTTCCAGAAGGTGGGGGAACTACTACGGGGGGTCTCGGACTACAACTACATCGAACGTGACCAGTAAAATACAGATATTTCATCAGATTCCTGTACGGGGGACTTACAAATATCAGTGAACATGACTAGTAGGATTTCATCAGATTTCAGTAGAATGTCACGAGAATCATGCCTCACAAATGTTACAATCGGATCGCATTGGGATCGAGTCGTATGCAGCGTGTCTGTATCTTCTTCTTTTTTTAAACGTCTAGGGTCAGATCATGGCTTGGGAATCACTTTCAGTCTGAGAACCAATCACGGATGACTTTTCATTCATTTCCCGCTCCATTCCATTTCTCACAACAACAACCCATCAAAAACCATCCAAGTTTCCCCCACACACTACCAGCAAGTCTACGCCATTTGGGGTGGGGGGGGTTTTTGGGGGGGGCCTTTAAATCCGGAAGTGGTGTAAAAAAAAAAAGGGAAAGCAGGAGAGCAGCAAATGACGTTGTTGTTAGCCAATCAGATTCGAGATGATGATAGCCGTGTAGTAGTAGTAGTAGAACCATTCCGCCATTTAAACGCCTGTCGTCTGGCCTTTTGTCTGGTTGTCGTCTGGTAACAAAAGTCCGTGATTTCCCCACACTTCTCTTTTGTCGTTTGAATTTTATGGGTCAATTTCGGTTCTTGCCAAATGACCGAAAGAGGTCAGCAGTAAAAAAAAAAAAAAAAAAAAAAAAAGACAGAAAGTTCAAAAGATGTAAATGTGTCTCACGACTGCTCTTGCCTTTTCTTTCATTAAAAAACACACAAAAACTTTGAGCGAGGAATTAGGTCGTAACTTGGTTAATGAGACTTTATACTAGAAAATTATCTGCCCCTGTCTCGCGCACTGACATGCGTGCGCCATCTACATAAGATTATCGTTCTTTCCTTGCCTGTCGTGACGAAGGACAATACTTTTTTAAAGCCTGTACTGCCTATGGCACCTGGTGGCGAGTCAGGAGCGGTCAATTTTCTGTGGCTATAAACTACTACTTCGTGACAGGCAAGGATGATAGTCTTTTATTACCCCCCCCCCCCCCCTCCCTCCCATCTTCCCATTTATTTCTATCTCTGCTTCAGTAGAACACTTTTATCCTCTCCTCCTCTGTATCGACGACTTGGGCTTGACCGTTCGTGTAACAAATGTGATATGGGTGTTATTGCTGATGAATATCATTTTTTAATTGAATGTCCATATTTTGAAGAACATCGAGACATTTTGCTGAGGTATTATATAACTAAGACATCAGGGGGGGGGGGGGGGGGGTTTTTCTTTACTTTTGTCAGTTTATGTCCAAGCCAAAATTCCAATTCAAAATTGCAGCAGTTATAAGATCAAGAAAAGTTGTTTGACAATAGACTGCAGCTTAGTTTGTTTGATGAATGTGTGTGTTGTTGTTTTTTTGGCTTGTGGACACTTGTTTTATATTCTGTTTATCTTCCAAGCCCACAAGAGGGATATCAGGATCATTATTAAATTGAAATTGAAATTGTGTGTGTGTGTGTGTGTGTGTGTGTGTGTGTGTGTGTGTGTGTGTGTGTGTGTGTGTGTTCTGTGTGTGTGTGTGTGTGTGTGTGTGTGTGTGTGTGTGTGTGTGTGTCTGTGTCTGTGTGTGTGTGTGTGTGTGTGTGTGTGTGTGTGTGTGTGTGTGTGTGTGTGTGTGTGTGTGTGTGTGTGTGTGTCTGTGTGTGTGTGTGTGTGTGTGTGTGTGTGTGTGTGTGTGTGTGTGTGTGTGTGTGTGTGTGTATGTGTGTGTGTGTGTGTGTGTGTGTGTGTGTGTGTGTGTGTGTGTGTGTGTGTGTGTGTGTGTCCCTGTGTGTGTCTGTGTGTCTGTGTGTGTGTGTGTGTGTGTGTGTGTGTTGTGTGTGTCTGTGTGTGTGTGTGTGTGTGTGTGTGTGTGTGTGTGTGTGTGTGTGTGTGTGTGTGTGTCCCTGTGTGTGTGTGTGTGTGTGTGTGTGTGTGTGTGTGTGTGTGTGTGTGTGTGTGTGTGTGTGTGTGTGTGTGTGTCAAGTCAAAATTTTATTTCCAAATGGAAACATTGTATAAGCAAAAACATGCTTTTTTTTCAACAAGCCATCCATAAAAAATTATGTAAAGAAAAAATAAAGAACTAAACATTCCAAAGTCGCGAACAAGAAAAGGAAAATATACAAGTAAACAATTAATTAAAGAAACAAGCAAATATTCCAAAAAAAAACAGGAAGAAGGATGGGGACTGGGCGAATAGCATATTATGTACAATATATACATCAACATCAACTACGAAACATTTAAAACATCACATGTACTTACCAAAATTTGTTATGTAGGCTACGTTTCCATTATTTCAAATAATTGGAATAAAGTGATCAATTATGTCCTGTTAAAGAGATAAATTTTCATTTTTTTCTTGAAGTAGTTCTTGTTTTTCATGTTTTTTAAAATGGAGGGTAGTTTGTTCCATAAATCTCCACCCGAATAGAGGAGACTAGATTTGAATAGATTATTATTTGGTCGAGGGAATGAGAGTAAATGGGTGTGTCTGCTTGTGTTTGTCGTAAATTTATCTGTTATCTTTTTTGGAGCATTTCTGTTGACAATATTATGCATGCAGATTGCCTTTTTGAGGAAAAGTCTGTCTTGAAAAGTTAGTATATCTAGTTGTTTGTAGTCTTCATAGGTAAGTGAACTTGATTTTAATAAAATTATTTTAATTGCTTTTTTGTACATACGATTGATAATCTTTAAATTGGTATCACTACAGCTATCCCATAATGTTGAAGCATAATCGATCATTGAGAGTATGTGAGCATTAAAGAAGAGTTTACGAGAATGGTTATCAAGGAAATGTTTAATCTTAGATAGCTGGAGTATTTTTCTAGACAGACCTTTCCCTAAAGACTTTATATGGTCTGTCCAAGACAGATCTTTGTCAATGACAACACCTAATGTTTTATGTGAATCAACTTCTTCAATTTTGTTGCTGCAAATAAATAGTGGTGGAAATTGGGAGTTTATCTTTTGTCTTTTTTGTCGGGTTGATGCGTACATGCATTTCGTTGTATTGGCATTAATTGACATGTGATTTAATTGTGTCCAGCTAAAAACATTTTGAGCATCATTTTGAAGTTTGCTTACTAGCCTGTTAGCATTCGTATCACTAGTATGAAGGGATGAGTCATCTGCAAACATTTCACATTTACTATTGACAAAGCATGGCAGGTCGTTTATATAAACAGTGAACAATAGTGGACCTAAAATAGACCCTTGCGGTACTCCATAGTGGATTGGAAGCAATTCAGACATTTTGTTATTAATTGAAACCAGTTGTTTTCTGTCACACAAAAAAGATGACATAATATTTAAAAATTCAGGAGGAAGGTTATACAGTTCTAGCTTACGCAGAAGGAGTGAATGATTAATAACATCGAACGCTTTTTCAAAGTCATGGAAAAGTATACCAGTAAACTTATTTTCATTTATATTACATAGCAGACTGTCAACAAGCTGTATTAGTGAAGTGTGGCATGAATGATTCTTTCTAAATCCAGACTGATCATCATGAAGTAAATTATTTTTATCTAAATAAGAGTATAGGGATTTTTGTATGTGCTTTTCTAGAGACTTAGATAAAGCTGATAAAATAGAAATAGGTCGATGATTAGAAGGGTTAGATGTATCGCCTGATTTATGGATAGGGATTACCTTGGCTTGTTTAAAATTTAACGGAAAACATTGTTTTTCTATACATAAGTTATATAAATAAGTTAGTGAGTCACATATAACTGGGCACGCAATCTGTAGTATGTTAATATCCAAACCATCTATATCGCGTGTCTTTGAATGCTTTAAAGATAAAAGATTTCTGCTGACTTCAAATACTGTCATAGGCTGGAGATTGAAAGGAAAATTGATATCTTTTGAACTGAGGAACTGTTTTAAATAGGATAAATCATTTTCATTTGATCTATCACATGTTATAACTTTTTCTTTTATGCTAGCAAAATGGTTATTTAACTGATCAGCAGAGATATCTGAAACAATTTGCTGACTTCTTGATACTTGTTTGTTAGTTAGCATGTTTATGGCTTTCCATATCTGGCGGGAATCTTTCGTGGAAATTAACATTTGCCGAAAATAATCGCGTTTAGATTTACGTTTCATATTAGTTACCTTATTTCTTTGTTGTCTAAATTCTTGCTGCGTCCCTGAGTTCTTTAAGTGAGTTCGTGTATTTCTTTCATCATCGATATCTTTGGTAATCCAGGGTGGTTTAGTTTCTTGTTTAACTCTTTTCTTTATAAAGGGAGCATGTTTATTATACACTACCATAAAAGTATTTAACCAATAATCAGCTGCTTCATTAGGATCTCTAATTTGATATATAACATTTAATTGAGAATTGACTAAGTCTGCTAGGAAATCTTGTTCATTAAAATTCTTAAAGCTTCTATAGTATATGGTCTTATGTCCTACCTTTGGAATTTTTACATGGGTTTTATACCAGGTAAGACAGATGACATTGTGATCGCTACATTCAGAGGGAGGAGTGCATACTTCAATGATGGACTGTTTATTGTTTGTATAGATATGATCAATTAAAGTCTTACTTGTTTCGGTTATGCGGGTCGGTTGGTTAATTAATTGTTCAAAGCCATGTAAACTATAGAGGTTATGCCATGTTGGTTTTGCTTTTAATAAGTCGATGTTAAAATCTCCCAATATTATTGTTTCACGATCTAGCATTGTAATATCATCCATTAAAGAGTTAAAGCTATCGTACCAATCTGATGTTTCTGCTGGATTTCTGTATATGAACCCTATTATCAGTGGTTTACTATGTTTTAGTGTAATTTCGATCCATAAAGATTCAACAGAATTTGAAATAATGTTATCAAGCTTTTTGCACTTTAATGAAGATGCTAAATACAAAAGAAGGCCTGTGGATTTGGGTTTGTGCGGATCTAATCGTATAATCTGATACCCTGGCATGCTAATATCTGCATCTGTTATGTGTGACGATAAGCGGGATTCCGAAAAACAAAATAGGTTAAAATTGTTACCGTTATTTTGGAGTATTGTGCCAATGTCATGTCTTATTCCTGGCATTATTAATATTAAGATAGCCAATACGAAGGCCGTCTTTGATTGGCCATGTGTTCAATGTTGCAGACATAATTTAAACTATAAAGATTAGTGCACGCTTTTAAATACAATTGTTTTTTAGAAAGTACAAATACAAAAGTAGAACTAATAGGATCAAAAGAAGTCAGGAAAGGGGCGTAGCATCACAACACTATCAAGGGAATATACAATATATCAAAGCACAAATCGTTTTCAAGTTTGCAACACACGAGCCAACCGTTTACATGCATCAACAAAATAGCAATATAAATAGAATGCAAGAATGAAAAGCAATAAATGACTGTTCCAAAAAACAAACAAGACTAAAACAATGGGAAAACAAGAAATAAGCAGCCAATCAATAATCAGCAGATGAGCTAATCAAGAAGGAAACCAACGCTTGTGCATCAAACACACGAGGGGGTGCGCAGAGCCAATCGCAAAAACGCACACACAACAAGAAATGTTGTAGCTACTCCGAAAACGGAATGTGTCGGCTGTACTGCATTGAAATACATGCAAAAAAGCTTCGCGAGATATTAGCGATTATGTGTTTTGGGGTTTGAACCCGAGTAACTGGCGCGACCTTGACCTTGAACTTAATGTAAAACTAAATACATCAGTGGATAGCTTGCATCTTGGCAAACTAGTATACCAAATTTGATGCATAGACTGAATAGTTTTTGAGAAAAACGGACGAATAGCCGGCCGGACGGACGGACGAATGGATGCACGCCGGACGGACCAGACAGAAACAATAGTTCCCGAACCTTCGGCTCGGGGACTAACAATCATGAAGAACAATAGCATCAAGCGACACCAAGCCAGAAAAAAAGGAATCAGGAGATACTACACAGTTTGATGGTTCCTTCAATCCAACAATACTTCAATCATTAATACACGTGAGCTTGGCAGCTGCGTCACAAGTGCTCTCTCTCTCTCTCTCTCTCTCTCTCTCTCTCTCTCTCTCTCTCTCTCTCTCTCTCTCTCTCTCTCTCTCTCTCTCTCTCTCTCTCTCTCTCTCTCTCTCTCTCTCTCTCTCTCTCTCTCTTCCTCCCCACCTCTCCCTCTCTCTCTCTCCCCTCCCCCCTCTCTCCCCCTATCTCTCTCTCTACTCTTATCTAATGATAAAATGTACGCAACCAAAACAATGAACAGTACTTTAAGGCTTTAAAAAAAACTGCTGTCCATGGAAGACTGACGCATATGTACACAACTTTTAAATCTCACTTTTGCAATACACGAAACCGTCTATTTACATTTATAAAAAAATAATAATAATAATAATGGCCAGCATAAAATAGCATGCAAGTAATGAAAACAAAGGAATGGCCGTTGTTAAGCAATAACAATCAACAACATGGGCTTAAAATAAATTGCAAATGTTCTTCTGGTTTCAAGAATGACGAGTCCAAAGATTTAAGAAGCCAAACCGTATGTCATCTAAAGCCACGATAAGACGCATGGGTGATCAAGTTAACGAATTTCTGAGGCAAACTCTTAGCCCGTGCAGCCATAAAACACGCTGGCAACAAGCAACATCAAAGCCAGCGAAATGAATCGAGACAGAAAGCTGGCAAATCTGAAATGCACAACACAAATAAACGGGTCCTTCAATTCAACAATATGCCTACATTTTATGCATCACGAGTGCTCATTCCTTTGTCCCCCCCCCCCTCTCTCTCTCTCTCTCTCTCTCTCTCTCTCTCTCTCTCTCACACACA
>CM065705.1:18261387-18273887 GCA_017654935.2 Phymorhynchus buccinoides
TTCCAGTTTTTTGGAGTGCCCCAAAATGTGGCTTCCAGTTTTTTGGAGTGCCCAAAAATGTGGCTTCCAGTTTTTTGGAGTGCCCAAAAATGTGGCTTCCAGTTTTTTGGAGTGCCCAAAAATGTGGCTTCCAGTTTTATTGGAGTGCCCCAAAATGTGGCTTCCAGTTTTATTGGAGTGCCCAAAAATGTGGCTTCCAGTTTTATTGGAGTGCCCAAAAATGTGGCTTCCAGTTTTTTTGGAATGCCCAGAAATGTGGCTTCCAGTTTTTGGAGTGCCCAGAAATGTGGCTTCCAGTTTTTGGAGTGCCCAAAAATGTGGCTTCCAGTTATTTGGAGTGCCCAGAAATGTGGCTTCCAGTTTTTTGGGAATGCCCAGAAATGTGGCTTGCGGTTTGTACACTATGGCATCTGGTTTTGGGAGTTTATTGTTGCAACACAAACAGGGCACGAATTCCAAGATGTGAGAATTCACCAAGAGGTTTTCCCCGTGGGGATACCAGGGGGGTGGGGGGTCTTCCGTACAAATAGTCCCCCCCCCCCTCCACCTTCTGGACAATCTATGCTTATAGCCTCCTCTAATCTGTCTCTCTATTTGACTCTGCATTTTCCATTGCTTTTGTGTCTAATCAATCACATCTTCCCATATCCATATTCTCCAATCATGGAACCTTCACACGTAAGAGAATGACTTGTTGTACAAGGGGCCAATTCTGAGCCCTACAGGACTGTTTCAGATGGGGGAAAGAAGAAAAACAAAAACAAAAAAACAGTGTTTAAATTACTTATACATTCTCTCTCCATCCAGATTCTTCAATCTCGAGACATGGCCCAAGTTCTATCATGGAACCTTCACACGTAAGAGAATGACTTGTACAAGGGGCCAGTTCTGAGCCCTACAGGACTGTTTCAGATGGGGGGAAAAGAAAACAACAACAAAGAAAAACAGTGTCTAAATTACTTATACATTTCGCTTTCCCTCCAGATTCTTCAATCTCGAGACATGGCCCTAAATTCTACCAACCACAGAACCTTCACACGCAAGAGAAGGACTTGTTGCATAAGGGCCAGTTCTCCACCATTCAGGACTGCCTTTAACCCTTTCACCGCCAGCCATATTTCAGCCAAAAGTTTCCATTAAATTTACCTGGGTAGAGAACACAATCCATCTGCAGTATCGGGGAATCTCCTGTGACATCTATGCAGTAAGATTTATCCTTACTTCCCAAAACTAAGACAATAGGGTCTTTGGATAATAGAACCCAATTTGATGCCTTTTAGTGACATAGGTGTGAAATCACTGTGGTGCTAAAATGCGACATTGGCGGTGAAAGGGTTAAAACATAAAGAAAGGTTGCTATAATAATACAGGCTTCATTTTCCCCTATCATCCAGATTCTCCAGTCTCGAGGCGTGGCTCAGGTCCTGCCCTGGAACCTTCACATGCAGGAGGCTGACCTGTTCTACAAGGGCCAGTTCTCCGCCATTCAGGACTGCCTGTTTCGCCACCTGCGGAGTTCCCGCTACGTCCTGACCGGAGACGTGGACGAGCTCTTCGTGCCTCAGACCCCTCGCCGGCCTCTGGTGGATCTGCTGGATGCCTGGTTCGACAAGGTGAGTTGTTGGCCAGAGAGTGGGGGGGCCAGGTTTCCTAGAGGAGAGAGAAACGCCAAAGTCCTACAAGGACACTTTGAGGGAGTCCTTGAAACGAGAGTTTGAGAGTGAGCACCAGAGGAGATAGAGGATGCGAGAGAAGGCGCTCTCCTGCCATTCTCACAACATGAGCCCAGCGGAGCTGAGCCTTTTCGAAGCAGCGTGCTGGGCATGCCTAGCTGTCTTCTGGAGAATATCGGTGTCTGGGATCTTGTCCTGCCATTTCACTTTGAGAGAGAGAGGGGGGGCAGAGAAGTGGAGAGGGGGTTTCGGTGGAGGGGGGGGTGTGGGTGTGTTGGGTGCGTGTGCGTGCGTGTGCGTGTGCGTGTGTGCGTGTGCGTGTGTGTGTGTGTGTGTGTGTGTGTGTGTGTGTGTGTGTGTGTGTGTGTGTGTGCGTGTGTGTGCGCGCGCGCGTGTGCGTGTGTGTGTGTGTGCGCGCGCGTGCGTGTGTGTGTGTGTGTGAGTGTCTGTGTCTCATTCTCGGTGTCTCTGTACTGTGTCTATATATTATCTGTGTGTTCTGAACGGCCATTGTCCTCACATATTTTCTCTCTCACAAAATTTCACCCATTCTCTCTTTGCTTTGTTTTCTCTCTCTCTCTCCTCCCCAGAGACCCGAATGCGGAATGTTCCAGTTCCTCAACACCTTCTTCAACATCAACCTCCCGCCCTCCCCCCTTTCAGAACCCCTCCCCTCCCCCTCCTCCTCCTCCTCAGACGGCATCCACCACCCCCACCCCAACACCACCACCACCACCAACAACAACAGCACCCTCAACATCCACACCACCATCAACAACAACAACCACACCCTCTACGCTCTAGCCAAACGCTACGACCTCCCCATGTACCTCCACGCCCGTCGCCACGCGCAAATCCAGAAAGCGGGCCAGCGCTCCAAGATAGCTCAGGACCCGCGAAGGATCCTGGTGGGGAGCGTCCACGTGGTGTACAAGCTGAGGAAGGGGTTCCGCTCCTGCGGGATGGACCCCCGGGAGGGTCTGCTCTATCACTACCGGGGTCTGTGGAAGGGGGAGAAGGTGCCCGTGGTGCTGGATTCCCTGCTGAGGAGCTACGGGAGGGAGTACGTGTCTGAGGTCGTTGAGCTCTTGCGCCGAGTGAACGAAACTTTGTTACTACAACAATTGAGATAATTTAAGGGATTCCTTCGTACTTGGAGGTCGTTGAGCTCTTGCGCCGAGTGAACGAAACTTTGTTGCTACAACAAGTAGGGAGATAATCTAAGGGATTCCTTCGTACTTGGAGGTCGTTGAGCTCTTGCGCCGAGTGAACGAAACTTTGTTTAGGGAGATAATTTAAGGGATTCCTTCGTACTTGGAGGTCGTTGAGCTTTTGCGCCGAGTGAACGAAACTTTGTTGCTACAACAAGTAGGGAGATAATCTAAGGGATTCCTTCGTACTTGGAGGTCGTTGAGCTCTTGCGCCGAGTGAACGAAACTTTGTTTTTAGAATCTAGTAAGAATTCAAGTAGGGAGATAATCTAAGGGATTCCTTCGTACTTGGAGGTCGTTGAGCTTTTGCGCCGAGTGAACGAAACTTTGTTGCTACCCCCGGGAACAAGGGGTCTGGGAGATAATCCCGTAAGGGATTCCTTCGTACTTGGAGGTCGTTGAGCTTTTGCGCCGAGTGAACGAAACTTTGTTACTACAAGAAGTAGGGAGATAATCTAAGGGATTCCTTCGTACTTGGAGGTCGTTGAGCTTTTGCGCCGAGTGAACGAAACTTTGTTGCTATAACAAGTAGGGAGATAATCTAAGGGATTCCTTCGTACTTGGAGGTCGTTGAGCTCTTGCGCCGAGTGAACGAAACTTTGTTGCTATAACAAGTAGGGAGATAATCTAAGGGATTCCTTCGTACTTGGAGGTCGTTGAGCTCTTGCGCCGAGTGAACGAAACTTTGTTGCTATAAGAAGTAGGGAGATAATCTAAGGGATTCCTTCGTACTTGGAGGTCGTTGAGCTTTTGCGCCGAGTGAACAAAACTTTATTACTACAAGTAGGGGAGATAATCTAAGGGATTCCTTCGTACTTGGAGGTCGTTGAGCTTTTGCGCCGAGTGAACGAAACTTTGTTACTACAACAAGTAGGGAGATAATTTAAGGGATTCATACCTGGAAACTTCAACCGCTTAGGTCTCTGTACACGGGTGTGGGGTGGTTTTTTTCGTTTTTGTTCTCGGACTAGCCAGGGGTGCCCGGTCGTGCATGCCCTCTTATTTATCTAGTTTTGCTTTTTTTTTTCCCGCGCTGCATAATTCTTTGAACCCCAGTACATGTCAATAATTGCCGGTTACGGCAGGTGGACATTAGGGGAAGACGGGGTAAAAAGCGCATGGGCGGGTAAGAAGCCCACCCCAATTATCTCATGAAATAAAGAAAATGTCAGTCAAATTTGCCCATGAGACGAATGCTAGACATTAACGCTCGTCTCATGGGCAAAATGAGACTGAAATTTGCTTCATTTCATGAGATAATTGGGGTGGGCTTCTTACCCGCCCATGCGCTTTTTACCCCGTCTTCCCCTATTGATAGAAGAAGAAGAAGAAGAAGAAGAAGAAGAAGATTTTTCGCTCTTTCCCCCATGACAACACAGTTATCGTTGAGGTTTTGCGCCGAGTGAACGAAACTTTATTACTACAAGTAGGGGAGATAATTTAAGGGATTCCTTCGTATTTGGAAACTTAATTCAACCGCTTATAATATACCGAGAGGCATAAATTCCGCGGAAATGCGGTTTAAAAAATAAAATAAAAATCAACTTTTCCACCAATACTTGAGAATGTTTAATATGTTATTCTATGTTCAGCTTTACGTTCAATAACAATAATGACAAAAATCAATACTTGCGAATGTTTACTATCTTATTCTTTGTTCATTTTTACGTTCAATAATAACAATAATTACATTAGTTATCACTACAAGAAAGGTAAAGATGTGCCACCCCCCATGCATTTCTCGGTTAATTGTATTTTTCCGTTTTTGCCTTTCTTACCATACATAAAGCTGTATTTTAGGAACATTTTTAGCTAATTACCTTTTTGGAATACTAACCCTAGCCCTAACCCTAGCCCTAACCCTAGCCCTAAACCTAACCCTACCCCCCACTATGTACTGCAGTACACCGCAATTTGTCACAGTTGTGGTTCGTTGCGTTTTTCCGTCTTATACGGTGGGGGGTAGGGTTAGGGTTAGGGCTAGGGTTAGGGCTAGGGTTAGTATTCCAAAAAGGTTATTAGCTAAAAATGTTCCTAAAATACAGCTTTATGTATGGTAAGAAAGGCAATAACGGAAAAATAGAATTAACCGAGATAGGTAGGGGGGGTGGCACATACAAGAAAAATTGGAGTACGGGGAAATATTGTTTCTGGAAAAATTCCGAATCTTTTCCAGATTGGTAAAATTCTGGGGAAAGGAATTCTGAATTTCCCCGGGAATACTTTTTTTTAGAATCTTAGCTTCTACAAGTAGGGAGATAATTTAAGGGATTCGTGCCTGGAAACTTCTTCTTCTTCTTCTTCTTCTTCTTCTTCTGCGTTCCCAGGCCAAAAGGCCGTAATGGGCAAAGTACGTATGTGTCCGTTTTCAGTTTTCTCTGGTCTCCCCGCTGCGCACAGAGAGAGAGAGAGAGAGAGAGAGAGAGAGAGAGAGAGAGAGAGAGAGAGAGAGAGAGAGAGAGAGAGAGTGAGAGAGAGAGAGAGAGAGAGAGAGTGAGAGAGAGAGAGAGAGAGTGAGAGAGAGAGAGAGAATACGAATACGAGAATACGAATACGAATGTTTTATTGAGGGTAAAAAGGATAAGCTACAATAATAGCTTCTTTACACCTTGCCCTCTAGGCATACCATGCATCAAGCAAAGAAAATTTGACATAAAACAATCAAGTCAAGAAAATGGAACAAAAATTGGCACATTAAATAATTGAAAAAGAAATCAAAAATGGGATTTAAAGCAAACATGGATAATACTTAACAATGGTGAACTTGAATTGGTAGTTTAAATAGAGAGTGAGAGAGAGAGAGAGAGAGAGAGAGAGAGAGAGAGAGAGAGAGAGAGAGAGAGAGAGAGAGAGAGAGTGAGAGAGAGAGAGAGAGAGAGAAGTGAGAGAGAGAGAGAGAGAGAGAGAGAGAGAGAGAGAGAGAGAGAGAGAGAGAGAGAGAGTATCAAAAACTATACTAGGCATGCTTGTTTTTAACCAATAGCCAACACAAAGGGAGAAAACCGTTATGTTGAATTGCATTGACTATATTTCGACAGAGAGAGAGAGAGAGAGAGAGAGAGAGAGAGAGAGAGAGAGAGAGAGAGAGAGAGAGAGAGAGAGAGAAAACTATACTATGCATGCTTGTTTTTAACCAATAGCCAACACAAAGGGAGAAAACCGTTATGTTGAATTGCATTGACTATATTTCAACATCGAAAGAGAGAGAGAGAGAGAGAGAGAGAGAGAGAGAGAGAGAGAGAGAGAGAGAGAGAGAGAGAGAGAGAGAGAGAGAGACACACACACACACAGACAGAGACACAGAGAGAGAGACAGACAGACAAAGAGACAGAGACAGAGACAGAAACACAGAGTGAGAGAGTATCGAAAACTATGCATGCTTTTTTTCTAACCATAGCCCAAACAAAGGGAGTAAACAAATACATGGTGGAGAAACATGAGAAAAGAGCAACCAGAGTTGTGGTTACTTGACCAGCCTCAACCACAAAATCAAAGAGGTAGGGGAAGACGGGGTAAAAAGCGCATGGGCGAGTAAGAAGCCCACCCCAATTATCTCATGAAATGAAGCAAGTTTCAGTCTCATTTTGCCCATGAGACGAGCGTTAATGTCTAGCATTCGTCTCATGGCCAAATTTGACTGAAATTTTCTTTATTTCATGAGATAATCGGGGTGGGCTTCTTACCCGCCCATGCGCTTTTTACCCCGTCTTCCCCTAGTTACACGTACCCAAAACAATATGGGTCGTAGCATACTACACACCATAATTATTTTCTTGAATGCATCGTTTGGGAAAATAAAAAGTGCAAAACATGTTCAGACAGTTCCACAGCTTGAGCGAAGCAAAGACTGTACAGGGGAAGATAAACATCCGGTCTCTTTTTCCTATATGAGTAGTGAGGACAGAAACACTGGTTATGTCCCTTTGAAACGTGACACATTTTACACATCGATAGGCCAGTTGAATTCTCCGTTCAAGTTCCAGTCCGAGTTTTTGGATAGCCTCCACTGTGAGTAGTACCTACACGTCCGCACTAACGATAACTCTATCAGCCCGGTTCGCCGAGCTTCTAAGTAATCCATCTTACCCTTTTAGAATATCTTTGAGCGAAGCCTGTCAGAAAAGCACGTGACTGTTCAACATGGCGGATTTGCTCCCACTTTTAGTGACGCAAGACGGTGACTGCTTCTGGCTAAGGAACTGCCCCACCAATAGGGCATTTGCCGCGCGCCGGCGCCGACGACCTTCAATTTCACCTAGTTGAATTAGAAAGATCAGCGTAACTCGGGCAGAACGAGCGCGGGCAAATGTGTAGTCCAGTATTAGAGAACGAACAAGTCGTGGCAAATGCCCTAATAACCCGAAACTTTATTAGCGATCGAGTATAGTGACAATTAATATGTCTTTCAGTATATTTCTAACATCTATGACGTCGTCGTTGACCTCTGAGAGGCCAGGGGGGGAAATTGCGGTTCTTTTTTTTTTTCTTTTTTTTTCTCTTTTTTTTTTTTTTTTTTTTGGGGGGGGGGGGCAAAGCCTTTGGTTTAAGGCCTTCGCACACTAGCATCAGGCGTCAATTGTTTCTCAGAGCAACGCCTTGACGCGTTGACGCCTGCATCACAGCACACATTGTAGGGAGGCAGTGGTGTTCTCACACACGACTCTTGTCGCTTCGCCTCTTGTCGCCTCTAGTGGTGATGCATTTGTTGTTAGCACTGGTAATTTCTTTTTTCCATATGTTAATATCATATCAATTGCCTTATGTTCTGCACGTTTGTTTCATTGAATGTTTATGGGGACAAATTTGTTGTGAGTGTTTGTGTTTATGGAGTGTTTGTGTTTATGTTTATGGCTTTGAAACCCTCTGGGCTGGAAGTTGAAATAAAAAACTTGAAACTTGAAACTTGTCGCGCGAACTCACTTTATTTGGAAAGCAAGGAAAGATTACTCTAGCGTTAAACCTCCTCCTAGAAACAACAGTAAAAAAAATTCTTCAATCAGAGTTATGGTCCTTCCGTCCGTTGTGATTGGCTAGTTTCACGATCTCTGCGATCTTGAGCATCAAAATTAGAGCCGGTTCTATTCTCGAGCAACAAAAAATCGCGCAGCTATGCATCAAAAATCCTGCCGCGCCGCGAATCTCTCACACACAAGCGGCGCATCAAACTGCGCCTTGCAGCAAAAAATCGCCGCGATCTCGAGATCTTGACGCTAGTGTGCGAAGCCCTTAAAAGCGAATTGTATTGATAATATAGCAGCAACATGAACAAATGCAAATGAGCACAAAAAGCTTAAAGCTTATACAAGGCGCTCAAACACAGATAGGGGAAGACGGGGTAAAAAGCGCATGGGCGGGTAAGAAGCCCACCCCAATTATCTCATGAAATAAAGAAAATTTCAGTCAAATTTGCCCATGAGACGAATGCTAATACATTAACGCTCGTCTCATGGGCAAAATGAGACTGAAATTTTGCTTCATTTCATGAGATAATTGGGGTGGGCTTCTTACCCGCCCATGCGCTTTTTACCCCGTCTTCCCCTACAACAAGCTTAAAGCTTATACAAGGCGCTCAAACACAGATATGTTGCACAATATATTGGCTGTCAAAAGTAATAAGACACTGGAACGGAACATAATAATGAAATAACAAGCAAAAAAATGGGAACATTTAGGCCGGGTTCACATTAGACGCGTAAGTTCCGTACGGAAAATTAAGTGTAAGAAAGAAGGATACAAGTTTACGCATATATAGGGGAAATTCGAATACGTGCGCAAATCTTTTCCCTTCTTTTGCTTCACTTATTTATGGATTGCGCCACGGGGTTTCCGCATGGAATATCCGCTTATGTGTGTACACGGCCTAAGAGAAAATAACAAGTGAATGAATATACACAACACGAACAAGCAACAACAGAATAATACATAACTTCCAAAAAGACTTTGGATTTCGTTTTCGCGCAAGTTACATAACACTAGAGGTGTCAGCTGGTGCATATAATAAAAATGTACCAGATAGGGATGAGAACATTACGTTGTGTGACCGTTTCGGATTACCCCGCCACGTGAGCAGCCACACTCGGACTTTGGATTTCGTTTTCGCGCAAGTGACATAACACTAGGGGTGTCAGCTGGTGCATATGATAAAAATGTACCAGATAGGGATGAGAACATTACATTGTGTGACCGTTTTTGATTACCCCCGCCACGTGGGCAGCCACACTCGGACTTTGGATTTCGTTTTCGCGCAAGTGACATAACATTAGGGGTGTCAGCTGGTGCATATGATAAAAATGTACCAGATAGGGATGAGAACATTACGTTGTGTGACCGTTTCGGATTAACCCCGCCACGTGGGCAGCCACACTCGGACTTCGGAGGAGCACAGTTTATAAATGGTAGTGTAAGTTTCTGAAAGCAGCGTCTGAAGCGTTCGCGTTTTATTCGCTGGGTTTTTTTTAAAAGTGAGTACAAATATAATAATGGTGCACAAACATTAATTCAACTCCGTTGAAATATGTTTCAATATTGCATTCACTGTCACAAAGTACCTTTAGTGATGTAGGCCTATTTAGGCTTCCGAGAAGACGTTTATATGCTTGCTTTTTTTATTTTCAGGCACGTGATGTTGTTGGTCGATTGTTTAGCGAGTTTTTGTATTCCCATTGTATAGTTTGTAATTAAAGGATTGGTTAAGCACGTTTACGTACACTAGCGTGCATGTGTGCATTAAGTGTGTGTGTGTGTGTGTGTGTGTGTGTGTGTGTGTGTGTGTGTGTGTGTGTGTGTGTGTGTGTGTGTGTGTGTGTGTGTGTGTGTGTGTGTGTGTGTGTGTGTGTGTCTGTGTGTGTGTGTGTGTGTGTGGTGTGTGTTTGTGTGTGCTGTGTGTGTGTGTGTGTGCGTGTGTGTGTGTGTGTGCGTGTGCGTGTGCATGTATGTATGTGTGTGTGTGTGTGTGTGTGTGTGTGTGTGTCTGTGTATGTATGGTGTGTGTGTGTGTGTGTGTGTGTGTATGTGTGTGTGTGAGTGAGTGTGTGTGGTGTGTGTGTGTGTGTGTGTGTGTGTGTGTGTGTGTGTGTGTGTGTGTGTAAAAAAATCCCTCTCTCCCTGTATGCTTTTGTGTTTGTGTGTGCTTGTGTAAATGTGTGTTTGTGCGTGGGTGGGTGTGTGCGTGTGCGTATGCATGTGTGTGTGTGTGTGTGTGTGTGTATGTGATGTTGTGTGCGTGTAAATAAAATCCCTCTCTCCCTGTATGCGTTTGAGTTTGTGTGTGCTTTTGTAAATGTGTGTGTGTGTGTGTGTGTGCGTGTGCGTGCGTGCGTGTGTGTGTGTGTGTGCGTGTGCGTGTGTGTGTGGGTATGTGTGTGTGTGTGTGCGCGCGCGTGTGTGTGTATGTGTGTATGTGTGTGTGTATGTGTCTGTCTGTCTGTCTGTCTGTATCTCTATTTGTCTGTGTGTGTACGTATATGCATTTGGATGTAGGCCTAATTGCAATAGTTGATCTTAATACAGTTGCCCTGTATTCATCTTTTTTTTAAAGCACAACAACTATACCTATTGTGATTCTTTTTCAAGTATTTCATGCGCCAATTTTCGTTTCATTTTCTTGACTTGATCGTTTGTATGTGAAATTTTCTTTGCCTGATGCATGGTGTGAGTGTGTGTGAGTGAGAGGGCAAGGTGCAAAGAAGCTATTGTAGCTTATCCTTTTTTTTTAACCTTCAATAAAACATTGTATTCGTATTCGTACTCTCCCTCTCTCTCTCTCTCTCTCTCTCTCTCTCTCTCTCTCTCTCTCTCTCTCTCTCTCAATCTCTCTCTCTTTAATATGTTCGCTTATAATGGAGTTCTTTGTGCTGATGATTTGTTGTCAATGTTGGGTTTTTTCTTTTTGTAACCCCCTCATCTCTGACAGGGGCAGAAGGCCTGGATCAGTAAACTTTGTGAATTGTGTGAATTATGTGAATCAATCTCTCTCTCTCTCTCTCCTCTCTCTCTCTCTCTCAATCTCTCTCTCTCTCTCTCTCTCTCTCTCTCTCTCTCTCTCTCTCTCTCTCTCTCTCTCTCACCATATATTTGTTGTTATCTTTACCACCTACTTGATACGGGCAGAAAGGCCTAATCAATAAAAGTGTTTGGATTGGATCTCTCTCTCTCTCTCTCTCTCTCTCTCTCTCTCTCTCTCTCTCTCTCTCTCTCTCTCTCTCTCTCCTCTCCTCCTCCTCCTCCTCATCCTCCTCCTCCTCCTCCTCCTCCTCCTCCTCCTCCTCCTCTTCTTCCTCCTATGATTACTACAGATGCCATTTGAACGACCTCGAGAACGTGCTGCCCTACGTTCTGATCGGTCTGCTCTACGTCGCCTCCTCGCCGCCATTAGCTTCCGCTCTGCTGCACTTCCGGGTGTTCGCGGGTGCCCGGATGGTTCACACGGTGGTTTATCTGACGGCGGTGCCCCAGCCTGCGCGTGCCGCGTGTTTCTGCGTGGGTCTCCTGGTCACGTTGTCCATGGCCTATTCTGCGGCTTCTGCTGCCGGGTTCTACTTGTGACATTGATACAAAAATATTTAAAAAATCAAAGAATGAAATAGTGAGGCCAAGAGAGGAGACAACGAAATTGAACAAAGGGTCCCCCCGTGGGGATACCGGGGAGGGGGGGTCTTTTGCATAAATAGTTCCCCCACCTTCTGGAAGTTTTGTGCTTATAACTTCCTCTAATCTCTCACTCTCTTTGACTCTGCCTTTTCCCTTTGCTTACTGTCATCTACTATCTTTGTGCCTTACCGGGGTCCATTCTCCTGCCTTTTTTCACGAAACGCTTTCAAAAAGATTTCCTTCAGCCGAAGTCGGACTTGCTGGGCCTAACTATTTCTTAGTTAGGCGCATAACGGCAGCATGACGCATCTGCGCTCATAATACAGGAAACTGAGCGATCGAAGAAGAAGAAGAAGAAAATCAAAGGGTGAATACTATTTTTCTAATTAACTCCCCTCCACCAAAGTTGATTACGATACCAATCACCTACCAATCAACTTTGGTGGAGGGGAGTTAATTAGAAAGAGAGTATTCACCATTTGTTCAATTTTGTGACAGTGATGTTTTTTTTTCTTTCCCCCCCCCCCCCCTCCCCCCCCCCCCCCCCCCCCCTTCATTTAATTTGTGAAATCAGCGTAGTCATCCCCTCGTGAAGATATACCGAGGTGGTTCTATTGTACAAAATATATAGTTTCCCCACCTTCTGGAAGTTCCGTGTGCTTTGTAACTTTCCTCTGATCTGTCACTCTCTTTGACTCTCTAGTTTCCCTTTGCTTACTGTCAATCTACTATCGTTCTGCCTTTAATGGTCCATTATAGTTCCCCCACCTTCTGGAAGTTATGTGTGCTTTGTAACTTTTCTCTGATCTGTCACTCTCTTTGGCTACTGTGCCTTTAGTTTCCTTCGCTTACTGTCAATCTACTATCGTTCTGTCTTGAATGGTCCATTATAGTTCCCCCACCTTCTGGAAGTTATGTGCTTTGTAACTTTCCTCTGATCAGTCACTCTCTTTGACTCTAGTTTCCTTCGCTTGCTGTCAATCTACTATCGTTCTGCCTGTAATGGTTCATTATAGTTCCCCCACCT
>CM065705.1:18278887-18283887 GCA_017654935.2 Phymorhynchus buccinoides
ATGGTTGCCATGGTTCCCCAACCGAGGTAGAAACTCAGCACGCGCGCGGGTTGCGGAAGCGGAAGTAGGTAAGCGGTCGAATGGAGCATGCGCGAGGCGGCGTACAGCTGGAAGAGGCGCAGGGCAAGGTCAGGGTCAGGCCTGGAGCTGACGTACAGCAGACCAATCAGCGTGAAGGGCAGCACGTTCTCAAGGTCATTCCGATGGCAGCTGGAACGAACGAACAAGAAAGAAGAAAAGGAAGGAGAGAAATATGGGGTTCAGAATTGATAAAATACCAGTTAACTACTTAACTGGGTTTTCTCATTCAGTTAACTAGTTAACTGACTTTGTTTTACCGGAAGCGGAAATCGTTTATGCTAGTTAATTAGTTAACTGACTAGTTAACTAGTTAACTGACTAGTTAACTAGTTAACTGACTTTGTTTTACCGGAAGCGGAAATCGCTTATGCTAGTTAACTAGTTAACTGACATTTCGAAATATCACTTAATTGCTAAGTTGCTTTTCCGTCTGAGAGCGATTATTTTCTGAAGGTTTTGTAACACACATTGTAGTTAGTTGACGTTTGAATGAATGAAATGTAGGTTTTACGTACACTCGGCTGCAAAGCAGCACATATGGGATGAACCATCAACGAACCATCATTCAAAGCTCTGAGCAGATCCTGGAGGTACGGCAGGTCCGATCCGTGATAAAAATTGCTAATAAAAAAAATGATAGGTATGTAACTCTTTCACAGTGTAAATGGGAAAACATTGCTGATCTGCAGTACATCCAATGGGATTTCGTGCTACAAAAAACAGTTAAGGAGTTGGTTTTCCTGACAAAATGCCACTTAACAGTTAACTGACTTTTCTTTCGCCGGAAGCGGAAGTTGATTATATCAGTTAACTACTTTAACTGGAATAAGAAAAGAGAGTTAACTACTTAACTGGTATATTAAAGCCAGTTAAGTAGTTAACTGGTATTTTATCATTTTTGAGCCCCATAGAGAAGGAAGGAAGGAAGAAGAAAAAAACCAGGGACGGTATTCACGTTGAGATAGCATGAGACTTAGCATGATGCTAACTTAGAAGCTCTTCCAATGTCCTATAGGATTTAATAGGACTTTTGGAAGAGCTTCTAAGTTAGCATCATGCTAAGTCTCATGCTATCTCGACATAAATACCGTCCCAGAAGAAGGATATTGAAAAGGAACGAGAGTTGTTGATTTGGGGGGCATTTGTTTTAGGGGAAGACGGGGTAAAAAGCGCATGGGCGGGTAAGAAGCCCACCCCAATTATCTCATGAAATGAAGCAAATTTCAGTCTCATTTTGCACATGAGACGAGCGTTAATGTCTAGCATTCGTCTCATGGGCAAATTTGACTGAAATTGTCTTTATTTCATGAGATAATTGGGGTGGGCTTCTTACCCGCCCATGCGCTTTTTACCCCGTCTTCCCCTACATTACTTAGTTTTCTGTGCCAATAGAAAAATATTTTCTGCTTTCAAAATTAATCTCCAAACGAAATATTTCAGGTTGCATAGCTTTATTTCAAGCATTTCTGACGCAACCGAAGTAACAAAAGACGAAAAGAAAAAGAAAAAGCAAGCGCTAATTAAATGAGATTAATACAGAGCGTCTGAGAATCATGTTTCAGAGTGCTACGTGATGTATCGCTAGTCCGTCGTTTCCGACAATGACTGCCAGATAGCAGAGGGGGGCAGATACTATTCTGGCGGGCTGGGCGAGAATTAGTTCATAGTGGAGATGCCTTGCCCAGGGTACATCCCCACTCTCTCGGCCAAAGGTATTTGAGGACACAGCTAGACGTTGAGGAAGGTCCCCAAAGGCCAGCCCATCTCTCTCTCTCTCTCTCTTACTTTCTGACTCTCTCCACAATAGGGTGGCTGGTGTCCATGGGAACGCCTTGAGCGAATCTGTCAATGTCTTCTGGGGTATTGAAAACCTGTCAATAAAGCATAATACTGTTCCTTTATTTTTATGTTTTCCCTACATACGAGAAGAAAGACCGATTCAAGCACACAACATGCATAATTATATGGGCATAGTGCGCTTAGCGCAAGGCACGCATGTAAAGTCTCCACACTGACACACACACACACACATACGCATACTACCGCACGTGCACGCAATCACACACGCGCGCGCGCGCGCGCGCGCACGCGCACACACACGCACACACGCTCACACACACACACACACACACACACACACACACACACACACACACACACACATATATATATATATACATACATACATACATACACCCTCTCTCTCTCTCTCTTTCTTTCTATCTATCACACACACACACACACACACACACACACACACATACACATTGTCACACATACACGCGCACACACACACACACATACATAAACACGCGCACGCACGCACACGCACACGCACACGCACACACACACACGCACACACGCACACACACGCACACATACGCACACACGCACGCACGCACGCACACGCACGCACACACACACACACACACACACACACACACACACACACACACACACACACACACAACACACACACACACACACACACACACACACACACACACTGTCACACACACACACACACACACACACACACACACACACACACACACACACACACACACACACACACACACACACACACACACACACACACACACACACACACACACACACACTGTCACACACACTCACACGCACGCACTAAAACAGTAGCGCACAACAACATACTGAACTAGAAAGCACTCGCTGTAATGTTCATATTCAGAAAGCCCCCAAGCCAAAAGAATGGCTCAAAGCAAATGCTGTGTTGTCTACCAGTACTAATCTTCCTCGCCGTCGATCGCTCAATGTCCTGTCAAGTGAGCGCAGATGCGTCATGCTGCCGTTACGCACCTAACTAAGAAAATTAGTTAGGCCCAGCATGTCCGTCTTCGAATGGGGAAAATCTTTGTAAGAGTTTCTAGAACAAAGGCAGGAGAATGGACCAGGAAGATACGGCAGAATATACAGTAGATGTAGATGGCAGAAAACGATGGGGAAATACAGTCAAAGACTGGAGGGATTTACAAGCACAGAACTTCCAGATGGTGGGGAACTATTTGTACAAAATGGACCAGTAAGGCAGAAGGTTGGCATGATAATGACAATAAGCAAACGGGGAAATGAGTCAAAGAGAGTGACGCGTTAGAGGAGGTCACGTGACAAGCACGGAACTTCCCCAGAAGGTGGAGGAACTATTTGTAAGAAAGACCCCCCCTCGGTATCCCCACGGGGGAAAGTAACATAGGCCCCCAGTAAACACAGGCCTTACAACAACAACACAAACCGAGGTCCCGTGTGCCCATGCACCTAGCACACGTTAAACCCAGTGGTAACGAAAAAGTTGTCATTTGGTCAAAATTTTCCACACACACACTCTTTCCTTCCTCATCAGTCACAAAAAAATCGCATGCAAATTTAAAAACAATGGGTGGCGCGCCTCTGGTTGCAACACTCTCTCCAGGTGGGAGCAACCCGAATTTCACAGAGACGCCTCTGTGACTATAAAGTACCAAATATCAAAATATCAAATACCTTGTATACCTAAGTTTACACGCAGATTATATATTATACCAAACCTAATCCAAACACTTTGGTCATTCCTTCATTAATTAGTCAACCTAGAAAGTTCAACTCTGTAATAATACCCTCCTCGATTGGGAGACATATGCTCACAGGACATTTGCTCACAAGACACTAGCTCACAATTTTAATGAAAAAGACCACAAATACTCACAAGACAATTATTTTATTACATAAAGTGTTGTGAATCTTTAAAAATAAAAAAAATAAGTATGGACACTTTCAATCATACTCATCCACCCTTCCCCCATCTCCCTACACCCCCCCCCCCCCCTTCTCTCTCTGTGTCTGTTTGTCTGTCTGTGTCTGTCTGTCTCTTTCTCTCTTGCGGCAAGTATGAAAAATAGCTACTCTATGTCATACGCATACATACACTGTGTACACATACTCATACATACACAATCACTTCAATCAGTTTCTTTTGTGAGCAATTGTCTTAAGGTTGTGAGCAAATGTCTTGTGAGCAAGTGTCTTGTGAGCAAATGTCTTGTGAGCATATGTCTCAACACCACCCTCCTCACCTGGTTCCTGACTCTGTGGAAGGAGGTCAGCGGGGTCATCAGAACGGTCTTGCACAAGACGAGGCCGGAGTATAAGGCGAAGTTGTAAAAGGTCTTGTTTTCAAAGCTGAACACGTCCGACATGTTTATATATATCCTTCTTAGAGAATTAAATATTACCCCAAAAATGAAAAATCGATTAATTTAAGTGGGAAAGAGTCGGACGTTTTTGTGCACTGTTTTGAATTTATCAATCAGCAGCTTGTGTAGCCAAAATCGAGTTGGAAAAATCGATTAATCTAAGTGGGAAAGAGGTCGACTTTTTTGTGCAATGCTTTGAATTTATCAATAAAAAAAATCGAGCCAAAGTCGAGTTCCTTTTGTTTCCACACACAAATACACTTTAGCGGTCACAGCTTTGAAAGTTTTATTGAATCTACGTGCATAGCAAAAACTATACCAACACGTACGCTGGCTACTATGGCTCATACCTTTATAAACTAGTATTCCTGTATCAGCATTTATTGTTATTAAAGCCCCGTCGCAAACCTAACGCCTATGTCACACGTGGGTGAGGCTCTCTGATAGAACGCATACGTTCTATCAGTATAGCATTGTCACTTGGTGACCAGAGAGAGCGAGTGCAAGAGTGGAGTGAAGCGGAGCTCTGACATCAGTTGTCTTAAAGGTGGACCCTGACGGATGAGTTTTTTTCAAGGAACACGTTGAGATCACCAGAAAGACAGCCTTTTCAAAGATCGGAACACTCGCTTTGCTCTGGTTTCCTATAAATCAAACCGTCAAAACGGCGATTCCTCCTTGGCGGAGGTGCTGGAGTGAGAGGGCCATTTT
>CM065705.1:18288887-18463887 GCA_017654935.2 Phymorhynchus buccinoides
TCAGTAGAGCCTGTTCAGGACACCACCTACTAAGCCCCCTACTGATGACACTATTCTTTTAGTCGCGGAGCCAGCAGTGAGTGAGGTCCTCCTCCTCCGAGGGCGCCACCACAACCGTCCACCGACAGCTCCCCAGAACACACTGCTCCCCATGACTTTGACCCGAACGCACCAAGGCATAGACTGGATCGAAACCGAAACTGAGGTCACCATGCTCTCTCTCTCTCTCTCTCTCTCTCTCTCTCTCTCTCTCTCTCTCTCTCTCTCTCAGAACTGAAAATAAGTGCATATTAAAGGGCTAGAATAATTATAAACTCTGTTTCCCTGTTTAACGCAGTCGTGCGTGGAGAGGGGGAGATAGAGAGGGGGGGTGTGCAGAGAGAGAGAGAGGATATGGCAATTTGATCATGCATTTGGGGCCGTGGGTGCATGCCTCGTGCCTCCATACGGGGAGCTGGACGACCCCGCCCCATGCACGAGTCTCTCCCCCCCGTGGGGATACCGGGGCGTCTTTCGTAAAAATAGTTCCACCACCTTCTGGAAGTTATGTGCTACGAACTTCCCCTAATCTGCTACTCTCTGTAAGTGCCTTTTCCCTTTGCTTTCTATCATCTACCGGTACTATCTTTCTGACTTATTGGTCCATTCTCCTGCAGGCCTTTTTTTCTCCAAAAAAAATACTCCACATCATTTTTTCTCTCCTTTGAGCTCCTCCGAAATCGGAATGTGTCGGCTGTACGCAGCGGGGAGACCAGTGAAAACTGAAAACCGGACACATACCATATGTACCAGAAAAAGAAGAAGATTATTACCATATGTTAACATGGTCATATGACAAGGGGGGTGAGGGGTGGGGTGGGTGGGGAGCGATAACAACATCGTTTTCAATCGTAATAATGAGTTGGACAGAATGAAAAATAATATAAAGAGAGAGAGAGAGAGAGAGAGAGAGAGAGAGAGAGAGAGAGAGAGAGAGAGAGAGAGAGAGAGAGAGAGAGAGAGAGAGAGAGAGAGAGAGAGAGAGAGAGAGAGAGAGGAGACTCGGTAGTATTGAAAGGAGATTGCCTCCGGGCATTGAGATCGTTCCCACCATCTTTATATCCACTAATGTCCCATAAAGACCGGAGGAGAGAAGCAGCATTTCATCAGAATGTCATCACAGAGAGAGAGAGAGAGAGAGAGAGAGAGAGAGAGAGAGAGAGAGAGAGAGAGAGAGAGAGAGAGAGAGAGAGAGAGAGAGAGAGAGAGAGAGAGAGACAGACAGACAGACAGACAGACAGACAGACCGAGACAGACTTGTCGCATAAACTGTAAAACGTAGCCCATTGCATTGCACTCATCCGTAAAGTGGCCTGCATCAGACATAAGACAGTTTATTTTGTCCGCCACTAAACCTATAGGCCTATCAAATGGTGGGACTTGTTAGGAAAAGAAAATGAAAATATGTTTCAGTTCAATCAGCTTAAAGACCCAGTACGTATCGTGTCAAAATCACGTTCCCTCTTACATCTGGTAAATAAAAAATCTTATTTTGACCAAGTGTTGCTCCCATACAAATTGCTTCTTGCACGAAAACGAAACAGCACTTTAAAGAGCAGCTACACCGACCCAGAAAATAACCAAGGGACTTAACCCTTTCACCGCCAGCCATATTTCAGACAAAAATGTCCATCACATTTACCTGGGTAGAGAACAAAATCCATCTGCAGTATTGGTGATTCCTCTTATGATTCTACTGTGAAATATATAAAATAAGGTCCTATCCTTACTTCCCAAAACTAAGACAATAGGGTCTTTGGATAATAGACCCCAAATTTGATCCCTTTTAGTGACATAGGTGTAATCACTGTGCACTGTGGTGCTAAAATGCGACTTTGGCGGTGAAAGGGTTAATCCAGCCGGCTCTGTGGGTCTTTAAGGGTTAAACTGTCATGTTAAGTGGGTCTTGACACCTTATGAGAAGTTTGCAAATGTCGACGATTGTAGTTTGTTTTAATTTATGGACTTACATGAACGGGAAAGAGAATACCAGAATGGAATTAGAGTACTTTAGTATACTTTTAGACAGTTTATATATTTGTTTGCTTCTTCTTCTGCGTTCCCGGGCCATAAGGCCACAATGGGTAGGTATGTGTCCGTTTTCCAGTTTTCACTGGTGCCCTCGCTGCATTCAGCCGACACATTCCAATTTCGGAGTTCAAAAAGATAAAATTATATGGAAGATTGTTTTGGAAAAAAGGCAGGAGAATGGGGTCAAAAGTCAGAAAGATAGTAGATGACACAAAGCAACGGAAAAGGCAGAGTCAAAGAGAGAGACAGATTAGGGGAAGTTACAAGCACAGAACTTCCAGACGTTGGGGGAACTATTTGTACGGAAGACCCCCCGGTATCCCCACGGGGGAAGTTTGTTTGCTTCGTTTTTACACACACACGCGCGCGCGCGCACACACGCACACACACACACACACACACACACACACACACACACACACAGTTATTGTTTTTTCAGAGACGTTTTAATAGCATTAGGGGAAGACGGGGTAAAAAGCGCATGGGCGGTATGCTCGTCTCATGGGCAAATTTGACTGAAATTTTCTTTATTTCATGAGATAATTGGGGTGGGCTTCTTACCCGCCCATGCGCTTTTTACCCCGTCTTCCCCTATCGAAAAAGACAATACGCAAAACTCAACTTTTAGTTAATTATCCATACAAGAAAAAACGCACACCGACAAGAGTGACTTGAACATAAAGCTCCCCGTGGGGATACCGGGGGGTCTTTCGTAAAAATAGTTCCCCCACCTTCTGGAAGTATTGTGCTTGTACTTCCTCTAATCTGCCACTCTCTTTGACTCTGCCTTTTCCCTTTGCTTTCTATCATCTACTATCTGTCTGACTTATTGGCCCCATTCTCCTGCCTTTTTTCAATAAAATCTTCCAAATAGTTTTTCTCCTTTGAGCTCCTCCGAAATCGGAATGTGTCGGCTGTACGCAGCGGGGAGACCAGTGAAAACTGAAAACCGGACACATGTGTACCTTACCCATTATGGCCATATGGCCTGGGAACGCGGAAGAAGAACAAGAAGAACATAAAGTAAGAACAAATATCTCAGACAAGTATTCACTTCACTTCCAGAGTTCTCTGGACTTGGGAAATTACTAAGGAGGGCAAAAGATACTGACACAGTGGATACTCTTCCACCAAAATTAGGCTACATCGATGCATATGATAGATATAAATCCACGATATAGTAAACAACATAGCGTATGCTTCGTTATATCCTGCGTACATAAATCCTACAGATTTGTTTTGAGTGGAGTAATAAAGTCTTCTCAGTGACTTTTTTTTTTTAATGATGTGTATTAGTAAGTAAGATTATTAGGGGAAGACGGGGTAAAAAGCATGGGCGGGTAAGAAGCCCACCCCAATTATCTCATGAAATAAAGAAAATTTCAGTCAAATTTGCCCATGAGACGAATGCTAGACATTAACGCTCGTCTCATGGGCAAAATGAGACTGAAATTTGCTTAATTTCATGAGATAATTGGGGTGGGCTTCTTACCCGCCCATGCGCTTTTTACCCCGTCTTCCCCTACACATCATTACTATTAAAACAAATGTCACTGAGAGTGCATGCATGTCATAATACAGATCAACAATCAAATAATTATAGTCTAGTGCCGTGTATTATAGTATACGAAGGCTTACCATGTAAGCTTATCCAATGAATTGAATTTCCATTTATCAGTTCTTCTTCTTCTTCTTCTTCTTTCAATAAGTATCCTCCTTCAACATTTTGAAGATTATGATACTAGGCCTATAACAGGGGGCTTCCGTAAATATTATAATTCAAATGTTAGGGGAAGACGGGGTAAAAAGCGCATGGGCGGGTAAGAAGCCCACCCCAATTATCTCATGAAATGAAGCAAATTTCAGTCTCATTTTGCCCATGAGACGAGCGTTAATGTCTAGCATTCGTCTCATGGGCAAATTTGACTGACATTTTCTTTATTTCATGAGATAATTGGGGTGGGCTTCTTACCCGCCCATGCGCTTTTTACCCCGTCTTCCCCTAGCATCCCGTATATCTCTCCTTACTCAAGTTCCGTTCCATCATTACCCTAACCCTTTACTTCATAAACGTGAACCTGGCAAACAAGAAGAAAGCCATGAGTCCCGTGGCACTCAACCCGGTGACATAGCAAAGCAAGCGAGCGGGCTGCGGAAGCGGAAGTAGGTAGGCGAACGTGTGGAGCATGCGCGAGGCGGCAAAAACCCGGAAGAGGCGCAGGGCAATGGCGGGGTCCGGTTCCGCGCTGACGTAGAGGATTCCGACCAGCGTGAAAGGCACCACGTTCTCCAAGTCGTTTTGGTGACATCTGAAACCATGGAGAGTGTAAAATAAGGGGTTAAAGGCAACGTCAGTATCATAAATTATTCTCAGCGTTTTTCACCCAACCTTACTAGGGGAAGACGGGGTAAAAAGCGCATGGGCGGGTAAGAAGCCCACCCCAATTATCCCATGAAATGAAGCAAATTTCAGTCTCATTTTGCACATGAGACGAGCGTTAATGTCTAGCATTCGTCTCATGGGCAAATTTGACTGAAATTTTCTTTATTTCAGGAGATAATTGGGGTGGGCTTCTTACCCGCCCATGCGCTTTTTACCCCGTCTTCCCCTACTTCGCCGGGTAAGGCCAGGGGTCCGTTTCACAAGGGCTAACGTTACGTAGCGTAAGCGCAAATCGGCAAAAACGGTCTAAGAAACACCCTTCGTTTGCCGATAGTTCGCGCGGCGTTTTGTTCTTGCCAAACGCCGAGCAAGCGGCGAACTATCCGGAACTAGTAGGGGGTGAATACGTTTCTTGTTTTTGATTGGTCCATTAAAGTTTGTTTAAAATTTTAAAAAAATGTTGACCAATCAGACAAGAGCTTGCAATATTCTTCCGCAAACGTTTTCTAAAGTATTTCTTGTTTGGCGTAAGCGTTATTCGCGCGGCAACCGTTATCTAGAGAAACTAAACCCGGGATAGGGGAGTTTAAGGTTATTTTCAAGCCACAGAAAGTTTGAAACATGAAAATAATCAGCAAGGAAAAACGAACCTAAATCCTCTAAAAATTCAGCGTCGCCATTAATGTTGCCGAAACAGCATGGGGAAAATGGCGACCGTTAAATGCTAAGTTCGCGTAATAGGGGAAGACGGGGTAAAAAGCGCATGGGCGGGTAAGAAGCCCACCCCAATTATCTCATGAAATAAAGAAAATTTCAGTCAAATTTGCCCATGAGACGAATGCTAGACATTAACGCTCGTCTCATGGGCAAAATGAGACTGAAATTTGCTTCATTTCATGAGATAATTGGGGTGGGCTTCTTACCCGCCCATGCGCTTTTTACCCCGTCTTCCCCTAAATGCTAAGTTCGCGTAATATACGGTAGCGCTTCGAGCGGCTGTTTATATTCTTAAATTATAAGTATAAATCTTTGATTATGACGAAAATAGCCCTAAGCTGATTCTAACCCTATCCCTTACCCGATGAAGTACTAAAGTTGGATAAAACAAATCGCTCAGAATAATTTCCGATACTGTCGTTGGTTAAAAAAAAAGATAGAAAACACGTAATCACATGCACGCGCGCGCGCGCGAGGACGCACACTCACACACACACACACACACACACGCACACACACACACACACACACACACACACACACACACACACACACACACGTGTGGCACAACGCACGCACGCACACGTGTGGCACACACACACATTACCCCCACCCTCACACACCCTTCTCCCATCATTTTAGTTCTTTCCCCTCCTCACATATACCCCTCCTCCCCCTCTTCCCTTCCCCCACCCTCTCCAAACTCACATAATATATATTCCTAGGGAATTTTAATATTGTAAGGGAAGTACATTGTTTTTAAAATGATTATTACTTGGGTCTGATAGCAGACAAATGAATCTCTCTCTCTCTCTCTCTCTCTCTCTCTCTCTCTCTCTCTCTCTCTCTCTCTCTCTCTCTCTCTCTCTCTCTCTCTCTCTCTCTCTCTCTCTCTCTCTCTCTCTCTCTCTCTCTCTCTCTCTCTCTCTCTCTCTCTCTCTCTCTCTCTCTCTCTCTCTCTCTCTCTCTCTCTGTGTATGTGTGTGTGCGTGCGTGCGTACGCACGTTCGTAGGGAGGGGGTTACGGTGACTTTGTAAAGAGGGAGCGATTTTATCACAAACAAACTGATATACAAAGTCTAAGGGAAGTAAACGTTACTAATCTTAATAGTTAACAGTAATATACCAGTTGTTTCCCTTACAACACACTATTCATTTTGTTCCCCCAACTACACACATGTAGACTGTAGCCTACTGTAGGCCTACCTCCTGATTCTCTCCACCACGTCATGACTGGTGTTGATGGTCGATCCTGGGGAGAACCTCTGCACGTCTTCAGGATTGGCGAAAACCTGCAACAATGCACATTGCATGGCCATGGCCACATTGGTATGGCCAAATTGATAGCTAGGTTTCCAAAATTTGCCCCCCCCCCCCCCCCCCCCCCCCCACACCCCCCCCCCCCCCCCCACCCCCCACACCCCCACACACACAAATGTAATTGGGTAGGCGCTGCGCTTGCAGCGACGCGTTCTCCGGGGGAGAGCAGCCCTAATTTCACAGAGATAGGGGAAGACGGGGTAAAAAGCGCATGGGCGGGTAAGAAGCCCACCCCAATTATCTCATGAAATGAAGCAAATTTCAGTCTCATTTTGCCCATGAGACGAGCGTTAATGTCTAGCATTCGTCTCGTGGGCAAATTTGACTGAAATTTTCTTTATTTCATGAGATAATTGGGGTGGGTTTCTTACCCGCCCATGCGCTTTTTACCCCGTCTTCCCCTAAGTCTGTGACTTGAATATACCAAATACAAAACTATCAAATAAAACGCGATCGCCAGAGTTTTGGTTCTTTGCATTTTCTTAGAGTTTCTCCATTGTTACTGTTCTTTCCATTTCCAATAGTTGTCGTTCTTTGCGTTTCCCTAGCGGTTTCTCCAAGAGTTACTCGTTCTGTGCGTGTCCATAGCTGGCCTGAAACGGTTAAGGGAAGATGGGGTAAAAAGCGCATGGGCGGGTAAGAAGCCCACCCCAATTATCTCATGAAATGAAGCAAATGTCAGTCTCATTTTGCCCATGAGACGAGCGTTAATGTCTAGCATTCGTCTCATGGGCAAATTTGACTGAAATTTTCTTTATTTCATGAGATAATTGGGGTGGGCTTCTTACCCGCCCATGCGCTTTTTACCCCCGGTCTTCCCCTATTGTTCTTTGTTTTCGTAAGAGGTTCAGCACATTAAGGAGACGCAAAGGGGATGTAATACAGTTCTTTTCTTCTTCTTCTGCGTTCCCAGGCCATAAGGCCACAATGTGTCCGTTTTCCAGTTTTCACTGGTCTCCCCGCTGCATCCAGCCGACACATTGGAAAGCTTGCTTCTTCACGTTTTCTACTTTGATCACCCAACCCAAACCCTGGTGAGTTTCCCCAATTCTACCATTTTCGTCCCTACACCAGATGTATTACACTAAGATAATGCACTATAAATATATAACTAAGATATGCACTACAAACAGAAATTTGCGTCCGGGATCGATCTCTCTCTCTCTCTCTCCTCTCTCTCTCTCTCTCTCTCTCCCCCCCCCCCTCTCTCTCTCTCTCCCTCTCGTTTTGCGGTTGTTGTTGGCGGTAGTGGTGGTGGTGGTGTGTGTGTGTGTGTGTGTGTGTGTGTGTGTGTCAGTGTGTGTGTGTGTGTGTGTGTGTGTGTGTCAGTACAGTGTGTGTGTGTGTGTGTGTCAGTGTGTGTGTCAGAGTGTGTGTGTGTGTGTGTGTGTGTGTGTCAGTGTGTGTGTCACGTGTGTGTGTGTGTGTGTGTCACATGTGTGTGTGTCAGTGTGTGTGTCAGTGTCAGAGTGCACAATACGCGCACGTGAAGGCATAGGCCTAATTACTTCCTATGTATAGATTGTCTCGTATTAAAATAATGTGTTTATTATAATGTTCGCAAATGCGTGCATACATCGCATGTGTATTGGTGAGAGGGTAAGTGTTTCTGCGCATGTGTGTGTGTGCGCGCGCGCGCGCGTGTGTGTGTGTGCCGTGTGTGTGTGTGCGTGCGCGCTCGCGCATGTGTGTGTGTGTGTGTGCGTGCGCGCGTGCACGCGTGTGCGCGCGTGTGTGTGTGTGTGTGTCAAAGTCAAAACTATTTTATTATCTCGCGTGCTTGTGTGTGTGTGTGTGTGTGTGTGTGTGTGTGTGTCTGTATGTCTGTCTGTGTGTGTGTTGCTTGTGTGTTTGCACCTGTGTGCATTTATATAGGCCTATATTATGTGCACGAAAATATAACCCACCTTGTTCTTGATTCTGCACATGGAAGTCAGCGGGCCCATAAGCAATGTCTTGCCCAAAACCAGGCCCGAGTAGAAGGCGAAATTGTTGAAAGTTTCGCTCCCAAAACTCAGTGCGTCGGACATGGCTGCTGTCGGGTTTGCTGTTGTTGTTTTTAACAATACTATTATTTCCTGAACACTATCATTTCCTAATATAAACCCTCGTGTAATGATCAGCTAAGTGTCGTCGTAGAATTTCAATTAAACGCCTACACTCTGAATACAATGCCACACAAAAAATATCAACTAAAATATGATTAATATAGCGTTGGCAGGGTACCCTTACTAAAGCAGGGCAGGCAAGAAAGAAGAATACGGGTTTTGGGGGCCTTCTTTTTTCTTCCTTCCAATGTTTGCTCCTTAGTAACACAAACGTCACACAAACTAAACGGAAGAACTTTGCAATCGGAAAGAGGGATAAGAGAGCGGTGGGTTTTTTTTGTCTGTCTGTTTTGGTAGGCCTAATCTGTTTAACATTTTTTGAATTTTTGTAATTAACAGTGCACTAACAACTGTTCTGATCTTCCCAAAAAAATTATATAGCTCTTTTTTCAGTTTACCCCCCCCAAGCAAATCCAATAGTGATACTTATATGCATCTGTGTTGTTAAAAAGTCGGGACTTTCCTGGTGTTGCACAGCCTCCGGGCATTGCCTCCAGGATCGTGTCCACCATCTTTATATCTAATAATGTCCCATATGTGTCTGTTCCAGACCGGAGGGCGTTAAGCAGATATTCATCATCAAAGAGTCCAATAGTGAGAAAGCACGCAGGCCGTCAAGTTCACTGAATTAGAAAATACATAATAATGCGTTTCACGAGCAGGTCTGGTCAGTTTTAAAGCGGTGTAGTTCCAGTATCAAAGTTTGAAGTGGCACCCCAAATCAGAACTTTAAATGGTCGGGTATTTTTTTGTTTTGGGGTGTGTTTTTTAAACCAGAAACTATCAACATTTGGAATTTAATTACTTACAGTGGGGTGTTTTTTTCCAACTCTAGCCTTTCATAAGATTAGGGCCTTGGCTTGGCCGGAGCAGTCTAAAAGAGCGCACCGCTAATAAGCGCGCGCCTAAAAGAGAGCGCATTTTACATGCTAATAAGAGCGCGTGTTCATGCCAAAAAGAGCGCACGTGAATGTGTGGTTTTCGTGCTAATAAGCGCGCATAGGTGAACTCGTTCTCACCAGACATTTACCATTTGCACTCGTCTGTTTGCTAAACTTCAGTCTTCTTGCTGTTTTGGAGAAAGAAACTTTCGATATGTCCACGATTCAACACATCACCACGTTAGGGAAAGGGTTAGGGAAAGGGTTAGGGATAGGGTTAGGGATAGGGTTAGGGAAAGGGTTAGGGATAGGGTTAGGGATAGGGTTAGGGAAAGGGTTAGGGATAGGGTTAGGGATAGGGTTAGGGATAGGGAAAGGGTTAGGGTTAGGGTTAGGGATAGGGTTAGGGATAGGGTTAGGGATAGGGTTAGGGATAGGGTTAGGGATAGGGTTAGGGATAGGGTTAGGGATAGGGTTAGGGATAGGGTTAGGGATAGGGTTAGGGTAAGGGTTAGGGAAAGGGTTAGGGATAGGGATAGGGTTAGGGATAGGATTAGGGATAGGGTTAGGGTTAGGGAAAGGGTTAGGGATAGGGTTAGGGATAGGGTTAGGGATAGGGTTAGGGAAAGGGTTAGGGATAGGGATAGGGTTAGGGATAGGGTTAGGGATAGGGTTAGGGATAGGGTTAGGGATAGGGATAGGGATAGGGTTAGGGATAGGGTTAGGGATAGGGTTAGGGATAGGGTTAGGGATAGGGTTAGGGATAGGGTTAGGGATAGGGTTAGGGATAGGGTTAGGGATAGGGTTTAGGGTTAGGGTTAGGGTTAGGGTTAGGGAAAGGGTTAGGGAAAGGGTTAGGGATAGGGTTAGGGAAAGGGATAGGGATAGGGATAGGGTTAGGGTTAGGGTTAGGGATAGGGTTAGGGAAAGGGTTAGGGATAGGGTTAGGGTTAGGGATAGGGTTAGGGATAGGGTTAGGGATAGGGTTAGGGATAGGGTTAGGGATAGGGTTAGGGATAGGGTTAGGGATAGGGTTAGGGATAGGGTTAGGGATAGGGTTAGGGATAGGGTTAGGGATAGGGTTAGGGATAGGGTTAGGGATAGGGTTAGGGATAGGGTTAGGGATAGGGTTAGGGATAGGGTTAGGGATAGGGTTAGGGATAGGGTTAGGGATAGGGTTAGGGATAGGGTTAGGGATAGGGTTAGGGATAGGGTTAGGGAAAGGGATAGGGTTAGGGAAAGGGTTAGGGATAGGGTTAGGGATAGGGTTAGGGAAAGGGTTAGGGTTAGGGTTAGGGATAGGGTTAGGGATAGGGTTAGGGATAGGGTTAGGGATAGGGTTAGGGTTAGGGATAGGGTTAGGGTTAGGGAAGGGTTAGGGTTAGGGATAGGGATAGGGTTAGGGATAGGGTTTAGGGATAGGGTTAGGGATAGGGTTAGGGAAAGGGTTAGGGATAAGGGTTAGGGTTAAAGGGTTAGGGATTAGGGTTAGGGTTAGGGTTAGGGGGTTAGGGTTAGGGTTTTTCACATCACATTTTACAACGCGTTCTTTTTGACATCCTCGATCTTTCTTAGGTTCCAAAGATGCGCGCTTATTGGACAAAACATTGCGCTCTTTCGAGCTTCATTTTTTGGACGCGCGCTTTTAGAGAGTAGGTAAAACGCACGCTTATTGGATGCACCCGGCTTGGCATCCCCCCCCCCCCCCCCTCCTCCTCCGAATACACACACGCGCGCGCGCGCACACACACCTTCTCTCCCTCTCTCTCTAACAGACGAAAACAGGCTTTGCTTTAATTGTTGTAAATCTGTATGCTAATTCTGAATTGAAATACATAGTAGGCATATTAACAAGTTTGTTTATACATAGACCAGAATTAAATGAGCTAACTTAATGATGTCCTTAATATGAAATATGTAAGAACTTAAATGTCATTATTTGATTTTGTGTACTGTATTCCTTTTGATTAGTTTAATTTCTGTGGATATTTGAATGACGTTTTAATATAATTATTATAGTATTAATATACTAACCCTCCCCCCTCCTCAGTAAGTGTATTCTCTGCTTCACGATATGCATAGAGAGAAATAAAAACCATAACATATAATACACACACAAGCGTTTGTATTTGCAAGATATGACAGCATCGTCTAGAAGATATGAAAAACATTCCATCACTGTCTATACAATGCTCACAAACGTTTATCACCCTTGTCTACTAGTCGGTACGTACCGGTACGTTAGGGGAAGACGGGGTAAAAAGCGCATGTGCGGGTAAGAAGCCCACCCCAATTATCTCATGAAATAAAGAAAATTTCAGTCTAATTTGCCCCTGAGACGAATGCTAGACATTAACGCTCGTCTCATGGGCAAAATGAGACTGAAATTTGCTTCATTTCATGAGATAATTGGGGTGGGCTTCTTACCCGCCCATGCGCTTTTTACCCCGTCTTCCCCTACGACCGGTATACCGTAACGCTTTTAACCCATACCGGTATTACCGGTTCGTACCGCCAGCTAACTTATTACAGTCCTGCATATTTGCGTTCGCAAGCACACGCTGTTAGAGCAAAGCCTGTGTGTATGTATACCTCAATGGCCTTGGGTTAGAGTGAACAGTGGACGAGTCCGAGACAGGGGGCAAGCCGTCGCCATCGAACTATACTACTCTATTCACGATGGCGACGGGCAAACACTGTGCTGAATGGAAAGGGATTGTTTCGCATGTGTACTCAATAAAGGACATACAAATACAAAAGAGTGTGTGTGTGTGTGTGTGTGTGTGTGTGTGTGTGTGTGTCTGTGTGTGTGTGTGTGTGTGTGTGTGAGTGTGTGTGCGTGTGCGTGTGCGTGTGTGCGCGCGCGTGCGTGGTGCGCGCGTGCGCAAAACCCCACTACCGGGTTCTTCAATGTGATAAACTTAGTAAGCAGTGGGTTTAAAAAATTACTGGGTCTAAAACTTTGGACCCTGGTTTTAGTCTATGGGTAGCATGCCTTAAAAAAATGTCATGAAATAGCCTCAGAACCAGTTTGTAAGGTACTTTGCGCGCGCGCGTATGTGTGTGTGTGTGTGACAGTGTGTGTGTGTGTGTGTGCGCGCGTGCGTGCGTGCGTGAGTACGTGCGTGCGTGTGTAACTATGTGTATGTGTGTGTGTGCGTGTGCGCGCGCGTGTGTGTGTGTGTGTGTGTGTGTCTCTGTGTGTGTGTGTGTGTGTGTGCGCGCGCGCGTGCGCTGGCGTCTGTGTGTATGTGTGCGCGTGTGTCACAGTCAAGTCAAGTCAAGCCAAATTGATATTTATTGAGGGTTAAAGAATAAGCTGACAAAGCTTTTTTTTCATCCTGCCCTGTGTGTGTGTGTGTGTGTGCGTGCGTGCGCGTGTGTGTATGCGTGTGTGTACATATGTGTGTGAAAGAGAGACAGACAGAGAGAGAACGAAAGAGAGACAGAGACAATAATAAACTGCTTAAAGACCCACCACGTCATGTGTCAAAATCACGTTTTTCACGTGTTTTCCCTCTGACATATGGTAAGAAATCTTAAGAAATCTTGCTAACCTAAGAGGTAATGTGACACGGGGCGTGGGGGGTCTTTAATGAACGGGGCCATCTGCCCACTTCGACGCTCCCTTTCCAGGCCTCTACGCTTTCTTCGCCAGCGTGCGCCGGACTGGCAACAGGCATGACCACATCACGCTGGGAATCTACAAGGATGACGAATTGCTGGTGATCTTCCACTCGGAGAGTCACGCCGATCCTTGGGTGTATGGCGTCGCTTTCGCGAGGACTCATCTTCGCAAGGGGGAGAGCGTTTACGTTAAACGTTACGCTCCACACCGTGGAGACACTTTCGTGGAAGCCGGGCCGTTTACCACTTTCTCTGGAATGCTTGTGGCTGCTGACGGAACTGTTTCTGTTTTAACTTGAAGAGGGGAGGATGAAAAGTGAAAAGGAAAAGGAAAAACCGCAATGAATTTTTTTTCAAAATAAAAGGCTTATGAAACAATGAAATTATTATTTTATAAAAACATATTTCTACCTGTATTAACTAACTGGTTTGTCCGTTATTAATTACAGTCCAATAAGTATTTTACCTGTGCATGCATAAAACTTACTTTGTTGTGACTGTTGAGCTTTTTGGTTGTTGTTGTAATGAAATGTGTGTGTGCGTGCGTGCGTGTTTGTATGTGAGTGTGCGTGTGTGTGTGTGCACGCGCGCACGTGCTTGTATGTATATGTGTGTGTGTGTGCATGTGTGTTATGCGCGTGTGCGTTTATTATTTTATCCCCTGCCTGGAGATTATGCTCTTGTCTTTGTTTTTTCTGTCTCTCTTTCTCCCCGACATTCGGAGCACAGTGGAACCTCCCTTATAAGACTCCCTCCCACATAAGACCTACTTCTCCGAGACATTGCCCTTCTTTATAAGTATTGAAACTACCTCCCTTCTAAGACCCCTCCCTTATAAGACCTCATTTTCAGATACAGGCATTTTTAATTTTGGCCATCATTTATCTGGATCCCTCATGGTTTGACTGGATCAACTCTTCTAGCACCATGGGCGAATGTGATCGCCCGGTACATCACTGTACACTCCCACCAAATGCAAAGACATTCACTGCCAAGTACCCTGCCATGTGTTGGTCTATTTTTAGAGCTTATGTCAGTGATTTTTCTGTTAACCCTTTCGCCGCCAGCTATTTTTTTCTGAGCCACAAAATACCATCAAACTTAACTGGGTAGAGAACAAAAAGTCTGCAATGTTGGAAATTCCTCTGTGACATGCATAACATTAAGCCTATCCTTAACCTCCCAAAATTAAGAAAAATAGGTTCTTTGGATAACAGGCCCTGATTTGATGCCTTTTACTTTTTAGTGACATGGATGTTCAAGCATGGGAATTAGAGAAGACAAAAAAGACTGAAAATTGGGGTCTGGAAGCAGGCATAGGATTAGGAACAAGGAATAAAATTAAAAAACTGAAAACCGTGTGTGTTGGGATACAGCCCACAGAAAATGAAGCTTCTTCCGTTATCTAAGCCTTAAAAACAGTGTTAGAGATAAGACTGATATATTAAGTTCATTTTGCATTCATTTATAACCAATAACTTTTACTCATTGGGCTTCTTTTGTTTATCTCATAAATGTCCTCTTGGACCATCAAAAAAGCTGAAACTTGCAAAAAAAAAGACTGAAGAGGACCATCAAAAAAGCTGAAATCAGCCAAAAGACTGACAATTCCCATGCCTGATAGTTAAACCATTGTGGTGCATTAATGCGACATTGGCGGTGAAAGGGTTAAAGCAACGCACATACACTCAAACTTAAATTGTTACTCCCCTCTTGTCGGTTGAGATGCAACGGACAACCAAGAACGTCAAAAAAATAGATAGAAGAGTTAAAAAAATGAAAGTATGTTTTCTTTTGGCAAGTAGTTTGCACTGGGTCAGTGCTTTTTGGTTCAAAAAGAAAATACAATCAAATGCACAGTCATAATACAGCTATTTCCCCTCTCTCTCTCTCTCACACACAAACATCATATTCTCACTTCTTTGTCCTTCTATTCTGAGTTTATTGTACTGCATAATTAATTATTACATACATAGAGCGCTCATTCATTCGTAAGTTTACATCAACACCACCAAATTTATACATACCTGATACACACGCATATGCGCAAATAAACACACACACACACTCTCTCTCCCTCTCTCTCTCTCTCTCCCTCTCTCTCACACACACACACACACACACACACACAGGCACAGACACACACTAACCACGGGCGGAAGGTAAAACATTCTCTTAATCCTGAAAGTCACATTTGAATGTTCTCTGAATCTTCCAATCCTGAAGTGGTGAAATATTCCAAGGTGTGTGTGTCCAGGATGGGGGTGGGGGTGGGGTGGTGTTAGAATTGCCTGTTCATCATCTTGTTTTTAATCTGCCTTCGATGTTGGCTGAAACGTTTGATTCGATGACGTGACAAGATGGCCAATCCTGAAGACTCCTTTCTATCACCTTTTCAGGTCCTGATTTCATTCAGGAGCATTCCTGAACTGCTTTCACCCATGACTAACACACACGCACGTACACACGCACATACACACACTTGCACACACACACGCACGCACACACACACACACACGTACACACGCACACACATACACACACATGCACACACACACACATTCACACACACGCACACACACACGCACACACACACGCACACACACGCACACACACACACACACACACATGTACACACACATTCACACACACGCGCACACACACACACATGCACACACACACACACACACACACACACACACACACACACACACACACACACACACACACACACACACACACACACATTCACACACACACACACACACACACACACACACACACACACACACACACACACACACACATACACACACACACACACACACACACACAAACACATTCACAGAAACAACCAAGTAGAGACAGCCGGTCTAGGTTTGGGTTTCTCCAATTCTGGAACAAACTCCCTCTCTCCTCCCCCTTCCCCTCCCAGCCCCTTCCCCTCCTCCTCCTCCTCCTCCTCTTTCTTCATCCTCCTCCTCTTCGCTGTTGGGGGGTGGGACCCACAATCGGTGGATGATATTCTCCACGGCCTGAGAGCTCACCACATGACAGGAAATGATGTTGCGCTTGCCCTGAAAAGTGAACGAAACGACAACTAGTTATTAATCAATATACATTATCAATGTGAGTGGTAAGGCCGGGTTCACATTAGACACGTAAGTTCTGTACTGTAAACCCTAAATAAGTGGAAGAAAGAAGGTTAAAAGTTTACGCATAATGGGGAAATTCGGACAGTTGCGCAAATCTTTTCCCTTCTTTGCTTCACTTACCATATTTTTCGGACTACAGTGGAATCCGCTTAATCGGCCACTTTTGGGACCAGGAAAAATATGGCCAATAAAGCGAATCGGACGATAAAACGAACATCGAGATACTGTATGACGCAATTATGCAAGTCAAAAGCAATGACGTCAAAATTAAATGTTGCAGTTCAATTTCAAATTCTTTCCCTTTTTGTGATGTGTGTGTGTGTGTGTGTGTGTGTGTGTGTGTGTGTGTTTATTAATCCTACAACTTGACAGAAGCACGAGTAAAAGACAATGATTTTGTTTTCTTGAGTGATTTTAACGCCATGCAGGGTCTTTCAATTGACAACAGCTCACCTTCCAACTTCACACTCAACCATGTAAACGTCAAAAGCGTGTTGTCAGTTTGTCTGCCTCTGTTGTTCTCCCTCTCAAAAAGGGGTAAAGAGGAAAAATTAGAGAGAAAAAGTGGCCAATAAAGCGAAATTGAAGATTTCAGCTTTGGACGTAAAAACGAACAAAATAACACATGCTTAAGAAGAACAAATTCTGTTCCAGAGGAAATTGGCCGATTATCCGATGGCCAATTAAATGGATTCCACCGTATAAGGCGCACCTGATTATAAGGCGCACCCCCCAAATTTTACACAAAATTCAGATTCTGTTCTTATATTTTCTTACTATTTTAGTAGTCATATTATAAGGCGCGGGGGTCTCAGTCTGGGGGAAAAGTATTGCCTTATAGTCCGAAAAATACGGTATTTATGGATAGGTTTCCGCATGGAATATCCACTTATGTGTGTACACGGCCGAAGACATGGTCAAAGCACATTCATAATGAGACAAGGTATGTCAAACATTTTCTGAAAATATTAACCCCTAACAGTTCATAGGTTATTTTTCTGACTTTTTTTTTTTCAAACCCAATCGAATATCGTCCCCAACTACTAGAAAGGGGAAGCGACTCGTCAATGCCGATTGAGTCAACCTGAAAATCAAACATCGTGCGTTTTTATATCCAAGCCTCCTCCAGATATAGACTTTTTGGGGGGTTACTTTATAAAATGTACCATCATTTTCGGCCTATTGGCTAAGTACTGCAAAGAACACCTTTTGCAAGAGTGAATGCCCTTGGTGGGTGGGGGGAGATAGTTGCGCACTGACCAAACAAGGGCATAACTCTCGCCAATAACCCTATTTGAGGCCACTAAATGGCTGCCTTTCGCAAGAGTGAATGCCCTTGTCCGCACTGACCAGCAAGGGCTTCACTCTCACTGTCAAGGGCGTTAATAACCCTAGTTGCAGAGGCCAATAAGATGCTACTTTTTCACTGCGCCTGATCTGTACCCAAAATAGAAACAATTACAGAATGGCAAACATCTACCGTATTTTACAGACTATGAGGCGATACTTTTCCCCCAGACTGAGACCCCTGCGCCTCGTAATAACGATGAACAAAATAGCAAGAAAATATAACAGCAACATAAGAATTTTGTGTAAAATTTGGGAGGTACGCCTTACTATTATTATTGTTATCATGAACATTTATACGCCTAATCCAATTAATGCCCTAGGCGTTTACAATAAATAAATAATTTAAAAAAATAAAATCATAAACAAACATGCACGAGCACACAACGCACACCACACCCTCCACACACACACAACACACACCACACACACACCACACACACACACACACACACACACACACACACACACACCCCAACACACACACAGACAACAACACACACACACACAAACATGAGACTAGGCACCAACACACAGACACGCACAAACCAGGCCATGAAGGGAGGGATCAGTTGCTACTTGGGAAAGAGATGAGTTTTCAAATGGCGTTTGAATGTGGGCAGAGAAGGAGAGTGTCTGAGACAGCGGGGCAACTGGTTCCAAGAGACAGGAGCTTGATAGGCGAAAGAGCATTGGCCAAAGGTTTTAGTGCAGACAGTAGGGATACGATAGAGACGGGTGTCTGTCCCCACCCCCACCCCCACCCCCCCAACAACCAGTGTCGAAACCAGTCCCAGGGAAACAAAAACCAGTGAAAACCACAATATCAAAGCCTCTGTTACAACAATTTATCAGTCCTAGCAACAATTTATCAGTCCCTGGAAAAACGAAAATGCCACCCAAAAAGAAGCATTGACCAGACAATTGTCAGAAAAACATGGGCTTGTTTTTCGTTAGGCTTTCTGATCAAGCTGAGGATGACAACTCGAGTGAGAGTAGGCCTTCCACTTCGACTAGTACTAGTACTACTACCAACGAAGTGCTGGACAGCCCATAGTCAATATTTTTTTGTCCAGTACTTTGGTTTTGCAATCAGTATCTTACTGATAATTACCAGCTAAAGCGATCACTGCTGATAGGTTAAAATTATGGTAGATAACAAAGCAGTATTGTTGTTTGTTTGTTTACGTACCCTGGCTAAAAGACTCCAGGGATCATCCCAACACCCGAAGCGCCTGAACGCCACAGTACAAATGTCTCTGATAGGGATGAGAGCATTACTCGTGTGACCGTTTTTGATTACCCCACAGCCCTGAAAGTGGAAAATGTTGTCCACCAACCTTTGGCTGGTAACTATTTTTTTTACCAGCCAAACCAAAAGTTTTACCAGCCAAACTAACTGTACCGTAAAATGCGGACTATAAGCCGCTACTTTTTTCCTCAACTTTGGCTCATGCGGCTTATAGACTGTGGATTTTATTCAAATAATATATTTATCAGTATGATTAAATCTGCTTCTGGCCACATTCTTCAGCCTATTTTGAGCTTCTTTAGACTCGAAACTGGCTTTGGCAATCAATAGATTCAAATCTCATGCTTACAGTGTCTGAGAACATTAAATACTCATGTTCTGATAGGAGAATTTATATATTTGTGTTGGTTTGTGCACATACAATTTTCTCTGCGGCTTATAAACTGGTGCAGCTTATATGTGAATAAATACCTGATATTTTATCAATTTAAGGGATGCGGCTTATATACAGGTGCGTCTTATAGTCCAGTTTCTTACGGTACATATTTTCTGTAAAGAAACCACAGTATGGAAAATAAGGCAGATAACTTGAAGTTGACGCCGAAGAACGTTTCATTTCGAACATGCACTGGCTGGCGAGCACGCAAATTGCGTATCGTATTTCCGGTGCGTGCGAAAACATGGATTGGAAAACATGGATTGGGAAAGGAATCTTGCGCAAGAAAGAACATGGTTTTTTGCCCACTCGCATGTGGTGGGTGAAGTGAATGATAAACTCGCCAATTTTGTTTTTCACTCGCCACTTTCAGGGCTGCCCCACCACGTGGGCAGCCACACTCTGACTTCAGGGGGGGGAAAAAGCAGCGCTAACCTGTAAGGTTTCCAGGAGGTCGAACAGGGAGATGGGGGGTCGGTAGAGGGGTGGTGGGGCCACCAGACAAGTTTCGTGGGCCGCGGCCTGCTCCGCTGCCTGCACCGAGGGCTTGAGGCTGGGTGTGTGGAAACCGCTGTCTGTCACTGTCGTCGCCTCGCTGAAAAAGGAAAATAACAAAGACAAACAGAAGACGAAAGGCATTAGGTATTAGGTCCTTTACAGCTACAGAGGCATCTCTGTGAAATTCGGGTTGCTCCCACCCGGAGAGTGTGTCACAGCCAGAGGCGCGCCACCATTTTTTTTTTCATGCGATTTTTGTGTGACTGATGAGGAAGGAAAGGGTGGGGGGTAAATTTTGACCAAATCACAACTTTTTTGTTGCCACTGGGTTTAACGTGTGCTAAGTGCATGGGCACACAGGACCTCGGTTTATCGTCTCATCCGAAAGACTCCATGTTCAGACCGTAAGGCCTAGTGTAAAGTGAGGAAAAATCCCCTGTACCCAGGTTCAAACTCAGGTTTACTTGACACGAGGCGAACGCGATACCTCTGTGGTTAAGACGTTCGTCTGCCAAATTCAATGCGTGACTGCAGTGTGAGTGACCCGGGTTCGAATCCCGGGTCTCACCCTTTCTTTTTCTCTTTCAACGGGAAAATCGAACCGAACGTCGACTATTCCTTCGGATGGGGGACTTAAAGCTAGTCTGACCCGTGCGCTATACGTGCACGTAAAAATCCCACGGGCAGCTAAAAAGTCGGTATGAGCAGGGATAAATCCTGCTGCCCGGTATGACCAAATTGATAGCTAGTTTTCCCCAAGTCTGCCACCACCACCTCCTCACCACCCCCCCCCCCCCCCCCCCCCACCAAAAAAGGGTAAGCCCTGCGCTTGCGGTGACGCGCTCTCCGGGGGAAAAGCAGCCCGAATTCCACAGAGATAAGTCTCTGTGAGCGGACAAACGGTATTCTGTTAACTCATTCGCATCGCAACGATTTTGAATTATTAAAAATACTCACAAATCACTCTCCAGCCATACACGCAAACAAAACATACATAAACAAAAGGAGAAATGAAGGAAGATTACAGGTTTTTACTTCAGGTTTAGACATTGGGAAGTGGTAGATCAGACTTTTTTCTATATAGACTTTATATAGAAAAACTCTACAACCGATTGGTTTCCCCACAACAAACCACTACAAAAGCAAAAGGCAAAATTGTGCTATAAGACAGCGTAGCGAGTTTAGAAGTGACCAAGGTATGGGATGCACAGATTTACTTCCCTTGAAGCAAATGCATCAAATTGACAGCTACCTATTAATTCCGGACATATATGGCCGAAAGGACTTGAATGAGTTAACATACATACATACATAACACAGTCAGCCATGAACAGACAGACAGACAGACATCACTGAAGACATTGCTAGCTTCGCTTCACGCCTGGTAAAGACATTCTTTTATAAGATCGCAAATTTACCCAAGATCTCTTGGCTCAACTATAACATTCTACTTCTACATCTTTCTTTCATCCCTTTGATACCCAAAAATAACGCACACACGTCATCGGAATGTGTCGGCTGAACGCAGCGGGGAGACCAGTGAAAACTGAGGAGGAAGTTCAGTTTAACGTCGCGTATCGGCTTTCGCCATGTACGACGGGCTGAACAAATCAACCAGGGTATAAACAAAAATTTATGTTCCTGAATCACTGTCTTAGCCAAAAGGCCGAGAAGCGATCAGAATATGCAAGTGAAAACTGAAGAACACACACACATATACGTACCTTACCCATTATGGCCACATGGCCTAGGGAAAAACAGAAGGAATCTCTTCTTTTTCACAGCCCTTTTCTCACCTGCTTAACCCTTTCACCGCCAAAGTCGCATTTTAGCACCACAGTGATTTAACATCTATGTCACTAAAAGGCATCAAATTGGGGTCTATTATCCAAAGATCCTATTGTCTTAGTTTTGGGAAGTAAGGATAGACCTTATTTTATATATGTCACAGAAAACCTACATAAGTCAATACTGCAGATGGATTTTGTTCTCTACCCAAAAATTTAATGGACATTTATGGCTGAAATATGGCATGGCGGTGAAAGGGTTAAGTCAGGGGTGAGGCAGGCCTGGCGGAGGTAAGGGTCTCGAACCCCGCACATTATGGCCATATGGCCTAGGGAAAAAACAGAAGGAATCTTTGGGGGTTTTCACAGCCCCTTTCTCACCTGTTTAGGGAGGGGTCAGGGGTGTGGCAGTCCTGGCGGAGGTAAGGGTTTCGAACCCCGCACATACGTACCTTACCCATTATGGCCATATGGCCTATAAATAAAAACTAGAAGGAATCTTTGGGGGTTTTCACAGCCCTTTCCCACCACCTGTTTAGGGATGGGTCAGGGGTGAGGCAGGCCTGGCGGAGGTAAGGGTTTCGAACCCTGCACATACGTACCTTATCCATTATGGCCATATGGCTTGGACAAAAACAGAAGGAATCTTTGTTTTTTTCACAGCCCTTTTCTCACCTGTTTAGGGATGGGTCAGGAGTGAGGCAGGCCTGGCGGAGGTAAGGGTTTCGAACACCACACATACGTACCTTACCCATTATGGCCATATGGCCTGGGAAAAAACAGAAGGAATCCGCACATTATGGCCATTATGGCCATAGGGAAAAAACAGAAGGAATCTTTGGGGGTTTTCACAGCCCTTTTCTCACCTGTTTAGGGAGGGGTCAGGGGTGAGGCAGGCCTGGCGGAGGTAAGGGTTTCGAACCCCGCACCCCACGGAGAAGACGAAGCGTTTCTCCCGCACCTTGTACCCGCTGCGCTTCCGCATCACCGCTGACAGGATCTGCTTCAGCTGCAGCTGCGCACACAGACCAGTTGACATAAGCTAGAACGAGGCTATATAAAAAGTGTTATGCTGGCCTGGTTGTGTGCGGGGATTGTCCTAAGCCATGACAAAGCTCCTAGCATAACATCCATCAGCATAAAATCCTCCGAACGGAGTGTGGCTGCCCATATGGCGGGGTAAACAAAAACGGTCACACACGTAATTTCTCATCCCTAGCTGGTGCATTTGTACCATGCTGTTCAAGTGAGGCTTCAGGGGTTGGGATGATCCCTGGAGTCTTTAAGCCAGGGTAATCCAAACAACAGGTACTTTCTAAACATGGAAAATAACAAGCATACAAAACAAAAAAGATTGCATGTGTCTGTATTTCCCAGACCTGATTACACCCTACACAAGTCTTGAGTAGTCTGGAGTCTGGGGTGAGTAGTTTTGGTGCAAAATGTGTAGGGTTTTCATTAAACCATCAAATAATGTTCACTGAACGTACTGTGTAACTACAGACCTGTTTACGACCCACACAAGTCTTGAGTAGTCTGGGGGCTTTTGAGTAGTTTTTTGCAAAATGTTTAGGGAGGCGTTCATTAAACCATCAAACAATGTTCACGGAACGTAAGGTATAACTAACAGACCTGACATACCACCTACACAAGTCTTGAGTAGTCTGGAGAAAACAAATGAGTAGTTTTGGTGGTTTTGTGTAGTTTTTCTCATTAAACCATCAAATAATGTTCACTGAAAATGAGTAGTAATCAAGAATTAAAGAGCATTATTTTCAGTTTTGAAGAGTAGTAGAGGTCCAAATTGAGTAGAATAATACTCGAAAAGAGTAGAGTAAACAGGTCTGATTTCCCCTAATCCGTAAATTCCCATCCCCCCATAGGGATACCGGGGTGAGGTCTTTTGTAGGTAATAGTTTCCCCACCCTTCTGGAAGTTCTGTACCTTACCCATTCCTCTAATTTGGGACTCTCTTTGGACTCTTTGCCTTTTTTCTTTGCCCTTTTCTCACCTACTTAGGAAGGGGTCACCGGGGTGTGGCAGTCTCCTGAGGTAAGGGTTTCGAAACCTACTTTACAAACCTTACCCATTTGGCCATATGGCCGAAAAATCAAGGACTTGCTGGGCCTAACTATTTCTTAGTTAGGCACATAACGGCAGGGGTGACGCAGGCTGCGCGGAGGTAAGGACAGGAAACTGACACATTCGTACCTTACCCATTATGGCCTGGGAAAAAACAGAAGGAATACTTTTTTTTTCCACTGCCCTTTTCTCACCTGTTTAGGGAGGGGTCAGGGGTGATTTTTAGGCCTGGCGGAGGTAAGGGTTTCGAACCCCGCACCCCACGGAGAAGACGAAGCGTTTCTCCCGCACCTTGTACCCGCTGCGCTTCCGCATCACCGCCGACAGGATCTGCTTCAGCTGCAGCTGCGCACACAGACCAGTTGACATAAGCTAGAACGCCAAGGCTATATGTAAAATAGTGGAGCCCTATGCATATTTTTGGCGGGGATTGTCTTTGAAAAGCCATTGACCAAGCTCCTAGCATAACATCATATCAATCAGTCCCCCCCCCCCCACACAATCCCCGCCGAAATAAGAGTGTGGCTGCCCACCTGTAGTAGGCCTAATCTTTGCCTGTGGGTCTAAGCCTCTTACTCTTAGAAAATTATAATTGAAGCTGCGTGATCTTGTTACTGTTTTAAACTGATTGTTCATGCGATGTTGGGATGTTCCACATGGAGTTTCTGTAAGATATTTTATATTAGTCCTAATATTTTAGGTTCGTTTCGTTAATTCATGGAAAATCTGCCACAAAGCAAACAAAACACAGCCAGCAAGATCATCCATGTGTCTGTATTCCCCTGTACAGTCTTTGCTCATTGACAATCGTCTAGGCCTAACAAAGTCTTCGTACGTCGAAGATAGTGAAATGACGAGTTTTGGATTTTCCGTGTAGTTTTTTCATTAAAGACTCAAATGAATGTTCTAAATGTTAACGTCGTACTGATTATGAGGTACAGACATGTTTACTCTAGGCCTAGTCTTTGTTGCCGGAAGTGCTGAAAGTTATGCGCAGAGATGATGTGCAAAAACACGAACAACCGTTACTCAAAGGCGCAAATAATGCTAAACAACCGGGTATCAACGCACACACTCGGTACATACATTTGTTACAGAAAATATAAGTTGACGACGTTAAAATGTACCTATTTGTACACACCTGAAGTCTTGTGTTTCTTTTTAAAGAGCGTTTTAGTATATCTAATGGAGAGTCTTCTTTCCAGTATGTATCTCCTACTCAAGAATTACAACAGTTACAGTAATCTCTGCAACAAATGATTTTCTTTCTTTTGGTCCTTACCGATGTATCTGACTGCTTTGATCGAGTGACTTGAAGGCTCACGTCAAAATCAAGTATCCTGCTAACTTTAACCCTCTAACATACTTATGTTTTTTTGAGAAAATGACAACGTTAAAGTTTCAGTGGAGAGTGAGTCTTCTTTAGTTTGAAGAGTGTGACTGAGTCAAGGTTAAAGGTTGCACAACAGTAATCTCTGCAACAAATGATTATCTTTATTTTGTTCTTTATCAATGTATCTGACTGCTTTGATCGTCGTGACTTGAAGAAGACGTCAAAATCAAGTATCCTGGGCTAACTTTAACCCTCTAACGCCTTATATGTTTAGAGAAAATGACAACGTTAAGGTTTGAGTTAAGGTTAAAGGTCGGGGCCACGGAAGAAGACACACACACATACACACAGACACACTCACAGACACACAACCGAACATGTACTACTATAGACTCACTTTGTTTTAAAAAACGACGTGAGCCAAAAATTAAAATTACCTCCCTTACAAGACCTAATTTAGGATGATTTTTGAAGGTCTTATAAGGGAGGTTCTATTGTAATAATAATAATAATACAGGGTTCCCACCCTTCAGATCTTTTACAATATAACGACCTTATATTGTTATAAGCACCATTTCACTTCTCATAAGGACGTAAACCGTCTAGAGCCTAAAGAAAATTCTCTAAAAATCTGTGCGATAATCGCTTGAAACAGATCAGGCATCACAATTTTGGTTTCCGAGCGATGGCGTTTTTCATTCCGCTGGTGGTGGTCACTTTTTAAATGCACTTTCAAAGCAGATTCTTCTTCTTCTTCTTCTTCTCTTCTGCTTCTTCTTCTTCTTCTGTGGTGGTGACCAACCTCTATTTACAGAAGTAAATGTACGCACTTAGGGGTGTGACCAAAGGAGAAGAAAGAAGGAAACAGAGAGGAGAAACAACACAAAAATGAAACATTGATTCGCCCATTGACGCCAAGTTCAGTGATGTAGCGCACACAAAACATTGCGCCTTCCTGGGATCTTTGTCTGTCCTAATCCAGTACTTATAATCACCGTCTTTTAACCAGCGATCTTGGAAAGAGCATTTCCCTGGCATCTTGCTTTCTTCATGAGAATGCGGCAACGTTGTCGACCGGTTACTTCTGGTCATGCGCATTGAGCGAGTTCGGTGATTTACCTCCCTTGTTATGTCGTCTGCTCCACTTCCACTTCATTCTGAACGCGATCGGACGCAAATGCGGTCAAAATCTATGTCATTTTTCGAAGGTTTACGACTAAATGTGCACACTTGGGATTTTTCTTCGTCCTTTGCAAAAAAATTGATGACTTTTTGTTATTCATAAGGACCTAAGTACTTTCTGTAAGGACCGATAGGTTAAATATAAGCACCTATATGGCCTTATGAAGCCCATCCACAAATATAAAAACCTAGTATAAGCACCTGTAAGGACCGTATGAACCCTGTAATAATATTGTTGAAATATTCCTACCTCCAGAGCGTGGATGATGACCCTGACCACGCTGTAATAATAATAATAATAATAATAATAATAATAATGTCGAAATATTCCTACCTCCAGAGCGTGGATGATGACCCTGACAACGCTGTAATAATAATAATAATAATAATAATAATGTCGAAATATTCCTACCTCCAGAGCGTGGATGATGACCCTGACCACGCTGTCCTGGACGTCCTGCAGCCCCATCTCCCAGGCACACACCAGGGCTCGCCCGTGGATCAGCGCGCTGTCAGGGAGCAGCATGTCCCGCGACACAAAACCTGCACATGTGCACACATCGGGGCTACACACACATTGGAACCTCCCTTATCAAGACCTTCAAAAGTCATCCAAAATGAGGTAGCATGCAGACATGCCTACCCCCAAATTTGCTTTTCAGGAACACTCCCACTCAAAATCCGTAACCGAGCATGATTTTCAGGAACATAGCTTCCGTCCAGCATCCATCTTAATGGAATTCGCGCACTCCGACGCTTGAAGCTGCCAAGCGCGTAGCCGGTCAAATTTTGGCTCGACCTTGGTGAAAGACGATTGGTTGAAAAGCTCTCTCGGAAAACTTCGGGGCTGACTTTCGTAAGCTTTCGGTATTGCTCGCAGACGCTAAACCACCAGCCGGCATCGTAATTTGTTGTTGTTGATGTTTTAATTTTTCCCGTAACATGCGCCTGTTTTCCGTATTTTCGGAACACACTGCCAAAATCAATACATTTCCGTAACAAATACGGATAACCCGTGACGGTAGGCATGTCTGTAGCATGTCCTGCGACACAAAACCTGCACATGTGCACACATCGGGGCTACACACACATTGGAACCTCCCTTATCAAGACCTTCAAAAGTCATCCAAGGAAGCTGGCAGAGTGGTTAAGACGCTCGCCTGCCGATTTCAATGCGTGACTGCAACGTGAGTGACCCGGGTTCGAATCCCGGCCTCGCCCTTTCTTTCTACGTTTGACAGGAAAATCGAACTGAACGTCAAAGTCCTTCGGATGGGCACTTAAAGCTAGTCTGACCTGTGCGCTTTATATGCACACGTAAAAATCCCACAGCAGTTAAAAGTCGGTAAGAGCAGGGAGAAATCCTGCTGCCTGGTATGACCAAAATTGATAGCTAGCTTTCCCAAGTCTGCCCCTCCCCCCCCCCCCCCCCCCACCCTGTCCCCCCCACCCCCCCAAAAAAGGGTAGGCGCTGCGCTTGCGGGTGACGCGCTCTCCAGAGGGAGAGCAGCCCGAATTTCACAGAGGTAAATCTCTGTGACTAGAATATAAATCGTCGGTCTTTTCAAGTCTAAAACTTTTGGGGAAGTAACTTTAACAACATGCAGGGCTAAACTCGCAATGTCTTGAACAACATATTCATCATAGTTAATCAATCGTAGTCAAAGCGAATAATTTTTAAAACAGTTTTTTTCATTTTTCTCAAAACTACCAAAATTGAAATACGAGGTTTTTGAATTTCACCAACCAAATACCAAATACCAACACAGATGGTTACTCTACCAACCTAAAGGAGTGCTGTCCTCCTCTATGGGTCTACAGCTGACCTGAGGGGTGTACTCCATGGGGTTGACTGGGACAAACCGCTGCACACACACACACACAAACACATAGAAGATGAGTTACACCTTTTGAATACCTGTAGTTAACCTTTTGAGAGGATTGTTACAAATTGATGGAAAATGTTGACAAACAAAGTTTAGAATCAAATGTTCAGTCTCCATCAGATATGATGATGTTAGATGAACTGCAGCCATTTGAGGCAAAATATGTTAGTATTTGTTTTAACAAAAAGCATGAATAGTGTTTTGAGTTGTTTGTCATCTTAACCTGTGCCTTATAATATAAGCCTTTGTTTAGGTTTCATGGCAATAAACCAATGTTCACACACACACACACACAATCATCACACACACACACACACACACACACACATCGTGACAAGCATGCACATGCACACACACAAACACACATACAAAATCGCATGTGAGCACACAAACACACACACACACATCGTGACATGCATGTGAGCACACACACACACATTACCTGGGTGCTGGAGCGGTGACCGATGGACTGTTTTCGTTTCAGTTTGCCAGTCTTGTGCAGACGGGAAGAGGAGGAGGAAGGCAACGATGACGAAGCCGACTGAAGGGCAGCCTCCTTGGACATGACTGACACACACACACACACACAAAAAAAAATCAAATAAACACACACAAAAACAATGAAATTTAATTTGAATCTGCAGGGCTCCCAATCGTCTCGCAAAACAAGGGGTCCCAGGGACTGCTTCACTTACAGCATAGAGGGTCCTAGAGGCGGGATAGAGGGTCCCAGTGGCATAGTGAATGCTAAAAAGAATTTTCAGAGTGCATCCCTGGGACCCCCTGCACATTCTTTTAGAGGGTCCTTTAGAATTTTAGTGCTTCATAGACCCCTAAATGGGGGTCCCTTGGAGCCCTGATCTGTTTACGCTTTTAGAAGTTATACTGTAAACAGGTTGTGTGTTTTTGTTGTGTTTTTTTTTGGCTGTCCCATCTTCTGGGCCATTGGAGCAACTACATGCCGCTAATAGCATAACCCACCAAATAGAATAGATGATTTTCAGAGAGAAAAAAAAATAGGGCAGAGCGCTTCATGAAACCTTGACTTATTCAGTCGAAACCATAGCAACAATGGCGGCATGGCGTCGAAGCTTGAAACCGTAGGATGCGAGTCAGCCGACTTGCAAACTTTTTTTTTAGAAAAATGGGGGGTCGGCCAGTATCCGCAAACTGATAGAACTTGCAAAATGTGACGTAAAAATATAAATTACATCAAATTTTGAATGACGCACGGCGTTCTAAGTGATGTAAGTCTACTTAAACACACGAGGCGAGAGCCGGGGATCTACCTGATGGCAGAGTAGCTTCCCCTGTTTGACCGATTGAATTACGCAAAGATCACTCCCACACACCATGAAATTACTCCGCTTAATTATTTCCAAACAATTCCTATTAAAACCTATTGATAATTATGAGGTACTACCCTCACAACCCTCCACCGTGTTTATCTGAAATCCATTCATGATTACAATTTACAGAGAAAGGTGGCAGAGTGGTTAAGACGTTCGCCTGCCAAATGTAATGCGTGACAGCAACGTGAGTGACCCGGGTTTGAATCCCGGCCTCGCCCTTTCTTTCTAGTTCGACAGGAAAATCGAACTGAACGTCGAGTCCTTCGGATGGGGACTTAAAGCTAGTCTGACCCGTGCGCTTTACGCACAGTAAGAGCAGGGAGAAATCCCGCTGCCTGGTATGGCCAAATTGATAGCTAGGTTTCCCAAGTCTGTCCCCCAAAAAAACAAAAAAACATTGGGTAGGCGCTGCGCTTGCGGCAACGCGCTCTCCGGAGAGCAGCCCAAATTTAACAGAGATAAGTCTCTGTGACTTGAATAATATCAAATACCAATACCAATACATTACTAAATTACTTTGGACTTATAACACCATTTCTAGACAAAAACTGGAACATACGCACACAAAAAGAGAAGTGGAAAAAAAAAAAATCAAATTTGTACAATATAAAATGTACACACACATTCGCAGGGAGTGCTCACAAAGCACAGAGAATGACAGAAGGCAGGCACTGTTAATTCCCTTTCTAAAACCAGTGGGCCAGGATCAATCAGCGCATGAAATATGTCTCTAGATTTATTTATTCTTTTGGGGGGTAGGGTCACCCGGATATTTTAGAGGGGCGTCTCTTTAACATTTCCTTTACCTCTTCTGCACTAAGTTCTAGCGCCATGAATTTGTTTACATTATTGGTTTCCCGTTGCATCTCCACCGAAGTTGGGGTGTTTTTTCTCGAATGAGCGTGCACTGCTTTTACAGCAGAAACAGCCACAAAAGCTCTAAAAACAGACAAACACATGGCAGGGTGCTTGGCAGTGAATTTTTTTTTGGCAATTGCTGTGAATGTAGGGAGATGTCTTCGGCGAATATATTATGTTTGCCCATGGTGCTAGAAGAGCTAAAAACTGTGCGGAAAAAAAAATAAAGTGAAAAATTTGCTACATTTAGTGACGCACTCATTTAACAGTCAGTGCGTCAAATGGAAGTTTTGAGCTTCCGAGACGCACAAATGGGCATCAAAATCAACACAGCAGATGGCAGGACTCACCCATGGAGGAGCTGACGCTCTGGCACTTGGCGATGATGGCCAGGAGGAACTCATTGTGCAGGTGAACTGAAAACCATTCAGACATGAACATGCTAGCAACATCAAGGTTGAGAAATGCATTATAAAAAGCATAAGTTAGGAAACAGGAATTAAGCATGAACAACACCATAAATGGCCCTGGGGTATATTAGGTACTTTATAGTCACAGAGGCGTCTCTGTGAAATTCGGGTTGCTCCCACCTGGAGAGTGTGTCGCAACCCATTTAAAAAAAAAAATGTGCATGTGATTTTTGTGTGACTCTTGAGGAAGGAAGGAAAGGGGGGGGGGGGGGGGGGGGGGGGTAAATTGTTACTTAATGACAACTTTTCCGTTGCCACTGGGTTTAACGTGTGCTAAGTGCATGGGCACATGGGACCTTGGTTTATCGTCTCAGCTGAAAGACTCATGGTTTATGTGTGTGTGTGCGTGTGTGTGTGTGTGCATGCGCAAAAATAGTTCTCCCAGCTTCTGGAAGCTCTATGCTAAGAACTTCCTCTAATCTACTACTAGTCGGCTTAGGCAATGGTGCAGTTTGTAGTTGAAAAATACAGTATTGGACTTCTGGAAGCTCTATACTAAAATTACTAGCAAAGCAACTTCCTCTTTATCTATTATTCTCTTTAACTCTGCCTTTTCCTTTACTTACTAACATCCACTATTTTGCTGCCTAATACTGTAATAGGCCTATCCTTGAAGTTCAACCCTTTTTCTCCTACAACTTGTTCTCCCATGAGTTCCTCTAAAATTCAAAATGCGGTAAGACTGAAGACAGGACATAATCAGTCACACATGTATAATCCTGACTTATTAGTGCTTGGAAACACAGGAATAACTACATAGATTATCACACTGTCACACACACACACACACACACACACACATATGCACGCACACACTCACTCACCACACGCGCCCACACACACACACCTGAGACATAAAACGCTGGGGAGACTTCTATTTTTAGTTCTTTTGTTTTTGTGTTGGTTTTTAGTTTGGTTTCTGCCGCAACGCACAACGCTGTATAAGTGTCCAGTGGGACAGAACAGCGTAGCCAGATTCAGTCACACACACATACACACACACACACACACACATGCATGCATACACACACACTAGTCACCACCACGGTAGCATAGTTTATTTACTCATCCATACTGCATCCCTTATTTCATCTTCTCCCTGTTCTGTGGATTGTGATTTGAACACACTTAATGGCCTGCTATGCTACATACGGTTCGCAGTCAATGCGACGCGATTGTGACGATGTGAGTCATGATTTGTGTGAAATCCATGTGCTGAGTCTACTCAAATATATATATATATTAATACAGCAAAAGAAGCAGAATTATTGATAGACGCAAGTATTTCATGTGAATCATAACTCGCATCGTCACAATCGCGTCGCATTGACAGCGAATCATATGTAGCGTAGCAGGCCATTTAGGTACAACTGTTTTCACTACACAGTGGAACCTCCCTTATAAGACCTCCCATTATAAGACTCCCTCCCACATTATAAGACCTGCTTCTCTGAGACATTGCCCTTCTTTGTAAGCTTGAGAAGGTGAGATTAGCGTCCAATCGGTCAGAGACCCTTATGGACGGTAAACTCTTTGTAAGCATTAACATTACCTCCCTTATAAGACCCCTCCCTTATAAGACCTCATTTTGGATGATTTTTGAAGGTCTTATAAGGGAGGCTCCACTGTACAACTTTGTTCATAATAGTGACAGTCCCCACATTTCAACTACCAACGGTTAATCTTCCAGCCAATCAGTTTGAGCAACAGGTGTTCCGCATCTACTACTGTCATTGCAGAAGTGATGATAAAGAAAATAAATGGGGAGTGCTGCGGAGAGAGGGTGGGGTAGGGGTGGTGCCAAAGAATCAATCAATATACAGTGGAACCTCCCGTATAAGACCTCCCATTATAAGACTCCCTCCCACATAAGACCTACTTCTCCGAGACATTGCCCTTCTTTGTAAGTATTAACATTACCTCCCTATATAAGACCCCTCCCTTATAAGACCTCATTTTGGATGATTTTTTAAGGTCTTATAAGGGAGGTTCCACTGTATTTGCATATGAATCAATATTGCAACGTGGTACATTATTATTGGAGCAAACTACCTTGTAAAAAAACGGTTGTTTTTAATGAAGTAAGAAGTAAGCTCAGGCATGTTCAGCAGCATGATGAAGCTGGTGCCTCAGCCATGCTCACACGCATGTACATGCACACACGCGTGCACACACACATGCGTGTACACACACACACACACACACACACACAGTGACACACACACAGTGACTCACACAATACACACACATATATATGTGAGCGTGCATACATGCAAGCATGCACACACACACAATCACTCACAATCACACACGCACACACACACGCACATGTACACAAACACACACACACACACACACACTATCAGACTATGACTCACACTCACACATACACACAGTCACTCACACACATACACACAGTCACTCACACACATACACACAGTCACACGCTCACACACAAACACACATCTCACCTGCATCGGAAGACAATAACCTCCTGGCTTCAAGATCAAAGTCTTCCTTTGATGTCTATGAAGAAAAACAACACACACACACACATGCGCGCACACAAGCACACACACGTATTGTATTAGAATTGGAACAATTGAATCTTTCTCCTCACTTTACTCTTCTAAAAGATGATCCTATTGCAATCAATACTCAAAAAATACCAACTACAGTGGGATCCGCTTAATCGGCCACTTTTGGGACCGGGAAAAATATGGCTGATAAAGCGAATCGGCCGATAAAACGAACATCGAGATACTGTATGACGCAATTATGCAAGTCAAAAGCAATGACGTCAAAATTAAATGTTGCAGTTCAAATTCAAATTCTTTCCCTTTTTGTGGTGTGTGTGTGTGTGTGTGTGTGTCTCTCTGTGTATGTGTGTGTCTGTGTGTGTGTGTGTGTGTGTGTGTGTGTGTGTGGGTGGGTGTATGTGTGTGTGTGTTTATTAATCCTACAACTTGACAGAAGCACGGGTAAAAGACAATGATTTTGTTTTCTTGAGTGATTTTAACGCCATGCAGGGTCTTTCAATTGACAACAGCTCACCTTCCAACTTCACACTCAACCATGTAAACGTCAAAAGCATGTTGTCAGTTTGTCTGCCTCTGTTGTTCTCCCTCTCAAGAAGGGGAAAAGAGGAAAAATTAGAGAGAAAAAGTGGCCAATAAAGCGAAATTGAAGATTTCAGCTTTGGACGTAAAAACGAACAAAATAACACATGCTTAAGAAGAAAAAATTCCGTTCCAGAGGAAATAGGCTGATTAAGCGGCTTTGGCCGATTATCCGATGGCCAATTAAACGGATTCCACTGTACGTACTAAGAAAGTGTTTCTTTCTTCTTCTAAAGATCTCTCTTTTTGAACTCCTTCAAATTTCCATTGTGTACACTACCTTCTTGTTTAACCATATATATGTACACTAACCTTCTTTTTTAACCATTATGTACAGCTGTATTAACCTTCTTGTTGAACCATATGTACACTAACCTTCTTTTTTAACCATATGACGATATGTACACTAACCTTATTTTTCAACCATATACCATATGTACACTAACCTTCTTTTGGAACCATATGTACACTAACCTTCTTTTGGAACCATATGTACACTAACCTTCTTTTGGAACCATATGTAGTAATGTACACTAACCTTCTTATTGAACCATATACATGTACACTAACTTTCTTTTTGAACCATATGTACACTAACCTTCTTTTGGAACCATATGTAGTAATGTACACCAACCTTCTTTTGGAACCATATACATGTACACTAACCTTCTTTTGGAACCATATGTAGTAATGTACACTAACCTTCTTATTGAACCATATGTACACTAACCTTCTTTTTTAACCAAAGGCATTATCAACCTTTTTTTTTAACCATATGACATGTACACTAACCTTCTTTTTGAACCATGAAGCCAAATTCTGAAAATATCTGAAAAACAAAAAAACAAAAGTAAGTTACTTTAGTCTTTACTCTTGTGTTCAACATAATTCATCAATCGTGACACATGCGTGTGCACGTGAAATGAGTTCCAAAGAACGAATCTCAGAAACCACCCCCCTCCCCTATCCCCCATGTCACATATTTATTTTCTTGATGCACTGAGAGTTCTTTGTTTTAAAAAAAGGCATGAACTCTTCCAGTGCAATGTATTTTTTGGACCATCTTGGTTGTCCGTTGCATCTCAACAACAGAAGGGACTGGGAGGTAACTAATTTTTCGAGTGCCCAAACATTTCTTTAGCGGACGATCATCCGTGTGGCTACATTTTTGACTGCAGTCTTTCTGCCTGACGGAAGTCCCCCTTTAGTACAACAACAGAACCATAAAAAAAAGATGACGGTGGTTGTTCAAAGCAAGAAGAAGAACTATAAATACTTCAATTATTTTTGACTAAGTATCTTGGGATCTTTCCTTCTCCTCCTATCTTATCTTCTTCTTCTTCTGTGGTGGCGACCAACTTCTCACAGTTTGTAAATGTACGCACTTAGGGGTGTGACCAAAGGAGAAGAAAGAAGGAAACAAAGAGGAGAAATAAAACAAAAATGAAACAAAAATGCCTCAGGAGCCTACAGATCTTAGTTCAGCTCTTCCTTGTCCTACGGTTGTTGAAGTTATTCACATTCTTGTTGTTTAGTGAAGCAGATTTAAGTCCAATTTAAAAACAGAAACAAAGACATAAAACAAAACAAAACAAAAAAGTGTGAACCATAGGCCTTTTCACAGTATCTAAGCAAAAGACCAGTCCGGCTACCGTAGCGGTCCCCGGGGCCAAACCCCGACCGGCACAGCTCCTGCCCTTCATTTACTACTACTTTGAGAAGTTTGACCTCTGGCCCCTAACTCCCTAATTTATTCTTTTTCGGTGGATGAGAGCTCTGCTGATACAGGCTCTCCTCCAGGGGCTGAGGTGTCGGCCCATCTGAGGTGGCGCTGCAGCCTGGCTTCGAAGGAATCCAAGGATGGTGCTGCAGCGATGTCTTCTGGGAGGCCGTTCCAATCTGGAGTAGTGCGGGGGAAGAAAGTTCCCTGCAGGTACTGTGTTCGGTGCACTCTAATGTCATACGCCTTTGCGTTGGTCTGTCGCCCACTTTTCTTTTGATGGTTTGTAGTTGGGGCATACTTTGTTTGGATCTTCAGGTCATTTGTGTATTGTACATGGTGACAAGTCTGGCTTTTCTCCTTCTCTCCTGCAGCACAGGCCAGGCAAGCTCTTGAAGCATGTTGTCGATGCTGGAGGTTCGCTTGTAGTCCTGCATAGCCCACCTTGCTGCACGCCTCTGGACCTTTTCAATGGAGTCGATGCAGGTCGTTGTGGTGGGGTCCCACACAGGACTAGCATATTCCAGGACAGGTCGGACAAACGCCTTGTATGCTGCTACCTTGGCTTTGTCGCGTGCAAATCTGTCGCTCGTGCAAATCTGTTGCTCGCTACTATGAGAGTGTGTATATTTGCGACATTCACAAATTTCAGTTTTTCCGTACTTGAACCATTTGATTTACCTAACCCTAACCCTATCCCACGGAAAAAGTGAAATTTGTGGTTCATGCTCAATGTCGCAAAATGCAGGAAATACAGACTCTCATAGGTAGCGAGCTAGATTTGCACGAGCGACAGATTTGCACGCTACAGGCTTTGCGACTGCAGACCCTCAAGTTTCTCCTAACAAAGCCTAGGGTCTTGTTTGCCTTGCTGGTAATGTTGTTTACATGAGGGTCCCACTTATCATCTCACTTTGTACTCTATCTTTTGCTGTTATTTTCTTTCTTTTTCGTACTACCCCCTAAAGTGCAGCAGAATCTTCAACGTGAATAAGCCAAGAAGAAAAAGAAACATCTCCATCCTCTTGACTTGGGCAACCATTTCCAACACGTTTCATCCCAAATAACAGACAAATGTAAGTACATTTCTCTACATTGAAGTTTTGTATTCAAAGCTACTTAAACTAAAAATATAGCACTTGCATTGTTGACGATTCTCCAAGCTCTCTTGTAAGGTTTTTCCTGACAGAATTTAAATCCATGGGCGCCGCCATGTTTATTTTCGATTCTTTCCGGAAATTGCCGATCTCTTCCTAGGTCATCCCGAGAGCTTTCTGTGTACGTGGCAGCGATGCGATTTAGCGTGCACACGCCCCCAACAAAGTTTAATAAGTAATGTTTTTTCGTTCATGATAAGCATAACAAATACATAAACAGCAGTAAATAGAATTTCATATATTTTAGAGATCATCATATTGTAATATTATTGTATTTTCACTCCTCTGCCATCTATTAACTATATTTTATTCCGGTTACACGTACATTTTTCATTGATCGGCTGTTCCATTTCTTTACTTCCGGAACTTCCGCTAGAATATTGCAGACAAGTGGTACGTGGCTAAAATTGCCGGTAGCTTTGCGGCTAATTCTCCAAAATGCCAAAGCAAAACGAGTTAATGGACAGGGCAGAAGATGTCGCAGATCAGGTGAATATGACTTTGGTTTCAGTTCATATTTGGTTGTTCATCCGTTGTTTACTTGTGATCTTTTTGTTTCAAAACGTTCAGCTGTCTGTAAGTGTGACCGAATTCTCGTCTGATTCTGTGACAGATTTCGCATCTCAGTCACACTTTACACGTTCATATTTTAATGCATAGTGTACTGTTGTAAGTTGATCACTTGATGTACTGAATACTGATGTTGTCATGCATTGTCAGAATATAGATCTACATTTCGTTTTAATTACATGGATTTCTGCAGTTAACACATATTGGTAAGGAATAGGGTTTGGAACATGTCAGAGTTAATGTTTTTAGTTTTTGAAGACATTTGCGCACAATGTTTTGCGTCCCGTGATTGAGCCCCGTACCCGTAGCCTGGAGAATGTGAAATATGGGCCAGTACACTGAGCCTCTGCCTGTATAAACTGTTTATTTAACGCATCTTGGTAAGGAATAGGGTTAGGGAACATGTCAGAGTTAATATTAGTAGTTTTTTAAGACATTTGCGCACAATTTATGCGTCCCGTGATTGAGCGCCGTACCTGGAGAATGTGAGATACGGGCCCGTATATATATGTACGCGTGCGCGCACTGTTTCGTTTGTAAACACGTCGATATGATGCAGTATTACGTGAATTCTATTCCAGTGTGCGGGTTAGCCGAACTACGGAAATGTGTCATCGGGACCGTGTTAATCACTTTGCTATTCGTCAATTTCACTTTCCATTGTAATAAATTTTGGGGTTTTCTGCAGAATGTTTTCAATAATTCAGCCCTACCATTCAGTGTTTTGATCATTCCGCCTTCACCATTCGGCATTTTTCGGTATGATTTGGCATTTTCCAGTATTTTTCAGCATTTTCCGGTGTATAGACACACCGGCGGATGCTGAATGAAAGAAGAAGAAGAACATGACTGGGACTCTCATCACATCACATAGCTTTAAGTTTAACTTATGACTTATGTGCTGATGTGATGTGGTGAGAGTGGTAAAGCTAAAAGTATATTATACTGTATAGGCAGAGGCTAGGTGTACAGGCCCATATTTCACATTCTCCAGGCTACGGGTATGGGGCTCAATCACGGGATGCAAAAATTGTGCCCAAATGTCTTCAAAAACTGCTACTAATATTAACTCTGACATGTTCCAAACCCTATGAATATGATCCTATCCCTAACCCTATTCCTTACCAAGATGCGTTAAATACAGGCAGAGGCTCGGTGTACTGGCCCGTATTTCACATTCTCCAGGCTACGGGTATGGGGCTCAATCACGGGATGCAAAAATTGTGCCCAAATGTCTTCAAAAACTACTAACATTAACTCTGACATGTTCCTAACCCTATCCCTAACCCTATTCCTTACCAAGATGTGTTAAATATAGGCAGAGGCTCAGTGTACTGGCCCGTATTTCACATTCTCCAGGCTACGGGTATGGCGCTCTATCACGGGACGCATAAATTGTGCGCAGATGTCTTCAAAAACTATTAATATTAACTCTGACATGTCTCTAACCCTATCGGGAATAAGCGATGACGTAGTGTTTCTTTGGTAACACTGGCGCGTGACCAACGAAAATGGCGGCTATCAGAAGAAGGACAAAAGAAGTTACACACGTGTTCGATTTTGAAGAGCGTTTTTATTGGTGACGACCACGTTTGAGAAACAAAAATGGCGACAATGACATCATAAAATTGTTCCCAATTCCTTACCAAGATGCGTTAAATATACAAAATTTAAAAAATGCATTTCTTGACGGAAAATTTGACTAGGAAGAGTTACTATCCTTGAACATGGTCTGACTCTGAGTGTTGCAACAACTCCCTACCCGTAGCCACTGTGTATAGTATGCTAGTAGTATAGTATAGTATAGTTAAGAAGCATATGTAGGCCGCGAGGCTTGTTGCTGATCTTTTGATCAGAAAACTAGTCTAGCCGAACTTTGGGCTACAAGTACAAGTACAACCTAGCAATCTTTTGATAGCGCTTAATTTCTTTGACTGATCAAACTTTGGCCCTCATTAGTGGTGATTTTTGCATCAAATAAATCAATGCATGCATCTGTCTAGCTAGCGCAACCTCCTACTCGTCCTAGTCACTTTAAGGTCTGTTGAGACGACGTGAGCAAGAACTTTTGAAGAATGTTTCTTAGTTTGTATGTGGATCTACTTATGGTATGAGTGTACAGCTAACACTGAGCTTTGTTAATGTCATATAAATTATAATATAAATCCAAATTGGTAGAAGAAATAAGACTGAATAATTCTTTGTCAATACAATTTGTAAACGCATTACAGGTGCATTGATGGTATCAAATGATAAACTATTCTATTATTTGGTGTACATATACTGTATTACTATTAGTAAAGAATGACTGAAACTGTCTAGTGGTATGTACTGTTTTGGTTCCTGTTACAGTGTTAGCTTAAAATTGTGGCCTTGCGTAGTATTATGACTAGATAAGTGGAAAGGAAGTGCAATAGTTGAGGAATATCATTTACACTGAGGTGACTCTCTCTCTCTCTCTCTCTCTCTCTCTCTCTCTCTCTCTCTCTCTCTCTCTCTCTCTCTCTCTCTCTCTCTCTCTCTCTCTCTCTCTCTGTCTGTCTCTGAGCCTCTCTCTCACTCACACACACACACACACACATATATATATACAATGACAGTACTGTCAGTGTTACACACACACACACACACACACAGTGCATGCGCGCGCGCACGCACACACACGCACACACACACACAGAGGGGAAAAAAGAAGAAAAAGAGTTTGATCTTATCTTCTTGACTGGATTTTCTACTTGTCTCATTTATGTCAGTTAATCCATCAATCATCAATGTCATGCGAATGGAAACTTAAAATCCTCTTAATCTTCTCTCCATCTCTGTCTCCCTCTCCATCTCTCTCTCTCTCTCTCTCTCTCTCTCTCTCTCTCTCTCTTTCTCTCTCTCTCTCTCTCTCTCTCTCTCTCGCTTATGCGTGTACACAGCCTTTCCTTCACAGTCTCCCTTACTCTTGCTGTGTGTGTGTATATGTCTCTCTCTCTCTCTCTCTCTCTCTCTCTCTCTCTCTCTCTCTCTCTCTCTCTCTCTCTCTCTCTCTCTCTCTCTCTCTCTCTCTCTCCGCTTATGCGTGTACACAGCCTTTCCTTCACAGTCTCCCTTACTCTTGCTGTGTGTGTGTGTGTGTATCATCTCTCTCTCTCTCTCTCTCTCTCTCTCTCTCTCTCTCTCTCTCTCTCTCTCTGTCTCCGCTTATGCGTGTACACAGCCTTTCCTTCACAGTCTCCCTTACTCTTGCTGTGTGTGTGTATATCATGTCTCTCTCTCTCTCTCTCTCTCTCTCTCTCTCTCTCTCTCTCTCTCTCTCTCTCTCTCTCTCTCTCTCTCTCTCTCTCTCTCTCTCTCTCTCTCTCTCTCTCTCTCTCTCTGTGGCCCATCAGCTAGACAGACATTCATACTCTACGGTCTACTGCAGGATCCAAATTTCACATCGTTTCTCATTGTATTGTTCTTTGAAATTGAAGTGAATCACTGATTGCAAATGTTTCATCACTAACTCCCATTTTCTTCAATCTTGTTCTGTGAGGATGGAGTAAGCTAGAAAAACATCTTCACTTATCAAAATCTCAACTGGAAATTCTGTCTTGTTAGTGTCTGTCTGTGTATGTTTACAATTTGTCTCCTCAGTCACATGAAATTGGATTGTTTGAGAACACAGTACAAAATGTATTCCCTCCCCGTTTGTGATTAAGAGACAGATAATATAATTAATTTAAAGCTTGAGCACTGCTGATTATATTTGGTTAACCTTTGAACCTTTGGTCTGACAATTGTTGCCACCTGTTTCCGTTTACAAAGTGATTGCTTCCTCACCTGATGTAATCCAAAAATAAGGGAAGAAATTTGTGTCAGTACTGTCACACACACACACACACACACACACACACACACACACACACACACACACACACAGAGAGTAACACACACACACTGACACAGTGACACACATTCAGAGAATTATGCCAATTCCGTTATCTTTTGTGTTCATGCTTAATTAGTTAATATGTTGGTCTTTTATTGGTCTGACCCGTTTCAGTTCTTTATCTTTTAGACTTTATCCAAACCATAAGTAAACAAAACTGAATGGCTCTGCCAAGTGCTAGAAGAATGTATCATCAGCAAACAAGTAAACAAAATGAAATGGCTATGCCAAGTGTTAGAACTTATCATCAGTAATCAAGTAAACAAAACTGAATTGCTCTGCCAAGTGCTAGAAGAACTGATCATCAGTAAACAAGTAAACAAACCTGAATTGCTCTGCCAAGTGCTAGAACCACTTATCATCAACAAACTAGTAAACAAACCTGAATCAGTGAATTGCTCTGCCAAGTGCTAGAACCGCTTATCATCAACAAACAAGTAAGCAAAACTGAATGGCTCTGCCAAGTGCTAGAGCCACTTATCAGTAAACAAGTAAACAAACCTGAATGGCTCTTCCATGTGCTAGAGCCACTTATCATCAGTAAACAAGTAAACAAAACTGAATGGCTCTGCCAAGTGCTAGAGCCACTTATCAGTAAACAAGTAAACAAAACTGAATGGCTCTGCCAAGTGCTAGAACCGCTTATCATCAGTAAACAAGTAAACAAAACTGAATGGCTCTTCCAAGTGCTAGAACCACTTATCAGTAAACAAACCTGAAGTTCTTGTGCTAGAACCGCTTATCATCAATAAACAAGTAAACAAAACTGACTGACTCTGCCAAGTGTTACTGTAACAGTGTTAGAAGCACTTTAATCATCAGTAAGCAAGTAAACAAAACGAAATGACTATGCCAAGTGTTAGAAGCACTTATAAACAAGTAAGCAAAACAAAAAAAGAGAAGATTCCCCGGTATCCCCACGGGGAGAGAATCATGGAAGGCGGGATCGTCCAGCTCCCCTTATGGAGGCACGAGACATCCATCCACCCACTGCCCCTAAAGCAAATTTGAATGGCTTTGCTGAGTGTTAGAAGCACTTATCACAATCCTTCCCATGCGGTTGGCGTCCAGTGACAGTGACAGATTTTGTAGCCCCTGGGTGAAAAATGGGACACCTGGTCAGAACGTGGGTCACCCAAGTGCGAGTTGTCAGATTTGATGGTATAGTAGAGGACCAATCATCGCTGGGCAGCGACCATTTAAGCTCAAACTGACCGTCTGTCTTGACTTAAGATACAGAGCTTTTAGTGTGTGTAACATTTGGAGGATTGTAATGATGTTATGTAACAAATTGCAGCCTAGTAATAGGGAGGGGGTAAATGATTGATTTGTATTGACGCATTTGAATCTGACCATACCACGTGTGCTTTATGGGAGCGATGAACTCATGAAGGAAACACATTTTGAGTAAAAGAATGAAAGCAAAGAGTAAAGAAATAATCAGCTTCTAGTTCTAGTCACAATTGTCTAAATTAGTAAATACAATTTTATAAGTTATTAATAATTATTATTATATTAATACCTTTACTTTATTTTTGTTTTCCTTTATAATTTTATTAGCAGTCCTGCTCGCTACGCTTCGCACGCGCACACACACTCTTTCTCTCTCTCTCACATTCTCTCTCTCTCTTTCGCCTCACCCCCTCTTTCACTCAGATTTATGATGCAAGGGAAGTAACCAGTCTAGCCAGTCATTCCCTAATTACTACCCTTTAGTTGCCACTCCTACTTCTGATCGGTTTTCAAGGTCCAAACTCCAAGGTCAAGGTCACCACTGTTACAAAATTTTCTATGGGACCCTCCCTGCACCTTAATGCATCACCACACGAAAATTTGACGCAACTCTATACACTGTTTCTATGTAATAAAACCAAAATAGTGTAGGCCTACAATTGCGAACAATAGTAGGGACAAATTTTCGTAATTGTTGCTCGATGAAAATAAACTGTAAACTGTGGAGAAGTGTGTGAGGTATCAGTTCACCACCAGCTGTCGTAATGTTTCATAGCCATTACAGTGTGTCAGTAATTGGATGTTGGACTTTTTTCTTTTTGTTTCATAAATACAGTAGCAGGTGTTGAAAGTTACGTTGCTCTTGCTGAAACTAGAGGGCGAGCAGGCTGCCATGTTTCTCACATGTTTGACACCTGCCGTTACCTTTTCATTTCAATGTGGAGCAGTCCACAGCCCCCCCCCCCACATACACGCACACACCCTTGTTTTATCTTTTGTGCCATACACAATGATGTTGCTTACCATTACTACCAGTTGGTATACAATTACAAAACACACGAGAGCAGTGAGTCTTAGAGATGTGTGTGTCACTCTGTGTGTGTTCTTCAGTTTAACCCTTTCGCCGCCAGCCATTTCTCAGCAAAAAAATACTAATAAATTCAACTGGGTAGATAAAAAAAAAAATGTATCTGCAATTTTGATAATTCCTCTCTGACATGCATAACATTTAGGCCTATCCTTTGTCTCCCAGATTTAAGAAAATACAGTCTTAGGATAACAGGCCCTGATTTGATGCATTTTAGTACCATGGGTGTTAAACCATTGTGGTGCATAAATGCGACATTGGCGGTGAAAAGATTAACGTCCTGCCACTATAAAAGTGATTCAGACAAGATGATATTGTTGTGTAATATTGGTATGGTAAGTGTGAGTGTGTGTGGCTGCGAGTGTGTGTAAGTATTAAAGTAAGTAACTAATAGGATAGTGATGTACTCATGTAGGCTTAATCATACTCTACACTTCCTTTCATAATGATATCCCGGCGTTAACCAGGCCTGAGAACTACAGACACCTGCCGTGTTTGTAATGAAATTAGAGCAACACTCAGAATCGCAGAATCTGGTAAGCGGATGAATCTCGACTGTGTGGTTTCAGTCTTCCCATTAAGCCCATAGCCACTCACTCTGGGTAGGACTAAGGAGTCAGTCCAGGACCGAAAGAAACCCTCGCCGCTGGGATTCGAACCCAAGACCTCCCAGCCACTAGTCTGCGTCGTTACCACTACGCTACGGCAGCTGGTCCTATAATTTCTTCTCATTGTAAAAACTGGACTATAAGATGCACCTGTATATAAGCCGCATCCTTTTAATTGACAAAATATTAGGTATTTATTCACATATAAGCCGCACCAGTTTATAAGCCGCAGAGAAAATTGTATGTGCACAAAGCAACACAAATATAGAAATTCTCCTATCAGAACATGAGTATTTAATGTTCTCAGACACTTTAAACATGAGATTTGAATCTATTGATTACCAAAACCAGTTTTGAGTCTAAAGAAGCTCAAAATAGACTGAAGAATGTGGCCAGAAACAGATTTAACCATACTGATAAATGTAAAATGGGGGGGGAAAATCCACAGATAAGCCACACCAGTCTATAAGCCGCACCAGTCTATATGGGCCATAGTTGAGGGGGGAAGTAGCGGCTTTTTACGGTACTTCATTGGTTTCTTCACATTCTATTTGCTATCCTTTCACTGCAGGTTTTCTATTTGGCAGTAAGTTCTATGACCGACCAAACACTGTTCTTAAGTAAGAAATCTCCTACCTAAGGAGGCGCGGCTCAGTTGGTTAGTTGCCTGCTCGTAACCCAGCTGGTTTGCGAGCATGCTGGATCGAACCCAGCTCCACAGTCCACAGCGTTGTGTCCTTGGGAAAGACAATTTACTCCTATTTTCTAGTCCTTCAGATGAGACTTAACCCTTTCACCGCCAGACATATTTCAGCCCCCAAAATATCATTAAACTGAACTGGGTAGAGAAAGAAAAATATATGCAATATTGGGAATTCCTCCGTGACATGTATTTAACATTAGGCCTATCCTTATACAGTGGAACCTCCCTTATAAGACCTCCCATTATAAGACTCCCTCCCACATAAGACCTACTTCTCTGAGACTATGCCTTTCTTTGTCAGTATTAAAATTGCCTCCTTTATAAGACCCCTCCCTTATAAGACCTCACTTTGGATGATTTTTGAAGGTCTTATAAGGGAGGTTCTGCTGTATCCCAAGATTAAGAAAATAGGGTCCTTGGATAAGGGGCCCTGACTTGATGCCTTTTAGTGACATGGGTGTTAAACCATTGTGGTGCTAAAATGCGGCATTGGCGGTGAAAGGGTTAACGCTGAGGTCCCGTGTTGTGCTGGTGGAATGTACAACGCAAATTCACATAGCATGTATCCTGTGGGTGGCACTGCGCTCACGGCGACACGCTCTCCAGGTGGGAACGACCCAAATTTCCCAAAATTTTCTGTGACTAGAATAGATCAAAATACCAAAGTAAAAATAACTTCTTCATTAACCCTTTTGCCGCCAGTCATTTTTCAGCCAAAAAATACTATTAAATTTACCTAGGTAGAGAACAAAATCCAGCTGCAATATTGGGGGGTCTTCTGTGACGTGTATAACATTAGGCCTATCCTTACTTCCCAAAAGACCTTATAATAGAAAACTAGTGAAATAGGTGTTAAATCGCTTGGTGATAAAAATCAAGCATGAAAGAATTCAGCTTTTCGCGGAAAATCCGCGGAATTTTTAAAAAAAACTTCGATAAAAAATTCCTTTTTAGTGACATGGGTATAGAAGTAAAGGACCATTGTGCCGTGCTTAAAAACAAGTCTCATTTGGCGATTCTGAAAGGGTTAACCGGAAGTTCAGCTCACTCGCCACATTTGTGCCAAAAGGCGAAATGAGTACCTCCCGCTCAATTTAAGTAGGATGTTAGAACAAAATCCAGTGCTGACCCAATATTTGGAATAGGCCTCCTTCTGTGAACAAAATTTCTGAAAGGTAAAACTCTGGAACCTTTTTTTGGGTGGAAAGTTGTGCCCCCCCCTCAACAAAACTTTGGACGCTAGGATAAAATCCGGGTGGAAAGATTTCTCCTGCAAAAATCTATTCTTTCATACCTGAAAGATGTTTGTGCAGAAAAAAAAATTTGGAATGTTCTGCCCCCCCACCCGCCGCTCAACAAAACTTCAGACGTTAGGTGAAAATCCGGGTGGAAGGATTTCTCGGCTGCAAAAATCTAATTCTTTCATACCTGAAAGATGTTTGTGTGGAAAAAAAATTTGGGAATGTTCTGCTCCCCCAGGATTTCATGGCTGAAAAAATTTCCTCATAATTCATCATCATCCACTTTCATGCCTGAAAAATGCGACTTTGGCGGTGAAAGGGTTAATGCCCTTTTGCTTTGCCTTCAATGGACGTTAACTCTTTTTTAGCCACAGTTCTAACGTTTGTTCTTACTCATTTCTGTACAAACTCTTAAAGACCCACCACGTCACGTGTCAAAATCACGGTTTTCACGTGTTTTCCCTCTTATAGCTGGTAAGAAATCTTAAAAAATCTTCCTGGCATAAGAGGGAATGTGACACGCATGGGTGCTGCTCTTTCAGTTTTACACTGATTTCAGTATTTTTAATTTTACCAGAAACTGAACTTAATTCATCCCAAAACACACAAAAATGACCACAAGCGTTTTGCGGTGTTTACAAAGGCAATGTCATAATTTGACATGGCTTTATCAGACTCGAAACTGTCTGTCATCATTTTAACTCAGGCATGGGAATTGTCAGAGACAAAAAACTCTGAAAGTCCCCCCCTCCTCATTTTTACAGCGTTAAAATATAATATTATCATAAAAATTGGAAGTATTTATTAACAAACTTTGCCCTAAAAAAAAAAAAAAAAAATTCGCGAATTCGCGGACAATTCCCATGCCTGTAACTGTCTATCTCGTTATCTCTCTCTTAACTTGCCCCCCTGAATCGTCCGACGGGGCTCTGCCCCTGTACCCTGCCAGGGCCATGGGTCCCTGGACCCCTGCCTTTCAGGTTTTTTTTCATTTGGGGGAGTTGCACCCATGGTCACACTTGACGTGGGGGGTCTTTAACACTTGTTTCCACTTTTCCCCTGTCCGTTCCACCCTTCAGATTCTGCGGCACTCGAAGCACGTGCTGCCCCACCTGGCGCGCTTCTGCCTGATCAGCACGTTCTTCGAGGACGGCATCCGCATGTACACGCAGTGGAACGAGCAGCGGGACTACATGAACGCCACCTGGGGCTGCGGCTACGTCCTGGCCAGCCTGTTTGTGCTGACCAACCTCCTGGGACAGCTGGTGGGCTGCGGCATGGTGCTCAGCCGGCAGAAGGTGCCCATCGCCTGCGGCCTGCTCTTTGGCATCATCGCCTTGCAGGTGTGTGGGGGTGTGTGTGTATGTGTGGTGCTCAGCCGGCAGAAGGTGCCCGTCGCCTGCTGCCTGCTTTTTGGCATCATCGCCTTGCAGGTGTGTGGGGGTGTGTGTGTGGTGCTCAACCGGCAGTAGATGCCCGCGGTTTTTTGGTATCATTGCCTTGCAGGTATGTGTGGGTGGGGGGGAGGGGGGCGTGGTGCTCAGCCGGCAGTAGATGCCCGCCGTTTTGGTATCATCGCCTTGCAGGGGGGGGGGGGGGGGGGGGGCGTGGTGCTCAGCCGGCAGAAGGTGCCCGTCGCCTGCGGCCTGCTTTTTGGCATCATCGCCTTGCAGGTGTGTGGGTGTGTGTGTATGTGTGGTGCTCAGCCGGCAGTAGATGCCCGCCGTTTTGGTATCATTGCCTTGCAGGTGTGTGTGGGTGGGGGGGGGGAGGGGGGTGCAAATGGTGCTCAGCCGGCAGAAGGTGCCCGTCGCCTGCGGCCTGCTTTTTGGCATCATCGCCTTGCAGGTGTGTGTGTGTATGTGTGGTGCTCAGCCGGCAGTAGATGCCCGCCGTTTTGGTATCATTGCCGTGCAGGTGTGTGTGGGGGGGGGGGCGAATTTGGGGTGTGCGTGGTGCTCAGCCGGCAGAAGGTGCCCGTCGCCTGCGGCCTGCAGGTGTGTGTGGGTGGGTGTGTGTATGTCAGACCTGTTTACTCTACTCTTTTCGAGTAGTATTCTGCTCAATTTGGACCTCTACTACTCTTAAAATTGAAAAAAAGGCTCTAATTATTCATTTTCAGTGAACATTGTTTGATGGTTTAATGAATAAAACTACACATTTTGCACCAAAGCTACTCATTTCAGCTATCCAGACTACTCGAGACTTGTGTAGGGGGTAAACAGGTCTGGTATGTGTGCGTGGTGCTCAGCCGGCAAAAGGTGGCTGTCGTCTGCGGCCTGCTCTTTGGTATCATCGCCTTGCAGGTGTGTGTGTGTCAGGCATCAGAATTGTCCGAGGATTAAGAATTTCTCACAGAGGATGGGTTTCTCTTGTCAGAGGTAAGGTTTTGCCTCTTTATTGATTGTTATCCTTTGTGTTAAATAACATTTTAAGGTAGTTTATCACTGTATTATTAAGCCTTTTAGGTGATGTTACTGTTGGGAACTCATTTCGGTGTTGTCCCTCTTCAGTCTAGGGCCTCGGTGGCCCTTTTACCACAGTTTTCAGAGGACTGGACTTCAGACTGTTCTGATGCCTGGTGTGTGTGTGTGGTGCTCAGCCGGCAGAAGGTGCCCGTCGCCTGCGGCCTGCTTTTTGGTATCATCGCCTTGCATGTGGGGATGTCTGTTGTGTGTGTGTGTGTGTGGTGCTCAGCCGGCAGAAGGTGCCCGTCGCCTTCAGCCTGCTTTTTGGCATCATCGCCTTGCAGGTGTGTGTGTGTGTGTGCATGGTGCTCAGCCGGCAGCATTCCAAAGTAGCGAACAAGAAAAGGAAAATAAACAATTAATTAAAGAAACAAGCGAATATTCCAAAAGCAGGAAGGAGGATGGGGACTGGGCGAATTTGTGTGTGTGTGTGTGGTGCTCAGCCGGCAGAAGGTGCCTGTGTCCTGCAGCCTGCTTTTTGGCATCATCGCCTTGCAGGTGTGTGTGTGTGTGTGTGTGCGTGGTGCTCAGCCGGCAGAAGGTGCCTGTGTCCTGCAGCCTGCTTTTTGGCATCATCGCCTTGCAGGTGTGTGTGTGTGTGTGTGTGTGTGTGGTGCTCAGCCGGCAGAAGGTGCCTGTGTCCTGCAGCCTGCTTTTTGGCATCATCGCCTTGCAGGGGTGGGGGTGGGGAAACAGTTTGGCCCGGCATGTTCGTCTTCGGCTGCAGAAAATCACTGTGTTCTTCTTCTTCTTCTTCTTCATCGTTTGATCTTCCACCTTCACCGTACTGAAGATTGACTAAGAACTCAGAAGAGGTTTCCTGCGCTTATGGAGATTTGGCTTTATGTTAGCATTTCAAGAGAAAAAGGCAGGAGAATGGACCAGTAAAGGCAGACAGATAAAGTCGATGACAGTAAGCAAAGGGGAAGAGGCAGTCAAAGAGAATGACAGATTAGAGGACAGGCACCAGAACTGTCAGAGGATCTGCAAATTTCAGGGGATTAAGAATTTCTGACAGAGGATTGGCTTCTCTTGTCAGAGGTTTTGCCTTGTAATTCAGTGTTATGTTTTCTGGTAAATAGCATTTTAAAGTGATTTATCTCTGTATTAAGCCTTTTTGGTGGTGTTGGGAACTGATTTCAGTGTAGTCCCTCTATAGTCTGGGGCCTTGATGTCCCTTTTACAGCGGTTTTCAGAGGAATGGACTTGAGTCTATTCTGATGCCTGAGAGGAAGTTACAAGCACAGAACTTCCAGAAGGCGGAGGAACTGTTTGTACAAAAGACACACACACACTCCGGTATCCCCATAAGGGAGTACCGTAATTTTTTTACTAATAAGGCGATATTTTTTTCTCCAATTTCGACCTATGCGCCTAACGAGGACGCCCTATTAATGAACAGAATCGTCAGAAGAGAGGCAACAATTGCCGTACTCGCAGGCATGGGAATTGTCCGCGAATTTGCGGATTTCTGCGAGAAAATTTTTTTTAGGGCAAAGTTTTGGTTACTAAATACTTCCATTTTTATGATAATATTATATTTTAACGCTGTAAACATGAGGAGGGGGGTATTTTCAGAGTTTTTTGTCTCTGACAATTCCCATGCCTGACTCGGTACAGTCTACTGTGAGTCACAACATCGAAAGTGGTAATGAGTCGCCGATACGACAAATACTCATGTTAACCCTTTCACCGCCAATGTCGCATTTTAGCACCACAATGGTTTAACACCCATGTCACTAAAAGGCATCAAACCAGGGCCTGCTATCCAAAGACCCTATTCTCTTAATTTGGGGAGGTAAGGATAGACCTTACTTTCAATATGTCAGAGGAATCCCCACTATTACAGACAGGCTTGTTTCTCTACCCAGGTAAGTTTAATGAACATTTTTTGCTGAAAAATGGCTGGCGGCGAAAGGGTTAAAATGCTTCAAATCCCTATTATCATCCGAGATACCGTCCAACAGATACATTGGATGTAAAAAGCATCGTTGTAGAGCTTAAAATGCCATAATTCTACCAGTTTTCGCGAAGAAAAGTCCAAACACAACAACAGGAAGTCGCAAAAATGGAAGTTCGATTATTTGAGAAGGGAGCCAACTCTCGTTTATGACAGCAGTAATGGCGGTCTGTAAGCGTTTACAGGACGTGTACAGGCTTCAAACTTCGACTTTCTTTTGCAAGGTGTGTATCGCCTTATAAACGAGGGTGCCTTTTACTTTAATTTTGTCAGATTTTTCTTGAAAATTGCCCTATTCGCCTAATTATCCGAAAAATACGGTATATGCTATGATAATCAGTGGTACTTTGCCTGTGGGTCCTTGCAGACGGTGGCCTACAGCATCCTGTGGGACCTCAAGTTCCTGATGAGGAACCTGGCCCTGTCGGGCGGGGTGCTGCTCCTCCTGGCGGAGAACAAGGCGGAGGGCAAGAGCCTGTTCGCGGGGCTGCCCTCCATGGGCGAGAACAGCCCCAGGCAGTACATGCAGCTGAGCGGGCGCATCCTGCTGGTGCTCATGTTCCTCACGCTGCTGCGCATCGAGACCAGCTTCGGCCAGATCCTGCTCAACCTCGTGGGCACGGCCCTCATCCTCCTCATCGCCATCGGCTACAAGACCAAGCTGTCGGCGCTGGTGCTGGTCCTGTGGCTGACGGGGCTCAACTTCTACTTCAACGCCTGGTGGAACGTGCCCGACTACCGCCCCATGCGCGACTTCCTCAAGTACGACTTCTTCCAGACCCTGTCGGTGGTGGGGGGGCTCCTGCTGGTGGTGGCTTACGGCCCCGGCGGGGTCAGCATGGACGAGCACAAGAAGAAGTGGTAACACCCCCCCATCCCCCGGGGGAACTCTTGTTGTGTGCTAGGTTTTTTTAGGTTTCATTTGTGAAGAGAGATACGTTACGAGAAACTGGGGCTTGGTTGACAGTTTGATTTAGCTCTTGATGAGGCATTTAGAATTTGGAACAGGTTGGGTTGAGGGGTGAAAACACAAGAAGTGGTAACCCCCCCGGGGAACTCTGCTGTGTGCTAGATTTTTTAGGTTTCATTTGTGAAGAGATATACGTTACGATGAAGTGGGGCAGTTTGATTTAGCTCTTGGTGAGGCATTTAGAATTTGGAACAGGGCGGGTTGAGGGGTGAAAACACAAGAAGTGGTAACCCCCGGGAACGCTTGCATGCACCGCGTGGTGTGTGTGCTAGGTGGGGTTTTTTAGGTTTCGGTTTGGTGATGAATTTTGGGAGAGAAACACGTTACGATGATGGTACCGTAACTCTGCCGTATGCGTAGGTTTTTAGGTTTGGTTTGGGAGGTATTTATGGAGGGAAATGCGTTGCGATAAAGTGGGTTTTGGGTTTAGCACTTGATGAAACATTTTGAATTTGGAACAGAATTGGGTTGAGGGGTGAAAACGCAAGAAGAACTGGTAACAGAACTCTGCCGTGTGTTAGGTTTTTAGATTTTGTTTAGGATGAATTTTGGAAGAGAAATGCGATTACGATGATGAAGCGGGCTTGGTTTAAAGTTTGATTTAGCGCTTGAGGAAACATGAATTTAGAACAGAATGGGGGAACAGAACTCGATACGTGTGTTAATTTAGACTCGATTTGGGTAACATCGGAAAGAACAAAGATGTGGTACAATCTGCATGGTAGTTTTAGTTGATTTGGGCTAAAAGTTTGGAAGAAGACGGGTTGTGGATAAATAAAGCAGGCTAGGCTTATTAGCGTTTGATTAAACATTTTGAACATGGAACAGAGTGGGGGGGGTTTGAAAGAACAGAGATGTGGTACTATGAAGCAGACTTGGTTTAAAAGTTGGATTTTACGCTGCTTGATGAAACATTTTGAACTTGAGAAAAGAAAGGGAGTGGGAGAAAAGGGGGGGGGGGGGGGGGGGGGGGGGAGAGAGAGAAAAAAACCTGCCAAGTGTTGTAGGCCGAGTTCTGGAAAAAAGTTTTAATTGTCTGCGTATGTTTCTGAATTGAACTGAACGATATGTGATGCAGCACAGGAAAACCAGGCTAATGTCGTAAATGATCACTTTTGACTTATCTCATATTTTCAGAAAGGCCAGAGACAACAGATTAACAGGCAACAAACAGATTTCATCTATCTCTAATAGTTTATTTTGAAAACATTTTCAATCAATCAAATCTCTCTCTCTTTCTTTCTCTCTCTCTTGTGGCAGGCCGACTTTAGCTGGGTATTCGCGTACTGCATCACATATAGTCTCTTTTTTTTTTCTTTTTTTAAATTTAATATTTGGTGCATGCAGAAAATGATGGTTGAGGTATATATGCTAGCTAATTCGAAGTTGCAGTCTTTGGGCTTTGGCTTCTCAGACTCAAAAGTGTGATTCCCCCCCCCCCCCCCCCCCCCCCCCCCCCCCCCCCCCCCCCCCCCCCCCCCCCCCCCCCCCCCCCCCCCCCCCCCCCCCCCCCCCCCCCCCCCCCCCCCCCCCCCCCCCCCCCCCCCCCCCCCCCCCCCCCCCCCCCCCCCCCCCCCCCCCCCCCCCCCTTAACCTTTACCGGATCATGCTTTTAACTACACGGACACAATGGCGGGGGTCTTCCACGACCCCCTACTCAGCAAAGAGCAAATTCCGAGGTGTTTATCCCTGTCCGGATGGCGGGGGTCTCCCACGACCCCTACTTGTCAAAGAGGCACCATGTGTTTATCCCTGTCCGGATGGCGGGGGTCTCCCACGACCCTTACTCAATGCTCTGCAGTGATCTTTAAAGTAGGGGTCGGACAGGTATATCAAAATTACGCGTCATATTACGTCATTTATATTTTATACACATTAATGAAATTTAACACACTTAAAGCCATTTACGTTTTTGACAAAGTCATGAAATTTCATGAAGATTGCTTAAATAGTTTTAGAGATATAACATGTTTTGTGTGTCAAGGGGTCGTGGGCGACCCCAGAAGTCCGGTAAAGGTTAAGAAAGAAAAGAAGGCTATGACAGTTTCCTTTTTTTTTGCATGTTCTCCAGGATTTTGCCGTGTTTGCTAAGAGTAGTGTATCCCAAGTAACAGTAGCAGAGAGGTTAATTATCTTAACTTTGATGAAGCATTGCGGACAGCAAAGTCTTGGATTCATTTTTATTCCAGTACCGTATGTATGATTTTGTACTGCAAATATAAATCTTAAAATTTTGTTGCAAAATGTAACAATTAATAATGTTACCTTTGTCCGCATTTTGTTGTTTGAGAGGATGAGATACAATTAATTGCTCATGTCTGTGGATATTCATGGTGATTTTTGCTTGAAAAACAACCCCCCACCCCCACCCCCCAAGTGTTGCATTGTCTTTAGTCATCAGTGCTTGAAGCTTATTTTTTTTGTATGCTAGTTACAGAATGTCTGTTGCCTGGGGGGTTTTTTGTTCATTTTTTTGGGGGAAGAGAGAGAGAGAAAGAAAGAGTATAAGGGGAAGGTGGAATGGGAAATAACAGGACAAAAGAAAGACTGGTCATGATAAATTGAAAAAAAACAAAAAAAACAAAAGTTGTGTTTCTGTTAATTGCTAAATACAGTCCTGACATTGTTTTTAGTATTTATGGAAATGTAAACTGTATAAACTGTTTCTTCCGACTTTTCCACACAGAACAAAATTCATGTCTTTGATTTGTACCTTGGAAGTTTTTATGGGGGGTTTTCTGTGTGGTGCAAATAGGGCATTTGCCGCATGCCGGCGACCTTGAATTTCACTGAGTTGAATTAGAAAGGTCAGCGTAACTCGGGGCAGAACGAGTGTGGGCCAATTAGTAGTCTAGTATATAGAGAACGAACACTCGTGGCGAATGCCCTATTTGTGAAACGTTTCAACATTACAGCAGACCCTTTAAAGGCACGGCCGCACTATAAAAGAGGGGAGGCGCTGAGCGTGCGCCGCATTAGAATCGCAGCTGGCGAGAGAGACGAGTTCGCCCTTCTTTGTTCCCTGTTGTGCGAGCCACCACGAGGCAGAGCTTTTCTGGCGAGAACGACCCGATCCCTGGGATCGGTTGTTTTCCCTTTAACAGTTCTTGATAGAAATCAGCATTCTGTTTCATTCTATCTACCGTAATTTACGGCCCATAAGGCGACACAGCGGATAAGGCGCACCCCCTGCTTTTTATAAAACAATCGTAATTTGAACACAGATAGGGCGCACACACCCGATAAGGCGCAAAGAAACCAAAGATATCAAAAAAAGGAAGATCAGCGAAAGTAACATCATTACAGGGCCAGTGACGGAAGTGGAAGCCTAACTATATAACTATTTTTTAATGCAATGTGAGCGAACTGTTGTCGGTTTGTTGTGGAAGCTACCAGAGCATGGTGAGTTGTTCATTTCAACTCTCGACCCCCTTACTTTTTTTCTGCTTAGAGTATAGAAAGGGCGCATGCGCCGGATTGGGCGCAGGGGTCAAAGTTCAGGTTTAAAAAAAAAAGTTGCGCCTAATAGGCCGTAAATTACGGTACTCCAGTATCAATAATTCAGTGATGATGGCCAGGGGAGACATTAAAAGCAAGGTAACGGTGAAGCAAGAGGGGGTGGGGGGGGGGGGAGTGTTGAGGCAGAAGAGATTAACTCATTCGCATCTCAACGATTTTGAATTATTAAAAAAAAACTCACAAATCACTCCAGCCATACACACAAACAAAACATACATAAACGAAAGGAGAAATGAAGGAAGCTTACAGGGGTTTTACTTCAGGTTTAGACATAGGGAAGTGGTAGATCAGACTTTTTTATATATATAGACTATATAGAAAAACTACACCGATTGGTTCCCCACAACAGACCACTACAAAAGCAAAGTCGGAGGCAAAATTGTGGTCTAAGGGAGCGAAGCAATGTTAGAAAGTGACCGAGGTATGGTGTGCACACAGATTTACTTCCCTTGAAGCACATGCATCAAATTGACAGCTACCTATTAATTCCGGACATGTATGGCCGGAACGACTTGAATGAGTTAACCCTCTCACGGCTTACGCCAGATTGTTTTTTTTTACCATTAGTCCCGTAGCCCCCGATTGACTTGAACGCCCGGTTAGTTGCTTTCCCCCTACCCCAATATACTAAGGTCTTCAGCTGTTGCGGTTCAGCAAGGGAAAGCACCCACTAGTTTTTTGAACGGATTTTTCGTAAATTTATTTCCGGACGTGGCAGTATTGACTCGGCGCGATGCTCGGAATTACGGATTTTTTAAATGGTTTGTTGTGTGACAGTGTGTTAGTTTGGAATGAAAATATCATCATTGCTATTCAAGACATCTTTCAGAAATTAAATGTGAGTTAGACTTTATTCTGGGTGATTTTTTTTAAATAAAAGATTTGGTGTGACGTTCGGAGTTACTTCCCATCACTTGGTATTCAATATAGATTATCTTTCGATTGATCAGAGTGAGAGGGTTAAGAATGTTTTATTATTAGTCTTTTGACTTGAAATTGTTGCTTTCCCACCCCAGGTCTTCGGCTGTTGCGGTTGTTCGCAGTTCTGTAAATTTATTTCCGGGGGGACAAAAAATGGAAAGTATGTACAGTGGAACATCCCTTATGAAACCTCCTCCCGTATAAGACCTACTTCTCTGAGACATTGCCCTTCTATTCGACTTCCGATCGCTTCTCGGCCTTTTGGCTAAGACAGTGATTCAGGAACATAAATTTTTGTTTATACCATGGTTGGCTCGTTCAGCCCGTCGTACATGGCGAAAGCCGATACGCGACGTTAAACTGAACTTCCATCCATTGCCCTTCTTTGTAAGTATTAAAATTACCTCCCTTATAAGACCCTCATTTTGGATGATTTTTAAAAAAATCCAAAATGAGGGTCTTATAAGGGAGGTTCCACTGTATCTAAAACTTGTGTGCGAATTTTGTTTTTGAATAAAGCAAATACCGTATTTTACGGACTATAAGGCGATACATTTTCCCCTAGACTGAGACCCCTGCGCCTTATAATCAGGCATCAGAACGGCCCGCGGATTTCCGCAGTTTTGGTAGCCACTGGCCGCGGTTTTGGCACTGCCGGCCGCGGTTTGTACTTCATGAGGCAGCGCGATCTTATTCTCAAATGGTATTCTTAAACGGTTTGTTTTCGTACTGCACCTTCGGAAACGAAAAATCGCGGCCATGATTGTTTTTTCTTCCAAGTTTAGAGCTCTCTAGACTTACTTTCACTGTTTCAGAGTTTGTTTTGATGATTGTGATTTGGTTTTTAAATGAGTCGATTTAGAGGATATGATCGCGGGAGACTACGATGATGTGGGAACTTTGAACTGTTCCGCGATAAATCGGGTATTGAATGATCGCAATGATGCCGACTGCGGACTAGAGTTTTGTGGGTTCCGACTCAATGTCGACTCCGAGTCATGGCGAGTGTTGTTCGTCCGCGGATTGGACTCTGGAGTATTCTGATGCCTGTATAATGTGACTGATAATATAGTAAGGAAATAGAGAAACAAAATCTGAATTTGGTGTTGAATTTGGGGGGTGCGCCTTATAATCAGGTGCGCCTTGTAGTCCGTACAATACGGTACATGAATTTGTTTTAAAATAATGCTAGTCTCCGTGTGAAATGAAACCTGTTATCATTTTGCAGGGTATTTGTGTGAGTGTGTATGTGTTATGTCGGAATGCATGTTTTCTTGTTGTCCATATTATGTTTAAATTAATGCCTGCGACGACGTTTGTGCATGTAAATGATAGGGTGTGGCTGATAACATGTACGCTGCTTGTAGGGTAGGTGGGGGAATAACACAAAAGTGTTTTGAGAGGAGAATGGAGTGAGTGTGTATCAACTGTATGTGTGGCTATTTTGAGTGTGTGTGTGGTGTGAGTTGTGTATGTGTTACGCCCAATCCATGAAATTGCCCATTTCATGAAATGGGCAAAATGGTTTGCCCAGTTCGTGAAATAGCCAATTTATAACTTGCAATTGAGAAAAGCAATATGAATGAAAAATAGTTTTTGTTCATTAGCACACGTAGATCAAGAATTGGTTCGAACGAATGAGAAATATCATCTGTAGATGAGTTTAAATTATTTTATTCAGACTTAATTTGATAAAACGTTTGATTCAACATGTGGCTCAGGCATGCCCCAGCTTAGCATCTGGTCGAGTTGGGGGGCAGGATAGGGGTGCAAATACAATGTAGAAAAGTGTGATACCATTGAATCAATCTTAATCAATACCTGTCTGAATGGGGACTCAAAAACGTGATATACATTGTCCATTTCATAAATTGGGCAAATGTGTTCATCTTACCCATTTCATGAAATAGTTTTGCAATTTCACGGATTGGGCGTAACATGCACGCTTTGTGAAATTTCTTCAGTATGTGGTGTGTGTTGGGGGGGTGAGCTTTGGAAATATCTTCAGGGGGGGGGGGGGGGGCGGGGGGTATGTGTTGCCATTATGGGGTGGGTTTTTGTAGTATGGTGTGTCTGCATGCTTTGTGAACTTCCTTTAGTGTGACTGGAGATTGTCATTGTTGTTAACTTTGTGATAAATCTGTCTACCCAATTTGATCTTTGCGTTGACATTTTGTTTTCTGGACACACACACACACACAAAAAGTGTTGGTATGATTGACTTATGAATCGATTTCTCCTGCGATGATTTCTTGAATAAAAACTGGTTGTCTCTCAGCCTCAAGCTAGGCTATACAGCATTAAGTTTTGTGAAATATTCAATTATTGCTAGAACACTTATTCTATTCATACGCTTCTGTTGTTGTTGAGCTTGTGTCAAGGAATGACTATGTGTACGTTTGCCTTCTTGTGTGTGTGTGCGTGTGCGTCTACCAGACATGCCTACCGTCACGGGTTATCCGTATTTGTTACGGAAATGTATTGATTTTGGCAGTGTGTTCCGAAAATACGGAAAACAGGCGCATGTTACGGGAAAAATTAAAACATCAACAACAACAAATTACGATGCCGGCTGGTGGTTTAGCTGGTGGTTTTACGAAAGTCAGCCCCGAAGTTTTCCGAGAGAGCTTTTCAACCAATCGTCTTTGACCAAGGTCGAGCCAAAATTTGACCGGCTACGCGCTTGGCAGCTTCAAGCGTCCTTGAAGATGGATGCTGGACGGAAGCTATGTTCCTGAAAATCATGCTCTGTTACGGATTTTGAGTGGGAGTGTTCCTGAAAAGCAAATTTGGGGGTAGGCATGTCTGGTCTACATTTAATTTCATTTTGTTGACATAAGTATTCAGCATGTTACCTTATGCATTAATGTCTGTTTGAAAGAATACATGTATTATGGAGCGAGGGATTCTTCTTTTTTCTTTTCCTTTCTACATTCAGATGTTCTTGAGTTGGGGGTTTTCTTCTCGTATCTGTGAAATCAAGTGTCTGTGTGTGTGTTTGTAATGTTTGCGTGACATTGATACGGGCTACTGTTGAAAAATTTGTTGTTGTAGCATGTCAACAAATATATTTTGACCTTCAGATTGTGTGCATGTACAAGTGGTAAATATGGAAATGCTGTCTGAAAAATGGTTTCCTTTTTACCCCCCCCCCCCCCCCCCCCCCTCCTTTTTTTCTTCTAAAGGATGAGAATGTTGTGTCAAGTTGTGTCGAAAATGGACCTCATTTGATTTCATCGTAGTCTGTTGTAAAAGCTTGGTGTGTGTGTGTGTGTACATGATATGCAAAATAAACATGCTTCGTTACACACTGCAGGCGTCAGAATAGGAATTGTTCGTAAATAATTAAGGTGAGTAATTTCATGCTGTGTCGGAGTGATCTCGCCTAATTCAATCGGTCAAACGGGGGAAGTTACTCTACTTTCAGGTAGATCCCCAGCCCTCGCTTCGTGTGTTTGAGGAGACACACGAATGCAGTGTGTCATTCTAAATTTGATGTCATTTCTATTTTTACGTCACAGTTTGCAAGTTCTATCACTTTGTAGCAACTGGCCACCACTTATTTTTCTAAAAAAAAGTTTGCAAGTTGCTGACTGGCATCCTGCGGTTTCAAGCTTCGACGCCATTGTTGCTATGGTATTTGACCGGTTATGGAGGTAAGCAACTCTAATTCTCACGAAGTGCCCTCCCCTAGTTTTTTTTCCGAAAATCGTCTATTGTCTGAAAATCAATGTACTGGTACAACTCAATTCACAGTTTGTTTCATTTGATTGCACAAAAAGTTTGCCATGCAAAAACGAGGTGTAAACGGAAAACAGAATGAAGCAAAATGGCGAAGGGTAACCTAACAATGCCTCAGCCGGTTCATTGTTTGTTGTCTTTATGTGGCTTTAAAAATGTCGCATTTTTACACCACAATGAGAACACCCATGCCACTAAAACTCTTGCTGAGTCACTTCGGTGGAGTGTTTCAGTTTGGGCCTAAGGATTGACAGGACACCACACTATACTAAGACAAAATCTTTTCTGACCAAGAAATTTAATGGAAATTTTCGGCTCAAAGATGGCAGGCGGTGAAAGGGTGAAGTCCTGAAAATTCTCCAACTCGCGCCACCACTTCAGACCGTCACAAGCAGCAGTAATAATAATAGCGCATAATCTTGCTAAGCAACTCAATGCGCTTTTCACTCACCATTCGTACAAACATTTCTAACAGACTGGTTCACGTATACTCACCATACATCTCTATGAAAATGAGTACATTGCATATAATCTAAACACAACACATTAACACAACACCCCCCACCCCCCCAACCATCCCCCCATCCCCACCCCCGCCCTCCTACCCCCACCCCATACACACACACACACGCACAATGCCTGATTGACACACGCTGCTCTTTTCTCACCAAAGGGGCGAATAAAGTGCTGCATTGCAGTGGCGGAGATACTAATTCAGTCAATCTGCTCACCAGCTCTTTTGCATCGATCACCAGTCTCCAAAATCCTGCGAAGTCGGGAGTGTGGCTGCCCACGTGGCGGGGTAATAAAAAAAACCGGTCACACGCACGTAATGTTCTCATCCCTTAGTTGGTGCATTTGTGCCAAAGTGTTCAGTGCTTCGGCTGTCGGGATGATCCCTGGAGTCTTTTAGCCAGTGCACGGACAAGAAGAAGCTCTTTTGTAGATACAGTGTGTACACGTACCGGCTGTAACTTCAATTAAAGGCCATACCTACGTTATATTGTCTCATAGAATTGCATTTTTCATTCTTTTTCTCCGTCTTCATATTGAAATAAGTTATCTTTTTGTGATGAAATATGTACATGTGTAAAAAAAATATATTTATTTTTGAGTAGTGGTGAGGGATAATTTGGTTTGTCTTTAAAAGTTATATGTACATATATTTTTTTTTAAATTAACCCTTTCAACGCTAGCCATTCCTCAGCCAAAATTTACCATTAATCTTACCCGGGTAGAGAAAAGATTTTGTCTGCAATATTGGGGGATTCCTCTGTGACACGCACAAAATAGGGCCTATCCTTACCTCCCAAAATGAAGAACATAAGGTCACTGGATACCAGACCCTCATTTGATGCCTTTTAGTGACATGGGTGTTAAATGATTGTGCCAAGAGGCGACAGTGGCGATGAAAGGGTTCAGATGATATTTTTTTCTAAGATCTTATTCAGACTCGTTGCCAGTTCTGATGCCTGCAGAACTTAATTTGTTCCACCTTTCGCTATAATCTGCAGCAGGTTGAAGAAAGTGTTTTTGTTTCCTTTGTCATTTGTAGGTGATTGAAGTGTAGGTAAAGGTCAAGATGTGCCACCCCCCCCCCCCCCCCCCCCCCTTCATTTCTCGGTTAATTGTATTTTTCCGTTTTTGCCTTTCTTACCATACATAAAGCTGTATTTTAGGAACATTTTCAGCTAATTCTCTTTTTAGAATACTAACCCTAACCCTAAGCCTAACCCTACCCCCCACTATGTACTGCAGTACACCGCGATTTGTCACAGTTGTGGTTCGTTGCGTTTTTCCGTCTTATAGGGTGGGGGGTAGGGTTAGGGATAGGGTTAGTATTCCAAAAAGGTTATTAGCTAAAAAGGTTCCTAAAATACAGCTTTATGCATGGTAAGAAAGGCAAAAACGGAAAAATACAATTAACCGAGAAATGTAGGGGGGGGTGGCACATCATGACCTTTACCGAAGTGTATAGTGTATTGTGCGTATATGTGACATGACGACAACATTTCACACAATTTCTTTGTACATTTTCATCATCGTTGGTGGTTGTTTTTTGTTGTGTGAAGAGTGAAATTGTCAGTACGTAGTCGGTGTGAATGAGGGCCACGAAGAGCTGGAATGTTCCGTGTCCGTTACCTGCTATTGTACTACGGTGAATTTCAAAGAAAAAATAAATATTAAACCAACAAAGTAGTCAGGGTCTTGTGTGTGTAAACCAACAACGAAGTCAGGGTCTTGTGTGTGTAAACCAACAACGAAGTCAGGGTCTTGTGTGTGTGTAAACCAACAACGAAGTCAGGGTCTTGTGTGTGTAAACCAACAACGAAGTCAGGGTCTTGTGTGTGTAAACCAACAACGAAGTCAGGGTCTTGTGTGTGTAAACCAACAACGAAGTCAGGGTCTTGTGTGTGTAAACCAACAACTAAGTCAGGGTCTTGTGTGTGTGTAAACCAACAACGAAGTCAGGGTCTTGTGTGTGTGTAAACCAACAACGAAGTCAGGGTCTTGTGTGTGTGTAAACCAACAACGAAGTCAGGGTCTTGTGTGTGTAAACCCAACAACGAAGTCAGGGTCTTGTGTGTGTGCCAACAACGAAGTCAGGGTCTTGTGTGTGTGTAAACCAACAACGAAGTCAGGGTCTTGTGTGTGTGTGTAAACCAACAACGAAGTCAGGGTCTTGTGTGTGTAAACCAACAACGAAGTCAGGGTCTTGTGTGTGTGTAAACCAACAACGAAGTCAGGGTCTTGTGTGTGTAAACCAACAACCAGGGTCTTGTGTGTGTAAACCAACAACGAAGTCAGGGTCTTGTGTGTGTAAACCAACAACGAAGTCAGGGTCTTATGTGTGTAAACCAACAACGAAGTCAGGGTCTTGTGTGTGTGCTTGCTGTTTTCTTGTAGTAAAAAAACAAACGTGCTGACCATAGAGAGGGGGGGTATTTGGTAAGTATATATATATTTTTTATGGTTTCAAACCTTTTTAAGGAATGAATCAAAATAAGCAAACATATACATGGTATGCATTTAACATGCATCCATTCCTTTTTGGCTCACTCGTGTTAACGAAGTTAACACGTTGGCTCACTTGTGTACGAAGTTAGCATGTTCGTTTCGTTAACACGAAGTGAGTATAGTATGATAGTTGTTCGGTTATGTGTCTCCGTGTGTGTGTTGCGTCCGTGGTCTAATCTCCAAACTTTAACGTTGGCATTTTCTCGGGGAAATAGAAGGCGTGCATTGTTCAAACTTTACACACATATAGATGTCTATGCAAGCTTTCAAACAATGATGGTTTGAATAATTAAATACTTAAAACAACACTGTAAACAGATAACATTTTAGATTAGTGGGTTAGAGAGTATTCAACAGGCAACATGAATTTAAAAAACTCAACACTGAAAGCCTCGATAGCTCATTGGCTCATGCCAATGGTTTCGGGTCCGATTCTCGGCACAGGCACTTTTATATATTTTTATTTTATTTTTTTTAGTTGTATCTATTATTAACGATAGTTTCATTTGTACTTTAAAATGTTATTGGCAATCTTGTACTTTAGACACCCCCCTCAATCTTTGTTGTTGTCCCCCCACTTCCTGTTCATGTGAGCCTTGAAGGCTTTGCCTGTTAGTTTAACTTGATAAAGAGAGAGGAGCAGTTACTAAATTAATTAGTAAATAAATGTATTTGGTATATCTTAGTCACAGAGACTTGTCTAGATCAACAAGTCTGCAACGCCACTCCTTTTTTGTTGTTGAGGGGGCTGACTTGGGAAACCAAGCTTTTAATTTGGCCATACCAGGCAGCAGGACTCTTGCCGACTTTTAATGTGCGTAAAGCGCACGGGTCAGACGTACTTTTTTAAGTCCCCATCAAAAGGACGCGATGTTCTGTTAGATTTTCCCGTGAAAAGAAAGGGTGAGGACGGGATTCGAACACCGGGGGTCAATTTGGCCATACGAAGCAGGATATGGCAGGCCGAACATGTGCGTAAAGCGCACTGCCACCTACCTTCCTAAGTATGCATCTTAAAGGACCCTTTCATCGCCATTGTCGCCTCTTGAAAGGGTGAGGACGATTTAACACCGGGGTCACTCACGAATTGGAATTGGCAGGTGAACATTTTAAACCTCTCTGCCACCTACCTTCCTAATTACAGCTTAACCCTTTCATCGCCACTGTCGCCTCTTGGCAGCACAATGATTTAACACCCATGTCACTGAAAGGCATCAAATGAGGGTCTGGTATCCAGTGACCTTATGTTCTTCATTTTGGGAGGTAAGGATAGGCCCTATTTTATGCATGTCGCAGAGGAATCCCCAATATTGCAGACAGAATCTTTTCTCTACCCGGGTAAGCTTAATGGAAAGTTTTAGCTGAAGAAATGGCTGGCGTTGAAAGGGTTAAACGTATGGGTGTATGGTGTTTACAGCAAACTGGTAGGTTTTGAAAAAGTTAAATCTTTAATTGATTGAATGTTAATTTCACCTCTTTTCTTTAACCTACCCGTGCAAAGTAACTTTTCGGAGAACTGGACAGCAAAGTGGGGGGTGGGGTGGGGTGTAAGACCCTCTATTGTCCAGCTCTCCGTAGAGTTTCTTTGCACTGATAGGTTTTAAAAGGGTGAAATTAATGTTCAATTATCGACTCACACATCTGTATTGTTAGAAATTTGGGACTTTCCTGGTGTTGCATTGCCTCCAGGATCGTTCCCACCATCTTTATATCTACTAATGTCCCATATGTGTCTGTTCCAGACCGGAGGACGCTAAGCAGAATTTCATTCATGTTCAATTAAAAGATTTATCTTTCCGAATAAGAAAGACACCTGCATAACCCAGTTTTCAAAAAAATAAATTCTTCAGTCGATACCTTCACAAATTTTCATTAAAATTCTGTTCATGACTTAATTGTTCACAAACAGACAAGATAAAAATCAACAAAGTTAAAATTTAAACGTAACGCCCTCGTTGCAGAAGAAAAGATCAGTCACTTTTTAAAAAAATTTCGTTTGGCAATGCCAACGTTTTGACCCTTTCACCGCCAAAGTCGCATTTTAGCACCACAGTGATTTAACACCTATGTCACTAAAAGGCATCAAATTGGGGTCTATTATCCAAACACCCTATTGTCTTAGTTTTGGGAAGTAAGGATAGACCTTATTTTAGATACAAGCATCAGAATTGTCTGAAGTCCAATCCTCTGAAAACCGCGGTAAATGGGCCGTCAAGGCCCCAGACTGAAGAGGGACAACACTGAAATGAGTTCCTAACATGACCAGAAAGGCTTAATATAGTGATAAATCACTTTAAAATGCTATCTAACAGAAAAGATAACACTGAATAAAAATGCAAAACCTCTGACAAGAGAAGCCAATCCTCTGTCAAAAATTCTCAATCCTCTGAAAATAGCTGATCCTCTGACAATTCTGATGCCTGTAGATATGTCACAGAAGAATCCCCAATACTGCGGATGGATTTTATTCTCTACCCAGGTAATGGAAAAATATGGCTGGCGGTGAAAAGGCTAAAAATAAATGGTAAACAAAAAAGAAAGCAAGCATTCAACAGTCAAGAAGGGTTTGATCAACAGTCAAGCAAGTTTATTGTGCTTTTTGTTTTTATAGTTTATTTTTTACATTACGTACATCATGCATTTGGTCTTGGGGCATCACCATTTTGTGTGCAGCAAGTAACCGCACACCTCTCGCATTTCAAATTTTCAGTCAGCATTTGAAAATATTTTCCTGGAGCCTCTTCTTCATTTGCGCATTGTGGCACCATTTTGTGTGTGCAAGAAATGATGACCCACCTCTCACGCATTTCAAACTTTCAATCAGCATTTCAAGAATGTTCATGGCATACGCCATTTCTTTGTTCTTCCTCGTGTGTCGAGCCACAAAACCATGATATAAAAACGTGGATACAAAAATGCAAATAAATGTCGGAGAGGCTGAATACTGTTTGCAAGCAGATAAGCTTTTCCTTGGAAACAAACATAACTTTTTCCTTTACAACAATGTCATGTCTTAAAATAAACGACAAACCAGATTTAACTTCAGAATGTAATGGATTTTTCTTTTATAGAGAAACTCTACACCGATTGGTTTCCCCATAACAAACCACTACAAAAGCAAAGTCAGGGGCAAAATTGTGGTCTAAGGGAGCGAAGCGAAATTAGAAGTGACCACAGATTTACTTCCCTTGAACTTTGAAGCAAATGCATCAAAATGACAGCTATCTATTAATTCCGCACATATATGGCTGGAACAACTTGAATGAGCTAAGCACTTCGCACTGCTGTCAAACATTATTTACACAAACACACAGAGAGTGAAAGAGATAGACAGAGGAAACATTTTACAGAGAGAGAGAGAGTGTGATGAAACATTTTACAAAGAGAGTGAATGAGAGTAAGAAAGAGAGGAAACATTTTACAGAGAGAGGGTAAACGTTTTACACACAGAGGGGGAAACATTTTACAGAGAGAAAGGGGAAACGTTTAACAGAGAGAGAGTGTGATGAAACATTTTACAAAGAGAGTGAATGAGAGTAAGAAAGAGAGGAAGCATTTTACAGAGAGAGGGTAAACGTTTTACACAGAGGGGGAAACATTTTACAGAGAGAAAGGGGAAACGTTTAACAGAGAGTAAGAGAAAATGTTTTACAAAGAGAGCGAGTGAGAGTAAGAAAGAAAGGCAGAGAGGAAACATTTTACATAGAGAGGGGAAAACTTTTTACCGAGAGAGAATGAGAGGAAACATTTTACAGAGAGGAAACATTTTACAGAGAGAGAACGAGAACGAGAGGAAACATTTTACAGAGAGAGAATGAGAGGAAACATTTTACAGAGAGAGAATGAGAGGAAACATTTTACAGAGAGAGAATGAGAGGAAACATTTTACAGAGAGAGAATGAGAGGAAACATTTTACAGAGAGAATGAGAGGAAACATTTTACAGAGAGAGAATGAGAGGAAACATTTTACAGAGAGAGAACGAGAGGAAACATTTTACAGAGAGAATGAGAGGAAACATTTTACAGAGAGAGAATGAGAGGAAACATTTTACAGAGAGAGAAAGAGAGGAAACATTTTACAGAGAGAGAACGAGAGGAAACATTTTACAGAGAGAGAATGAGAGGAAACATTTTACAGAGAGAGGAAACATTTTACAGAGAGAGAAAGACAGAGGAAACATTTTACACACAGAGAGGGGAAACTTTTTACAGAGAGAGAAAGACAGAGGAAACATTTTACAGAGAGAGAGGAAACATTTTACACACAGAGAGGGGAAACTTTTTACTGAGAGAAAGACAGGAAACATACAGAGCGAGAAAGACAAGAGAGATGAAACCTTTTACACACAGAGAGAGAGACAGAGAGTAAACAATTTACAGAGAGAGAGAGACAGAGAGTAAACAATTTACAGAGAGAAAAAGAGAGAGAGTGGAAACAATTTACACACAGAGGAAAAAACTTACAGAGAGAGAGAGAGAGAAAACATTTTACAGAAAGAAAGAGAGAACATATTGTTTTTTACAAGAAGACAAAAACTTACACAGAGAGAGAGAAAGTTACATTTTACAGAAAGAAAGAGAGAACATATTGTTTTTTACAAGAAGACAAAAACTTACACAGAGAGAGAGAGAGAGGAAACATTTTACAGAAAGAAAGAGAGAACATATTGCTTTTTACAAGAAGACAAAAACTTACAGAGAGAGAGAGAGAGAAAACATTTTACAGAAAGAAAGAGAGAACATATTGCTTTTTACAAGAAGACAAAAACTTACACAGAGAGAGAGAGAGAAAACATTTTACAGAAAGAAAGAGAGAACATATTGCTTTTTACAAGAAGACAAAAACTTACAGAGAGAGAGAGAGAGAAAAACATTTTACAGAAAGAAAGAGAGAACATATTGCTTTTTACAAGAAGACAAAAACTTACACAGAGAGAGAGAGAGAAAACATTTTACAGAAAGAAAGAGAGAACATATTGCTTTTTACAAGAAGACAAAAACATACAGTGAAGATGCGGCATCCATAATCTCGCAGACAAAACAAAAAACGTTAAAGGTCATAGTAGAAAAGTGGCCCCAACCCTAGTTCTTGCATCAAAACATTTTACGGAGAAAAAAAAAGAAAAAACAGACCCCACAGAGGAACTTAAAAAGGCGACAAAACATTAAAAACAGTTCCTGTCAATAATGAAGAAACGACGACGACAGAAACAGAATGGCTGGTACCATGGGACGTGTCGTCATATCCGGCCACAAGGAGCGTGCCATATTTGGGGAGACCGCCATCTTAGTCAAACTTTTTTTGAAAAAAAGCCAGATCGATGGACTGTTTACACACAAATCTGACTAAGATGGCGACACTTCCGTTGGATGCGCAGAGTCAAAGAGAGTGACAGATTAGAGGGGGGGGGGGGGGGGAGCCCATTGAGGTGGGGGAACTATTTAAAAAGACCAGGAGATCCAAAATAAAAACGAAAGAGGCGATAGCAGACTGACATAACATTTTGACAGACACATTGCATTACATTAGCATGGGTGCAACTCCCCAAAATGAAAAAAAAAAACCCTGAAAGGCAGGGGTCCAGGGACCCATGGCCCCGGCAGGGTACAGGGGCAGAGCCCCGTCGGACGATTCAGTGGGACAACTTAAGAGAGATATATAACGAAAATGAAATTTTATTTAACCAGGGAACATGAGATAAGCAAGTTACATGCTTTTTTTCCACCCAGCCCTGGGGAAAAATAAAGTAAATCAAACAAGAAAGCTAAATAATATATGTACATGCAGAAATGAGAAGAAAAGGGAGGGAGGAGGGGGGAAGAGGCATAGAGGGGGATAAGGATGGGGAAATTTGGGAATTTAAGGTACAGGTAAAAAATATTAAAAAAAATGTCACATCATGCAAAACATAAAATCAGCAAAGGATAACACACGAGACAGACAGACAGTTAAAATGATAGACAGAGACAGTTTGAGTCTGATAAGCCTTGTAAAATTATTACATTGCCTTTGTAAACTTCCAAGATAGAACCACCAAGTTCAAAACGCCCCAAATCGCTTGTGGTCTATTTTGGATGAATTAAAAAAAACAAGTTCAGTTTCTGCTCAAATTAAAAATACTGAAATCAGTATAAAACTGAAAGAGTAGCACCCATGCTGATTAGACAAAAATAGGACAATATCCAAAGATGATATTCTAAGGTCCACACGCAGACATTAAACAACAAGTTAAGTGACAAGCATCAGAAAAATACTTTTGATCATGAACAAATTATCTACAACCAGACATAAACAGCGCCTGCATAAAAATAACAAACAGCTTTACAAATCACAATTCGAAACATCAACAACAACAAAAAAGTTGCGCAAAATGTTCAAAGTCGAATTTAAGTCAGATCTCAGTGCCTGTTAAGCCGGCGACAGACTATGTGACTGCCTCATGGAATCAGATCAGGTCGTGACGTTTCACCTCATTTGCATACCATCCTGCTCGATCGGTCTGACTCAGTCGGCCCCAGTCAGGTAAATAGGGCCGAATAGGGCGGGTTCTAAATCGAGCTGATCGAGTCAGATGGCTTGTGATCTCTTCTGTGCGGGAAACAAAATTTGATCTACGTCACGACCTGATCAAGTCATATGAGGCAGTCGCAATGTCTGTCACCGGCTTTACATGTTATCTCCCAAGTACCTTAAGTTCTAGGAATCAGATTATAAAATAGCGTTTCAAAACCTTTCCTTCTCTTTTAAAAATAAAGCTATCTTTTTAGAAAAAGAAAAAGAAGAAAATATATACATACCTAAAACAAATGAAAAAACGATATGATGCCTGTCTTCAAGAATTGGATGCCAGGAAAATTAAAATGGAAAAAAAAAAAATATATTGTTGGTGTACCCTGGCTTAAAGACCCACCACGGCTGCTCTCAAGACCCACCTATTCAAGCTACATCACAACCTTTAGGCCACATTACTTCTCGACTCTATTCCCCCCCCCCCACCTATTAGATTAGTTTCACTGTGTGTTGACTGCAATGTCTACATCAGCTTTGTTGCGAGAGAGTCAGACAGCGAGAGAGAGGGAGAGAGAGAGAGTGTTGATGCTTTTTTGAACTGATTGTATTTTGTATTGTGTTCTTTGGTGGGATGCACAAGAGTGGTGGTGATGCTAATGGTGTGTGTGTGCGCGTGTGTGCGCGAGTGAGTGTGTGTGTGTGTGTGTATATGTATATGTGCGTACCTGCGTGGGTGGGGGAGGTGTGTGCATGTGTATGCCTATTAGCATGTGTGTGAGCGATTATTTGTTTTGTTGTTGAATTTCTTGCTTTTTAATTTTCTTGTTGTTAAGCGCATAGAGGTCCACATTTGGTGGAGGAGTGCGCTATATAAATGATTCACTATTATTATTATTATTGTCAAAATCACAGCTTTCATGTGTTTTCCCTCTTATAGCTGGTAAGAAATCTTAAGAACAGTCTTCCTAGCATAAGAGGGAATCTGATTTACGACCTCCCCTCTTTTATGGGGGGGGGGAATGACGGATCGTTTTTCTTCTAAACTTGCTCTCCTCATTTACGACTCCCAACTCTGAAGCACTTGAACACTACCGGTACAAACTTGTTGATTTTACGACCATGCTACACATTCTGAACAATTACAGTCGTGTGAACGTTTTTGATTACCCCGCCACGTGGGCAGCCACACTCCGACTTCAGGGGATAAAAGATGTAAATGAAGTGATTCCTCCCTTCCTTCCCCCCTTCCCTTCTCTCTCACCCTACTTCCTTACTCCTGTAAGTAGGTAATGGATGAGTGATCATAATTTCACACAGCCCCAAAATCGTTTAACAACGGAAAAACCAAACAGCTTTGAGGCGTGCAAACAGAAGTGACAGGACAACTGCTGCTGTGATAACAGGGCAGGGCTCCCAGGGACCCCCATGATTGGGGGTCCCCCTGAAGTACTAAAATTCTAAAGGACCCTCTAAAAGAATGTGCAGGGGGGGTCCCAGGGATGCACAAGAAAAATTACTTTTTAGCATTCACATTATGCCACTGGGACCCTCTATCCCGCCTCTAGGACCCTCTTATAGTAAGTGAAGGAGTCCCTGGGACCCCTTGTTTTGCGGGACGATTGGGATCTGAAATAAATCTCAATTCCCTTTCTACCGTATTTTTCGGACTAATAAGGCGATACATTTTCCCCCAGGTTGAGACCCCTGCGCCTTATAACATGACTGATACGACAATAGTAAGAAAATAATAATAACAAAAAAGAATGAAAGAGTGATGTTAAATAGCCGCCATGAATAATAATAACTCTTATATAGCGCCGTTCTCCTGGCTTCAGCAGGACTCACAGCGCTTTACAAAAAACACTATCCATGAAGAAAACATAACATAATTTCCTACATACCCAGTGGAAACACAACCATACAAAAAATCCAAGACCAGGCAAAAAAAAAAAAGCCCAGTATCGCACTGCACTCACACATAGTCCAACTCAGCAAAAACTCACAGAGGGTGAACTGAATTAGGAGAAGACACAGGAGATCAACAGAGGTATTTTTTGAAGAGAACAGTTTTCAGGCCAGTTTTGAAAGAAGACAAAAGATGGAGAGCTGCGGAGAGATTGGGGGGTGCAAACAGAATTACTTATTTACAACTGTGGGGGGGGGGGGGTGCGTCTTACAGTCAGAAAAATATGGTACCGTATTTACACGGACTACAAAAGTGGCACCTGATTATAAGGCGCACCCCCCAAATGTTACACAAAATTCAGGGGTTTGTTATTATAGTTTCTTTTACTACTTATTATCAAGTCACATTGTAAGGCGCAGGGGTCTTATCTGGGAGGGAAAAAGTATCGCCTTATAGTCCGTAAAATACAGTACTCACTTTTCTCTTTCGTTTCTACGGTATACATTTTTGTTCTCTTTGTTTACGTTCCAGTTTGTTTTATATCTTATCTGTGTGTGCGTGTGTGCGTGTTTGATATTGCATTGTAAGGGCAATTCTTATGATGTATTTACTGTATATTGAGTCTTATATTGTCTCTATCTTTATATGTGTGTTTTATGTGCATGCCAGACAAAGAATTTCTTTATGTTTTAAAGACAATAAAAAATTTGATTGATTGATTATTTTCATTGTTTTCTTCTCAAAACAATAAACGTACACAGCAGAAAGACTACAGAGAAAAAAAAGGATTTAAAGAGAAGAATAAAAATAAAAGAGAAAGAGAAAGAAATGCTAAAAGCCGCCATAAAACATTGTCAATTTCACAGACTTCTTTTCCTTGTCTTCTAGGTAAAAATCTGTACATTTACAAATCACACTATCCACGGATCATACATAATACAAGCTCTTTCATATCCAGCAGCACACAAAAAACACACAAAAAACCCCACTTCCAAGACCAGGCATCATTAGCGAGAAAAAAAAAGACACAAGTCTTTCTCAGGAGAGACAAGGAAACCTCATCCACAAATACATAGTACAGTGGAACCTCCCTTATAAGACCTTAAAAAAACATCCAAAATGAGGTCTTATAGGGAGGGGTCTTATAAGGGAGGTAATTTTAATACTTACAAAGAAGGGCAATGTCTCAGAGAAGTAGGTCTTATGTGGGAGGGAGTCTTATAATGGGAGGTCTTATAAGGGAGGTTCCACTGTATACCCAGTAAGCAACAAACAGGCAGTAAAAAGTCAACAACAACAAAAAAAGACCAATCTTTCTAGAGAGCATGCATGCATGCACTTTCTCTTAGCAAAACGTTTGCCTGAATGTTCCTGCCTAAAACCCAGTGTACATTCGAGAGCATGTATTTCATCCTGTTAATTAAAAGTTTTCTTCACGCAATCAGCTGCCTGAGAAAATGCGTCAAATTGCCTGAACTCAGGCTTCAGGCAGGCACACCCACATGCGCCACCAAGAGGGAAACAAAAGCATCCGTCTTTTTAAAAAAAATTCATTACGCCCGATATGCTCCAACAAAATCAACATCGCAAAAAAAATGTTGTACAAATCTTTCTGGAAGAGACACAAGCTTCTAAGTCTCAAGACAACCGCTCTTTTCGGCTTAATTAGGCCCAATATGCAAAGCGTCTGGAAGAGACACAAGCTTCTAAGTCTCAAGACAACCGCTCTTTTCGGCTTAATTAGGCCCAATATGCAAAGCGTCCACACAAAAAAACATCACAAAAAAATTAGCAAGTCTTTCTGGAAGAGACAAAAGCTTCCAAGTCTCGAGATAACCGCTCTTACTTAGGCTCATGTCAGCCCGATATGCAAAGTGTCCAACAAAAACAACATCGCCAAAAAGAAAATTCACAAGTCTTTCTGGAAGAGACACAAGCTTCTAAGTCTCAAGACAACCGCTCTTATCTAGGCTCATGTCAGCCCGAAATGCAAAGAATCCAACAAGAACATCGCAAAAAAATTCACAAGTCTTTCTCATTCTGCAAGACATGCAAGCTTCTTCTTCTTCGATCGCTAATGACAGTTTCCAGTCAATTATGAGCGCAGATGCGTCATGCTGCCGTTATGCGCCTAACTAAGAAATAGTTAGGCCAAGCAAGTCCGACTTCGGCTGGAGGAGGAAATCAAAAAGGCAGGAGAATGGACCGGTAAGGCAGAAAGATAGTAGATGGTAGTAAGCACAGGGAAAAGGCAGAGTCAAAGAGAGTAACAGATCAGAGGAACGAACGAACAAAATTTTAGTTATACAGGGTAATGAGATAAGCATACATACATCTTTACTCCCAGCCCTGGAAGTTTGATGTTTGATGTTGTTCATAGCCCCGTCGACTGCTACGGTCATGTCAGGGCTGTCACCATGTCAAAACCCTGGAAGTTACAAGCACAGAACTTCCAGAAGGTGGGGAGAACTATTTATACAAAAGACGCCCCCGGGTATCCCCACAGGGGGGGATGCAAGCTTCCTATAAGTCTCACTCTCGTGAATTCTCAAGACAATCAATCGCTCCTACTTAGGCCTGACATGCAAGGCATCCATCACGAACGACATGGCAGCCAGGGGATCCTCGATCTCCTGCATGCTGTCTCGGCGCAGGACCCAGGCGGGCCGGACCCTGTTGGCCCGCGGGCCGTGCAGCAGGCGGGGAGGGAGGGTGGCGTTGAGGGAGGCGGAGCGTGCTGCCACCTGGCGGGCCTGATGCTGGGCCTGCATGCGGTGCTTGCGGAGCACCAGGGCGTGGATCGACTGCAGCTTGTCCACCAGCTTCTTGTCCGAGCGCATCTCCTGTGGAGAGAAAAAAAATATATATGCGGCCTGAAGAGTCTTTCACGAAGACGAAACAGCTGTCTTTGCATAGGCATTGTCTATCTCCCCCATCGGGAGAAAAAGTAAATCAGCACATTTTTTTTTTTTTTCAGAACACAAATCATAAAGTTAAAGTTAAAGTAATTGAGTTTGTTTCTTAGGTTCACAAAACATACATTGGATACCAAAAAAGTTGGGGGGTTTTAACACGAACATTACTCAAAGTTAACTTTAACTGGTTTTGTTTCTGAGGTTCACAAATAAAGACATTGGACACAGAAAAGTTTTATCAAAGCAAACTATTCTGCATTTCAAATGCACTAACTTTTCAGTCCTTCAGAGTAGGGGTCCGGAGCTGGCTATTCACTGAGATTTTTCTTTCATACTTACATATATATATATGCAACAATAGCATGGGTGCAACAGGGCTCCCAATCGTCCCGCAAAACAAGGGGTCCCAGGGACTCCTTCACTTACAATATATAGAGGCGGGATAGAGGGTCCCAGTGGCATAGTGAATGCTAAAAAAAAAATTTCTAGTGCATCCCTGGGACCCCCTGCACATTCTTTTAGAGGGTCCTGTAGAATTTTAGTGCTTCATAGACCCCCAAATGGGGGTCCCAAGGAGCCCTGTGCAACTACACAAAATGAAAAAAAACTGAAAGGCCGGGGTCCAGGGGTACTGTCCCCCTGCAGCTGAAGCAAAAATTGATTTATGAAGGTATTTTAGTTTGCTTTTTCCACAATGTATACAATTTATGCTTATTTTAAAGTGTTTGAAAAATACAGCAGACACACAAAGATCTTGTTTGACAAATCAAAAAAAAAAGGAACTTCCTTTTCTGGTAAGATTCAAATTCTCTCTCTCTCTCTCTCAGTACTCACAGCCTTATGGTGGGGGTTGGAGGCCAGAAGCGCCAGCAGCATGCAGGTTTTGGTATAAAAATGACATGACACACACACACACTCTCTCTCTCTCTCTCTCTCTCAGTACTCACAGCCTCATGGTGGGGGTTGGAGGCAAAAAGCGCCAGCAGCATGCAGGTTTTGGTATAAAAATGACATGACACACACACACACACACTCTCTCTCCGTCTCTCTCAGTACTCACAGCCTTAGGCACACCAAAAAAAATGTCTGTTTCCGAGAACATGGCCTTAAAAAATAGGGTAGGTAGGTAGGCTTTCAAAGCGCCAACAACATGCAAGATTTTTGCCGTATTTGCTGAAACATGTGAATTTCACTGCATCCGCATGATCGCATTTAGACATAGAAATGGCAATCGCGTGCCTTGCGCCCGCCATTGTGTTGGCGGATGTTGATCATGAAAGTCTGCGCGAGTAACGGTCCTTGACTACGCCGAGTGAGAGTGCAATGGTTGTTTCCCTTGCATCGTCAAATTGCTTCTTTTTTTGAAACTCGTCACACACAAAAATTAGGGTCGGCAGCAAAAACTAGGCTCGGTCGGTTTCACCGGAAACAGCCTTATTTTTTGTGTTGGGTGGGGGTCGGAGGCAAAAAGCACCATCAACATGCAGGTTTTGGTATAAAAATGATATGACACACACACACTCACTCTCTATCTCGCTTTCTCAGTACTCACAGCCTTATGGTGGGGGTCGGAGGCCAGAAGTGCCAGCAGCATGCAGGTTTTGGTGAAGATGGCCCCGCCCTTCTCCCGGTAAATGGACATCAGGTCGACCAGCGTCATCACCGAGCCCTCGGCGTCATACACCGCATGGGCCGTTTTCTCATACTGCCACAACAACAGCATATTGATAACAATGTACATTATGTATCTTTCTGACTTATTCCAGACCTGCCTACCCCCAATTTCTTTTTTAGGTACTCCACAAAATAAAATTCCGTACTTTTTCTCAAAATTCCGTATTTTGCAAGGAGACCCAAAAACGGAACATTACAGAACATTAAACCGCCATGCGAAATGACAAAAAACTTTCGATTTTGACCGATCGTAGAAAGCCTTAAGTTCAAATTTTTGCCGTATTAATTTTCCATTTACCGTACTGCCATACTGGGGCTCAAAATCGTGTACAAAATACGGAAAAATCGTATTGGTAGGCAGGTCTGTTATTGGCCCATTCCCCTGCCTTTTTTCAAAAATATCTTACAAATAATTTTTCTCCTTTGAGCTCCTCCAAAATCGGAATGTGTCGGCTGTACGCTAGCTGGGAGACCAGTGAAAACTGAAAACCGGACACATACGTACCTTACCCATTATGGCCATGGAACGCAGAAGAAGAAGATAACAATGTACAAATCACTGAGCCCTCGGCGTCATACACTGCGTGGGCCATTTTCTCATACTGCCACAACAGCATATTGATAACAACGTACTAGTCTACTGCAAAACAGATTACAAAATAGATTGCTAACATAAGATTCAGGCATCACAACAGTCTGAAGTCAAATTCTATCTCAGTTTCAAATTCTATTAAAACCGCTGTAAAAATGGACAACACCAGTGATGTACCGAGGATTGAAAAGTGATAGGACAAACTGTCCTAAGACAAGAGAAATCAATAGGACAATGTCCTGAAATCAATAAGACAAAGCACGTGCCAGTGTTAAAAATCTAATCAGACATTTGTCCTGACAGGGGAGAACACACTATGACATTTTCAATTTTAATAGGTCAATGGCCTATGACCGGGGCCTCGGGACATCACTGTTGAACACTGAAATCAGTTCCCAACATGACCAAAAAGGCTTTACACAGTGAGAAATCACTATAACTCAATAACGGAGAACAGAATGCCAGAGACAGGATTACCTTGGCCAGGTTGAGGAGGACGCTGACAGAGAACAGAATGCCAGAAACAGGATTACCTTGGCCAGGTTGAGGAGGACGCTGACAGAGAACAGAATGCCAGAGACAGGATTACCTTGGCCAGGTTGAGGCTGACAGAGAACAGAATGCCAGAAACAGGATTACCTTGGCCAGGTTGAGGAGGACTGACAGAGAACAGAATGCCAGAGACAGGATTACCTTGGCCAGGTTGAGGACGCTGACAGAGAACAGAATGCCAGAAACAGGATTACCTTGGCCAGGTTGAGGCTGACAGAGAACAGAATGCAAGAAACAGGATTACCTTGGCCAGGTTGAGGAGGACGCTGACAGAGAACAGAATGCCAGAGACAGGATTACCTTGGCCAGGTTGAGGAGGACGCTGACAGAGAACAGAATGCCAGAGACAGGATTACCTTGGCCAGGTTGAGGAGGACGCTGACAGAGAACAGAATGCCAGACAGGATTACCTTGGCCAGGTTGAGGAGGACGCTGACAGAGAACAGAATGCCAGAAGGATTACCTTGGCCAGGTTGAGGACGCTGACAGAGAACAGAATGCCAGAACAGGATTACCTTGGCCAGGTTGAGGACGCTGACAGAGAACAGAATGCCAGAGGGATTACCTTGGCCAGGTTGAGGACGCTGACAGAGAACAGAATGCCAGAAACAGGATTACCTTGGCCAGGTTGAGGAGGACGCTGACAGAGAACAGAATGCCAGAAACAGGATTACCTTGGCCAGGTTGAGGAGGACGCTGACAGAGAACAGAATGCCAGAAACAGGATTACCTTGGCCAGGTTGAGGAGGACGCTGACAGAGAACAGAATGCCAGAAACAGGATTACCTTGGCCAGGTTGAGGAGGACGCTGACAGAGAACAGAATGCCAGAAACAGGATTACCTTGGCCAGGTTGAGGAGGACGCTGACAGAGAACAGAATGCCAGAAACACCATTACCTTGGCCAGGTTGAGGAGGACGCTGACAGAGAACAGAATGCCAGAAACACCATTACCTTGGCCAGGTTGAGGAGGACGCTGACAGAGAACAGAATGCCAGAAACACCATTACCTTGGCAGAGAACAGAATGCCAGAAACACCATTACCTTGGCCAGGTTGAGGAGGACGCTGACAGAGAACTTGATGAGCTCCATGTGGGGCAGGCTGCGGTTGCAGCTGAGGATCAGGCGCAGGATGACCCCCACCGCGTTCACCTCCACCAGCCGCTCGCAGCACACCGAGGACAGCCGCGTGGCCACGTCTGACAACATCGATTCATATAATGACAGATTCATATACAGTGGAACCTTCCTTATATAAGACCTTCAAAAATCATCCAAAATGAGGTCTCATAAGGGAGGGTTCTTATGAGGGAGGTAATTTTAACGCTTGCAAAGAAGGGCAATGTCTCAGAGAAGTAGGTCTTATATGAGAGGGAGTCATAATGGGAGGTCTTATAAGGGAGGTTCCACTGTGTACAGTGTTCATTCTTATGTTATTTGTTATTGTTGTTGTTGTCGTTCCCTGTCTTAACCCCAGAGAAATCTTTTTCTTCTAAAAACATTGGGCAAAATCATGACATTAAAAAATACAATAGGGCATTTGCCGCGTGCCGGCGGCCTTGAATTTCACAGAGTTGAATGAGAAAGGTCAACGTAAGTCGGGCAGAACGAGCGCGGTCAAATTAGTAGCATAGTATAGAGAACGAACACTCGTGACAAATGCCCTATTGATAGAGCCTATCTGAGAAAATGGTCTGGGGATATTACTCTCTTGACTGTATTAGAGCAGCAAAACCCAGCATATCAGGGTTATTCCTCTTCATCTGATGACATCATCAGTGATGTCATCAGGCCAGTGTGTAATATGTTGGTGGCAGTCAAGGGTTAAAGACACCAGGGATCATTCCCAACAGCCGAAACACTTGAACACTATGGTACAAATTCACCAGCTAGGGATGAGAACATTATTACGTGCGTGACCATTTCTGATTACCCCGCCACGTTTGGCAGCCACACTCCGACTTCGGAGAATAATTCTTAAGATATATGTGACCCGGCACCACAAAAGGGACATTGACGTGTCAAACTGACCATTCTGAGAAAATGGTTCAGTTAATTAAAAACTCCAGACAATTCTCTTTCAAATGTTATAAGAACCATTCTTGTAACTTTTTTTTTCTCGTTTTAGAGTTATGAGCATTCAAAGTTGGTAGAGTGACTGTCGGACATTTTGAGAAATCACAGTCTAATCACATAGCCTAGCTGACAAAAATGCATCAACCTATTTATTTCAAAGCACTTTTTGGAGTATTTAGAGACCGTGTAATAAAGATTATCCTTTAAAAATATGAAAGATGAGATGTTAGAGAGCATGAAAATACCCATAACTCCAAATTGATTAAAAAAATATATTTTTGACTTGGCTGTGAGAAACTAGCCCAGCGACTTAATGTCCCTTTCGTGGTGCTGGGTCACAAAAACAGATTCACATATATATACAGTGTTGATTCTTGCACACACACGTGCGTCTATGACGCTCATATCTCCCACCTGACGTGTTGGATCTCAGGCCAGTGCGTCACAACACATAGCAGATTTTCACCTGACGTATAGTTATCCCCAAAATTAATTTTTTAATGTAAATAGAGACCCTCTAAGATATCCAGGGGCAGTGGGTGGATGCCTCGTGCCTCCATCCGGGGAGCTGGACAACCCTGCCCCCTCCAAGAGTCTCTCCCCGTGGGAATACCAAGGAGGGGGGTCTTTTGTAGAAATAGTTCCCACACCTTCTTGAAGTTCTGTGCTTGAAACTTCCTCTAATCTGCCACTCTCTTTGACTCTACTTTTTTACCAGGGAGGGGGGTCTTTCGTAAAAATAGTTCCCACACCTTCTGGAAGTTCTGTGCTTGAAACTTCCTCTAATCTGCCACTCTCTTTGACTCTGCCTTTTCCCTTTGCTTTCTATCATCTACTGTCTTTCTGACTTATTGGCCCCATTCTCCTGCCTTTAAAAAAACCAAAACATTACAAGTAAAATTACAAGTAATTTTCTCCTTTCAGCTCCTCCGAAATCGGAATGTGTCAGCTGTACGCAAGGGGGGAGACCAGTGAAAACCGGACACATACGTACCTTACCCATTATGGCCATATCATTAGGCCTATCCTTACCTCTCAAAATTAAGAAAATAGGGTCTTCAGATAACAGGCCCTGATTTGATGCCTTTTTAGTGACATGGGTGTTAAATCATTGTGGTGCATAAATGCGACATTGGCGGTGAAAGGGTTAAAGGGGCACCCTGACGGATGAGTTTTTGCAAGAAACACGTCCAGATCAGCAGGAAAACACCCTTTACAGAGATCGCAACACTCACTTTGCTCTGGTTTCCCAGAAATCAAGCCGTCAAATCGGCGATTCCTCCTTGGCGGAGGTGCTGGAAGTCAAATTCTTTCACCCAAAGAGAAGGCGTTTGCCGTCTCTTTTTGAATGGCCGCCTGTGTTTAGACCAAATCGTTTGCACAAAATTTTCGCAATACAAGCCTTTTTTCTTTCTTTTTTTAAATTTTATACAGTTTATCTAAAGGAGTTTCGCTCACAACAAAGGAAATAGCTCCTTTTTTTATTTTTTTATTTTACTGCACTACAAAAAAAGAAAACGCTTCAACCACAATGAGTGACCTCCACCCACCCCATCCAAAATGGCTACACTCTCCGGCATCTCCGCCAAGGAAAAAATCGCCGTTTTGACGGTTTAATTTCTAAGAAACCAGAGCAAAGTGAGTGTTCCGATCCTTGAAAAGGCTGTCTTTCTGGTGATCTCGACGTGTTTCTTGCAAAAACTCATCCGTCAGGCTAAAGAAAGAAAAAAAACGTTTACCGAGGTGCATGAGGGCATCGAGGATGTAGGCCAGCTGTTTGTAGTGCAGCAGGAAGTCGAGGGCGGAGGTGGTCCGGTGGCCCAGGGTCCTCTCCCGCGTGGCCTTCTGGTTCGCCTCCTGCACCCGCCGCCGAGCCGCCGCGATCCTCTTGCTCTTCAGGCCGCGCCGCAGCTGACGCCCGCGCCACACCGCCTGGGGATCGATCAACCAATCCATACAGCATTCATCCCGGCAAAACAAGGGGTCCCAGGGACTCCTTCACTTACAGCATAGAGGGTCCTAGAGGCGGGATAGAGGGTCCCAGTGGCATTGCGAATGCTAAAAAAAAATTTTTTTAGTGCATCCCTGGGACCCCCTGCACATTCTTTTAGAGGGTCCTTTAGAATTTTAGTGCTTCGTAGACCCCCAAATGGGGGTCCATGGGAGCCCTGGCACAGAATTCACTTTTCATACAGATATATTTTTTTAATCAAAATCTTTCAGACCTTTTCACAGACCCTTTATACTACTTTCAAAGACCTCACAACCTCTTATTATTTTTATTAATCTACTTTTCTTTGATGAAAATAGACCTAAACTGATTCTAACCCCAGAGCTTAATCTAGGATTTCTGAAAAAGGGGGGCAGTCCCCCCCTCATATCAAAAAAAGGGGGGCACTCCCCCAGGCTATCCAACCCCACATCACATGCATAAGAACCAGTACCTCCCCCACCCTTGTACACAGACTCGGTCATCCCTGTCTCAATCTTCGTCAGCCACGGCCACTTTTTCAACCTGTCATTTTGGAACCGATGTTCCTTTGCACTGCCACTGTTGTCATTCTTTTCCGACGTTTTAGATGTAGAAGCCTTTTCTTCGAGGTCTTCACACTCGCTTGGAACAGGATTTTTTTTTTCACTTTGCCTCCGCGAAAATCAAAATCAAACAGGGTCCCTGCCCGCATCATTTTGAAGAACATTCAAGAAAGATGGCGGCCGAAACTCTCGCAACTTCCTGTCGGTAGAACGAGAAGAACGCGATTGGTTGATTAACACTAACATTTTGTCAAGAACCAATGAAATGTCGAGAAATCCTTCACTCCTGCTCGATACTTTGTTTTTTCAGATGACGGGTTTAGCAGACGACGAAGGTCTTCCCGCATCGATCGGTAAAAACTGCAGGCCGTTCTGCAAATGTGCGGGACTCGGCCGCTCCCCGCGCCGATTATCGCGGGAAGGAACAAAATTTCGGGGGATTTTACCAATCCCGCGCTCTAGATTAAGCTCTGAACCCTATCCATTACCCGGTTCAAGGCGAAACTTGCAGGCAATCGGCGCAGACAATAACGGTGGCTCATTTAGGAATCGGTGATCGCATTAGGAATTTTGAAAACCAGTCCCATCAACGAAAATGTCCCCCAACAACCGGTGTCAAAACCAGTCCCAGGGAAACAAAAACCGGTGAAAACCACAATGCTAAAAGCTCTGTTAAACAATCTTTCAGTCCTAGCAAAAATGTATCAGTCCCTGGGACTGACAGGTCAAATTTGTTTTCAGTATTTTGGTTTTGCAATCAGTATTTTACCGATAATTACCAGTAAATGCGATCACTGGGACTTAACCCTAACTCACACCGACCTGCACTTTGGTGATGAGCCGAATCTGTCGCCTCTCCTCTTGCTCCACCCGCCACTTCCTGTCAGTCCCTGGGACTGACAGGTCAATTTCGTTTCAGTATTTTGGCTCTGCAATCAGTATTTTACGATAATCGCCAGTAAATGCGATCACTGGGACTTAACCCTAACTCACACCGACCTGCACTTTGGTGATGAGCCGAATCTGTCGCCTCTCCTCTTGCTCCACCTGCCACTTCCTGTCAGTCCCTGGGACTGACAGGTCAATTTGTTTCAGTATTTTGGTTTCACAATCAGTATTTTACCGATAATCACCAGTAAATGCGATCACTGGGACTTAACCCTAACTCACACCGACCTGCACTTTGGTGATGAGCCGAATCTGTCGCCTCTCCTCTTGCTCCACCCGCCACTTCCTGACGGCCGACTGGATAACCCTGGCCGCTCCCTCTCGTCTCGACTGCAGCTCTCGCGCCTCATGACGATAACGCAGGAACCAGCGTCGCTGCAGCAAAGCTCGGACCCGACGCTGCATAGAAAATTTAATATAAAATATGAATGAAAAATGGTTGTGTTCTCGTCCGTCAAGTGTTACTGAGGACCTCCAGACAGGAGAGAAGGCAACTCATATTCTCATGGGTGCAACTCCCCAAAAAGAACCAAAAATTGTTGTGTTCTCGTCTGTCAAGTGTTACTGAGGAGCTCCAGACAGGAGAGAAGGCAACTCATATTCTCATGGGTGCAACTCCCCAAAAAGAACCAAAAATTGTTGTGTTCTCGTCTGTCAAGTGTTACTGAGGACCTCCAGACAGGAGAGAAGGCAACTCATATTCTCATGGGTGCAACTCCCCAAAAAGAACCAAAAATTGTTGTGTTCTCGTCTGTCAAGTGTTACTGAGGACCTCCAGACAGGAGAGAAGGCAACTCATATTCTCATGGGTGCAACTCCCCAAAAAGAACCAAAAATTGTTGTGTTCTCGTCTGTCAAGTGTTACTGAGGAGCTCCAGACAGGAGAGAAGGCAACTCATATTCTCATGGGTGCAACTCCCCAAAAAGAACCAAAAATTGTTGTGTTCTCGTCTGTCAAGTGTTACTGAGGACCTCCAGACAGGAGAGAAGGCAACTCATATTCTCATGGGTGCAACTCCCCAAAAAGAACCAAAAATTGTTGTGTTCTCGTCTGTCAAGTGTTACTGAGGACCTCCAGACAGGAGAGAAGGCAACTCATATTCTCATGGGTGCAACTCCCCAAAATGAACGCAAAGTACCAGAACCAGAAGCGGGCACAACACACACATACACACACATACATACACACACACAACTGCAATAGAACTACACTGTGAATCTGTAGCCTGAGCTGTCTCATCAGTATCGCCTGTCTGTACCATCGCTCTATCTTCATCAAGGCTGTATCTTACACACTCTCACACACACACACACACACACATACACTCACCTGCAACAGAACTACGCTGTGAATCTGTAGCCTGAACTGTCTCATCAGCATCGCCTGTCTGTACCATCGCTCTATCTTCATCATGGCTGTATCTTACACACTCTCACAGTCACACACTCACGCACACGCACACACTCACCTGAAATAGAATTACACTGTGAATCTGTAGCCTGAACTGTCTCATCAGAATCGCCTGTCTGTACCATCGCTGTATCTTCATCACGGCTGTATCTTACACACACACACACACACACTCACCTGCAATAGAACTACGCTGTGAATCTGTAGCCTGAACTGTCTCATCAGTATCGCCTGTCTGTACCATCGCTCTATCTTCATCACGGCTGTATCTTACACACTCACACACACACTCACCTGCAATAGAACTACATTGTGAATCTGTATCTCCATCATGGCTGTATCTTACACACTCACACACACACACACTCACCTGCAATAGAACTACGCTGTGAATCTGCAGCCTGAACTGTCTCATCAGCATCGCCTGTCTGTACCATCGCTGTATCTTCATGACGGCAAGGTGACGTCGTGTCACTCGCGCGTAACGCTGGAGATACTCCTCACGCAGCTGTCGCTTCACCTTTACAAAGAAAAACACATTGGTATATAATTACGCACACGATACACACACAGACATACATGTGACTCAGCACCACGAAAGGGACATTAAGTCGCTAGGCTACTTTCTCTCAACAGGCTTGCAAAGTCAAAAATCTCATTACCGTATTTTACGGACTATAAGGCGATACTTTTTTTCCCAGACTCAGACCCCTGCGCCTTATAATATGACTAATAAAATAGCAAGAAAATATAATAACAAAATCTGAAATTTTGGTAAAATTTGGGGGGTGCGCCTTATAGTTCGAAATAATACGGTATTTATCAAATTTGAGTAATAGGTATTTTCGTGCTCTCTAGGTACTAACATCCTATATTTCTTATCCATAAATGATCATCTTTAACGTGGTCATTAAAAGTTCCAGAAAGTGCTTTGAAATTAGTAGGTTGATGCATTTTCTTAGGATAGGCTAGACTTTAGACTGTGATTTCTCCAAATTTGAGTTATAGGTATTTTCGTGCTCTCTAACAATGTTAGTAACATCTTATATTTCTTATCCATAAATGATCATCTTTAATGTGGTCATTAAATGTTCCAGAAAGTGCTTTGAAATTAGTAGGTTGATGCATTTTCTTAGGATAGGCTAGACTTTAGACTGTGATTTCTCAAAATGGCCGACAGTCAAGTCTTCAATATTTCTCAGTCACGCCGTCTCAATGCGAAAAATAAAATAACTAAAAAAATATCTTTGGATACAGTGTGTGTGAGGGAGGGGGAAAAAAGAAAGAAAAAAAGTGTGTATATGTTGTGTGAGTGGGGAAGGTGGGCCATAGACCTTTTCACAGTATCCAGGCAAGACCAAGCCGACTACCGTAGCGGTCCCCTGGGCCAAACCCCGACCGGCACAGCTCCTGCCCTTCATTTATCACTACTTTGATCTATGGCCCCCTACTCAGAGATTAGAATGACAAGTCACCTTATCAACTTTAAATGCTGATAACTCTGCAACAACAAAAAAGGATACAAGAATGGGATTCATATCGTTAGAAAGAGAATTGCCTGAAGTTTCCAACTGTGCCATTATCTCAGAATGGTCATGTTGACACTAAATGTTCCTTTTCTGGTGCTGCGTCACACATATTATGCACACGAGTCACGATACAACTCACAGACACATGCGACAACACAACCAAGGAGAGCAGGCAAACAAGCAACACTCATGCATAGAGTTGAGAACCGGTTCAAAAATCCGAACCAGTTTTAAATCGGGTTTCCCTCTTCGAACCGGTTTCACCGAACCGGTTTTTTTAACCAGTACTCGCATCACTAGTTTCACCTATGCAAACACATATATTTATTTGTCAGAATATTCACACACACACGCACGCACGCGCACACATACACACACACACAATAAAGAAACTTATGACTTGTGACACACACACACACTCAACTCAACACTCAGTCAAAGTCAAAGCCATACACCAGTGACCACCACAAACTAGAAACAGCTACTCTTGGTTTACAAACACCTAATCTTCGCTGAGAATCAGTGTTGTTTTTTGAAAAGAATGCGTTATTCGAAGAAAAACTTACTTTCAGTTTGCAGTTTAAAAAACCGGTTCACACTCAATCACAGCAACTCGAACCGGTTTTTCAAACCGCGAAAGTTTAGCACCGGTTTTTCAGTTCAAACCGTTTTTTTCCCCCACCTCTACTCATGCACATACTTACACACAAACATACATTCGCTTGAACAAAGAGAATTCAATTCCTCCATGCTGACTTAGAATGTTGTTTCGTATGGTGTTTGGTATTGGTATTAGGTACTTTATAGACACAGATGCGTCTCTGTGAAATTCGGGTTGCTCCCGGTCTGGAGAGCGCGTCGTAGCCAAAGGCACGCCACCCTCCTTTTTTTTATAATTTGCATTTCGTCAATAACATAACCATACTCATTGTTTGAATTTGCTGTGTGTGGATGCATACGTACTGCGAGCGTGTGTGTAAGAATACAAAATATATAATAACAAAAATAAATAATGAAAATGAATTAAAAATTTCCAGAGCATCAATCATTCACATTCTATTATTTCTACTATTCAAGTTTTCAACATAATGTACAATCAACATCTATAATAAAAATGTCCACTGAAAACACAAAACGATTAGCAAAGGAATTAATACATTACTTCGCAACGGCATGCAAAGAACTTACACCAACGGAGTCAACTCAACTTCAAATTTTGTATTAACTAAGCCCACTCCTGAAAGCTGAAGAAGACCAAGTGGAAAAAAAAGAAGAGGAATTTATACTACAGTGGAACCTCCCTTATAAGACCTCCCATTATAAGACTCCCTCCCACATAAGACCTACTTCTCTGAGACATTGCCCTTCTTTGTAAGTATTAAAATTACCTCCCTTATAAGACCTCATTTTGGATGATCTTTAAAGGTCTTATAAGGGAGGTTCCACTGTATAAAGAGAATCTAACACATAAATGAACCCACCTCTGCTTCTCGCCTCTCCTTCCAAGCTCTGAAGCGTCGCTGAATCAGCACGGCGGCCTTCACCTTGCTCCTCATCTCCCTCACCCGCCCCCTGTCCCTCCACCCTCTCGCGCCGCACTGCAAGGTCAGTGCTGCCCGCCTCTGTCTCTGGAACCTTCTCCGCTGCACAAACCCCCTGAGCGCCGCCTGGATTCTGACAGCAGCGCGACGTTTCCGGCTTTGCACTCTCTCCAGATGATTCCTGAAGGCTGTTTGGATCGTCACGGCCGCCCGGCGACGTTTGTGAACCTTGGACCGGAGCGCACGCACCAGAAGGTAGAAACGCACGTGACGCTGGATGAGAAGGATGGCTGCTTTTTTCTCACGAAGACGGCGACGAGCTTGATGTCTCCTGAACGCCGACTGCAAGACGACGGCGGCGGATTTCTTCTGCAGGAAACGTCCGCGAGCAGGCAGCATTCTGAAGTAGGACTGCAGAACTGTAGCCGCTCTGATCTTCTCTTCTTGCTGCTTTCTCTGCCAGCGACGGTACGCCGTCTGTATGCACACCGCGGCTTTCCTCCACCGCAGAAAATGTTTGCGTTCTCGGCGACAGGCCTGGTTGCTCCTCGCTCTGCGCTGCAGCGACAGGACAGCGCTTCTCAGCCGGAGATACTTCTGGCGCTGCAGGCAGCCTCGGGTCATCGCCTGGAGCAGGAGGACGCGCTTCACGGCCGCGTTGAAGTAGACCCTGGTGCGATGTCCCCGGAAGACGGACTGGATGACGACGGCGGCCCCCACCCGGATAAGGAAGTCGCGACGGCACTGACACGTCAGCCGAGCTTCCCGCCACCGTCTCTGGATCAGCGTTGCGGCGCGAGACTGTCTGGTCACCGCCCTGCGCGCTAAGAACCCTCTGACCACAGCCTGAGCATGCGTGACGCACGCAACGTCATTCCTGAACCTGCCCTGCGCAAGGTGGCGCCGCGCGTGTTTCTGGATGACGATGGCCGCCCTGTTAGCGCGCTGTACTCTTTCCTGCTGAACCCTCCTCCAGTGTCTCTGAACGGCGACAGCAGCACGTCGGGTGTTCAGGAACTTCTTTCTGCACTCTTCAGCCTCCTTCTTCGCCCTCCATCGACGCTGAAGGCACACCACCGCCTCTTCCTGTCGACCGAGTCTTTTCCGCTGAAGCCAGCCTCGCGTATGAGCCTGGAGGAGAACGACGGAAGACCCGACCCGTCTGTACCACTGCCGCGCTCCGTGACCCCTGACGTGTTTCTGGATGACCACAGCGGCCTGTCGGATGAGGAGGAAGGCGGTCCGGAACACGTGGCCCAGACGCCTGGCTCTGTAGTGGCGCTGACACCACACGGCGGTTCTGCGCAGTGCCAGGTAGTGTCTCCTCCGCTGATGCCCCCTCACCACGGCCTGCAGCATCACCACGCTTTGACGGCACCGAAGGAAGCGCTGGCGAGTCGCGTAACCTCTGAAGGCTGACTGGATCCTCACGCAGGCCTGATGAACGAGAGCCTCTTCTCTCCGCAGCCGCCGAGCCATCAAGAAAACCCTGGCATGCCGCTGAATGGTGACGGCAGCTTTTCTCACACGCAGAAAGCGACGCCTGGTCAGATGCCCTCTGTAGCGAGTCTGGATCACGCAGGCTGCTTGCTTCGCATGGTTGACACGCTTGCGCGCCAGGTACCCTCTGGCATGGGACTGAAGGGTGATGAGCGCCGCTCTGGTCTTCAAATATTTCTGCCTCTCTTCCCTGCTCAGCAGACAGGCTCTCCACCAGCGCTGGAGGATCACAGCAGAGCGGAGCCGACTCTGATAACTCCTGCGATCCAGCCACCCCCTCAGCGCCGACTGGATCAGCACGCACGACTGTCGCTGCTTGTGGAACCGTTGCTGCTGCTGCTTGGCCCTGAACAGAGCCTGCAGCCTGACAATGACCTGCCGGGATTTATCGTACTCCGCCCGAGCCTCACGACCACTCAGCACTGCTCGATAGCGTCTCTGTATGCGGATGGCAGCTTGCCGTTGTTTAAGGAACTTGGCGCGCCCCAAAAATGCCCGGCATTGGGCTTGGGCAACGGTGACCCGAGCTCTCAGCTGCAGGTAGTATGAGCGAACGACGTAGGTCTTCCAGATGGACTGAATGGCGACGGCAGCGCCCAGCATTAGCTGGTACCTCAAACGAGCGGCTCGTCCCAAACAAACTGCTCGGAACGATCTCTGGATCACTGTGGCCGACTTCTTTTGAAGCAGATAGCGATTTCTTTGGGCGCGACCTCTAACGGAGGCCTGGAGCTTGCAGACGGCAGATTTTGCGGCGATGAACCTGTGCCTTTGCCGCCACGCCCTCCACGTTGACTGCAGGGTGACTGCGGCCTCCCAGCGCCGATGCATCTCCTGCACCACCAGCCTGAAGTTCTCCTGGGTCTGGTGGTAGTCGGCAAGGATCAGCAGCACCTCCCTCATCTGCCGGTAGGTCTTCCGCGCCAGGTAGCCTCTGGTGACGCTCTGCAGCAGAATCACTGCGTGTCGCGTCTTGTGATAGCGCATGCCTTGGAGCCACGCTCGCACGCAGGCTTGGATCTTTGTGGCTGAAGCCTCTTCTCTGGCCGCCGTCTTCAAGCTATGGAAGTGTTTTCTAGCCAGGAAGCCTCGACACACTGACTGGATTTTGATAGCGCTGGCTTCCCTCTCAGCAAGCAAGCGTAGAGCTTTCAGTTCTCTGACGGCCAAGCATTGACGGTAGAATGACTGAATCTTCGTTGCAGCGCCCTGTCTTCTGGCCTGCGCCTGCAAACCCCTCAGCTGTTTGACTGCCAGGTGTGTGCGGAAGGCGCACTGGATGGTGGTGGCTGCCGCCCTCTGTCTTGCCGCCTTCAGCTCCCTCACTGCCAGGTGTCTGCGACAGGCGGCCTGGATCCTCACGGCAGCCCTCTCTCTCCTGGATTCCAGCTGCAGCGCTCTCAGCTCTTTCACTGCGGCGCAGCGGCGATACGCCGACTGCATTACGATGGCTGCCCGCTCTCTCTTCGCTTCCAGCTGCAGAGCTCTCAGCACTTTCACTGCGGTGTAGCGGCGATACGCCGACTGCATTACGATGGCTGCCCGCTCTCTCTTCGCTTCCAGCTGCAGAGCTCTCAGCTCTTTCACTGCGGTGTAGCGACGATACGCCGACTGTATTACGATGGCTGCCTGCTCTCTCTTCGCTTCCAGCTGCAGAGCTCTCAGTTTCTTCGCATCACGGTAATTTCTGATCGCCGTCTGAATCTTCACGGCTGCACGCTCTCGTCTAGCGACTTCTTCAAGCAATCTGAGCTGTCGAACTGCGCACCAACGTCGATAGGCAGACTGGATGGTGACACACGCCCTCTCTCTCCTGACCTCCTCTCTCAACAGCTGGGCCCGCCTGCGGGCTTGGTACCCTCGCACGTAGGACTGGATCACTGAGGCAGCCGCCTCTCTCTTCACGGCCCTCCTCCGCGTCTGCTGTCGGTACCATTTCTGAACAGCGACCGCGGCCTGCTTCAGGGCCACGAAGCGTTCCCGAGCCGCGGCCCTGGCCTGGTGAGACCTCACCGCTCTCTGCACGATGACGGTGGCCAGACGCAGAGCTTGGAACTTGACGCGGCACCTGTACCTCCTGAAGTTCTTCTGGAGAACCACAGCCGAGCGTTTCCGGTGGCGGAACTCCCTGCGCTGCCTGAAGCCTCGCGCATGCTTCTGCAGAGTCACTGCCGCCCACCGCCGCTTCCTAAAGTCCTCCCTCACCTCAGCTCCCAGCCGCATGGCCCTAAACTGCCGCTGGATGATGATGCACGCCGTTCTCGTCATGACGAATCTCTTCTGGGCAAGTTCTCCCCGCCACCAGGACTGAATCAGCTCGGCAGCCTGTATGTGGCGAAGGAACTCCCTGCGACACTTCCTCCCTCTCCAGGCGCTCTGCAAGACGAGAGCTGCTCGGTTTAGTCTCTCCACCCGCTCTGTTCGTCTCTGCCTGAACGTCCTCTGCAGAATGACAGCGGAATGCTTCTGGGACAGGAACTGCTTACGGACGGTGGCCCCTGTTGTGTGAGCGCGGAAATGTTTCTGGATGACCATGCAGGCCTGTCGCCGCCCCGTGAAGGCCTGTCGGGCGCGGCGTGCTCTGAACCAGGACTGGATGGCGACGGCCGAGTGAACCTGACGCTGGAAACGACGCCTGGTCAGGAAACGGCGCACTTGGGTCTGTTGAAACAAACAAACAAAACCACACACACAAAACTGTAGGTGTTGAAACACAACCAATGTAAAATCAAGTAGACTTTAGTGTTTCTTCTTCTTCTGCTTTCCCAGGCCATATGGCCATAACAAGCACATAGAGCTTAAAGGCATGCGCTATATAAATCTTCTTAATAAATAAATAAAGGGTAAGGTACATATGTGTCCGTTTTTCAGTTTTCACTGGTCTCCCTGCTGCGTACAGCCGACACATTCTGATTTCGGAGGAGCTCAAAGGATGAAAAAATATTTGGATTTTTTTTTTTCAAAAAAAGGCAGGAGAATGGGCCAATAAGTCAGAAAGATAGTAGATGATAGAAAGCAAAGAGAAAAGGCAGAGTCAAAGACAGTGGCAGATTAGAGGAAGTTTAGTTACAGTCACAGAACTTCCAGAAGGGCTAGTGTTTAAAGAAACAGGTTCAGAAGTGGGTTTTTCCCCCTGTAAACAGCTGAATGAAAATATTACCTTAGTGGGGCCTCTCTGTTCAAAGAGGACTTTCAGGGGTGGAGCTATAAAATGCTTTTGGCTCATAATATAACAATGTCCACTGCTTCCAGTGGTTCATTGAATTGTGTTTTACCTTTAGCGTGTTCTTCCCTAAAAGGCGGGGGGGGACTAGGGAGAGGGGGGGGGGGGGGGGGTAACCGTAAACCTACAAAATGGCTTCACAATCAAGCTGTTTGAAAAGAAAATGTTCACAAATACACACATTCACAATAACAAAGAAAAAAATCACGAGCAAATAACGCTAAGTTAAACATGATAACATCCCTTTATTTACTTACAATCCTCTGCATGAAAGCATCCAAGATAAAAAAAACCTCAGCTATGGCATGGGTTCAATTCCATTTCTGCAAACCGTTCTCTTACACCCAACAAAAATCAGCTTCTAGTTCTACTATTGCTCCAAACAAAACCGCTTCACAAGCTGAGAAAGAAACAAAAACCCTGAGCTCAGAAACAGAATTGTATTTGGGTAGTTTTCCAACGCTATGAAACAAGAATATAATTCTAGTTGCAAACTGTTCCCACCCAAAAAAAATTCTGTGTCTACTATTGCTACGTCGATTTCTTCTGAAGAGGACTTAAAGCATGCGCAGGCATCAGAATAGTCTGAGGTCCAATCCTCTGAAAACTGCGGTAAAAGGGACATCAAGGCCAAAGACTGTAGAGGGACAACACTGAAATGAGTTCCCAACACCATCAAAAAGGCTGAATATAGTGATAAATCGCTTTAAAATGCTATTTAACACAGTAGATAACAGTAACACTGAACAAAAAGGCAAAACCTCTGACAAGAGAAGCCAATCCTCTGTCAGAAATTCTTAATCCTCTGATGCCTGAAGTGTGACCCTTTAGTCACACAAAAACCCAAGGCAGCTAAAAGTTGATAGCAGGCACAACTTCAATACATCTGTATTGTTAAAAAAAAATCAGGACTTTCCTGGAGTTGCACTGCCTTCGGGCATTGCCTCCAGGATCGTTCCCACCATCTTTATCTCTATAAATGTCCCATATGTCTGTTCCAGACCGGAGGACGTTAAATGAATTTTCATCAAAGTTGATAAGATCAGCAAGAAATCCTGCAGCCTGGTATGAACCAAATTGAAAACTAGGTCTCCCCAGTTTGCCACACACACACACCCTCCACTACCCCCCAAAAAACAAATAACTAAATGAAAATACAAATATGGGACTGGGAGGCACTACACTAGTGGCGATGCACTCTGCAGGTGGGATCAGCCCAACTTTCACAGGGACAAGTCGCTGTGACTATTAAAAGCCAAAGGAATATTGGTATCTGTTCAGATATTCTTCAAACCTACTACCGATGTTGCATTGAATCTGTTCTTACTGTGTCATTTATCTGTTGGTATGGAAGCTTGAGTGTAAAAAGTAAGCGTGTGTTGAGTGATATGGTGAATGTGTGCAGTAAAGTTGTGGGTGCAAGGCAGAGTGGTATGCAAGAGTTGCATGACAGACAAGTAGTCAAGAAAGCCAGGAAAATTCTTAATGATAGCAGTCATGTTCTGGCAAAATACTATGAAGTATTACCATCGGGCCGTCGATACAGAACTCTAAAACTGAAAATAAGAGCACAGAAAACTTTCTTACCAAGATCAATTCATCTGTTGAACTCTTAATGCACTGCATCGAGTGATTGTTTTGCTGAGCAGCCTGTCCATCTCCTTGGGATTGAATTTGTATTCGTCCAGTTTGTTAACTACAATATTGCAGTGTTATTAGTTATTAGTTTATATTCTTTAATTGTTGATAAATGTGTTTATTGTTGTTGTTTTTCTTATGTGCACCTGGCTGCAATTTCTCAGTTATGAGATAATAAAGATGATTTGATTTGATTTGATTTGATTTGATTTGATACCAAACCACCACTTTACAAACTGACCTGTATTCTGGAGGCTGCTTCATGCAGGGCAGTGTCCGCTCTGGCTCGTCGGAGGAGGGCCACTCTCAGCCGCGCCTGTCGCCCCCTCCATAGCGACTGAACGCGCAGCGCCGCCTCCTCCAGTCTCAACGTCGCCGTGGCGGTCCGGTGCTGCCGCCATGCTCGCTGAATCACCACGCACGCCGCTACCCTCTTCTGCAATTTCGTAAAATTTTTACAAATTTTTATTTTGGTTGTGGTTGGTTTTTTTTTAACCCTTTCCTTCCCTGCCCGGTCACGTGTCTACTACAGGGCGTGTGATATCATTGATGATGTCATAACTTTTTTTAGACAAGTCAGGAAAGATGTGTCTACTACAGGGCGTGTGATATCATTGATGATGTCATAACTTTTTTTAGACAAGTCAGGAAAGATGTGTCTACTACAGGGCGTGTGATATCATTGATGATGTCATAACTTTTTTTAGACAAGTCAGGAAAGATGTGTCTACTACAGGGCGTGTGATATCATTGATGATGTCATAACTTTTTTTAGACAAGTCAGGAAAGATGTGTCTACTACAGGGCGTGTGATATCATTGATGATGTCATAACTTTTTTTAGACAAGTCAGGAAAGATGTGTCTACTACAGGGTGTGTGATATCATTGATGATGTCATAACTTTTTTTTAGACAAGTCAGGAAAGATGTGTCTACTACAGGGCGTGTGATATCATTGATGATGTCATAACTTTTTTTTAGACAAGTCAGGAAAGATGTGTCTACTACAGGGTGTGTGATATCATTGATGATGTCATAACTTTCGATGTCACAGCCCTGGAATTTCGGTTGTTAGCTTAGACAAGTCAGGAAAGAATATATCTAGACCAATTTATTAGATTGAGTCTAACAGGGTGTTTTTTAAAAATAAATTTTGTAATAAGAAAATCGATAATTTCTGTTTTCCTCTGGCATTGAAGAGGTTAATACTCTTGCCTCTGACAATTCTGATACATGATTATTATTATTATTCTCTACCTCTCTGAGGTGAGCCGAGCGGCGCAGACCGAAGCGCCTCCAGGCCATCTGGATGATGCGGGCGGCCCTGGTCTCCTCCCTCAGGTCCAGGAGGCGAGCGCACAGGTAGGACACGTAGGTGACCACGCAACGCTCGTCAGGAATCGTGTTGGACATGTCCGCTGCTTTCAGCATCAGAGGGATGCCCCCTAGCTCTGAAACCTGCCACAATAATAAACGTATCGCATAAATACAGTGGAACCTCCCTTATAAGACCTCCCATTATGAGACTCCCTCCTACATAAGATTAAGACCTACCATATTTTTCAGACTATAAGGCGCACCTCTGCATAAGGCACCCCCCCAAAATTTTACCCAAATTTCAAATTTTGTTACTATATTTTATTACTGATTTATCAGTCACATTATAAGGCGCAGGGGTCTGAGTCTTGGAAAAAAGCATCGCCTTATAGTCTGAAAAATACGGTACTTCTCTGAGACATTGCCCTTCTTTGTAAGTATTCAAATTACCTCCCTTATAAGACCTCATTTTTGACGATTTTTGAAGGTCTTATAAGGGAGGTTCCACTGTACTACCATTTCATTATCACTGTCGCTGATCTCTATTTTTCCGGTAGGACACGTAGGTGACCACGCTACGATCGTCAGATATGTCCGCAGCTTTCAGCATCAGAGGTACGCCCCCTAGCTCTGAAACCTGCCAGAATATGAACGTATCGTACAACTACTACCATTTTATTATCACTGTCGCTGATCTCTATTTTTCACAGGTAGGACACATGTGACCATGCAACGTTCGTCAGGAATCGTGTTGGACGATCGTCAGATGATTAATTTGATATGTCCGCCGCCTTCAGCATCAGAGGGATGCCCCCTAGCTCTGAAACCTGCCACAATATGAACGTATCCTATTTAACCAAGTACTCTTATCATCCGTTGCATCTCAACTATCAAGAGAGGGGAGTAACTATTTTTTTCGAGCCCACGTACATTGCTTTAGCGGAGGAATCAGTCACATAAACTCTTAAAATGGCAGGGTGCTTGGCAGTGAATGTCTTTGCATTTGGTGGGAGTGTAGAGTGATGTGAGAGGGCCCCAAACAAAAAAGCGTAGCCCATAGTATTGTCAAAGTACTCAAATAAACTTTGCCCGCAACATCTATTTTGTTGTCAATTTAAGGATTAAATCGTGATCGCCATCATGGATCTTACTGTCTGATAGTTTCATTCAGCCATGCCCCTGTCAAATTTGTGTTGGCATCCTTTGTCAATCACCTCTTTCTTCACATCTGTGATGCAATGCACAATTTTCAAGGTTGAAGATGAAACATTCACGCAATAGCTTTGAAAACATCCAAATCCATCATTGAAATGATACTGAATTAGCCGAATGCATGAAAATGATACAGCAGCTTACAAAATTCAGTCAAGGAAATGTACTCACGCTACAAACTACTTTCATTTTCACCGTGTGCACGAAAAGAAAGTCTACGAAACTCAACAGTATCTTTTTTTTTTTTTAAATAGAAAAAGCGCATTTACGCTTTTATGCGTAGCTCTCACAACCCTGTGTCTAAGGCAAATGTATCTAGAAAGTAGAAGAGTTCAATTCAAAACCTCTGTCAGTAAAACTTAAAGCCAATCCTCTGTCAGAAATTCTTAATCCTCTGAAATCAAGGAAGCAAAATGAGTGAGCCTTTGTAAGAGGAAGACTGAACCAGCAAAACAAGTGAGAATGGATCGAGTATTTGTAACAAAACTGAACTTGAACAATTCTCGGGTACAAATCTCAGTCAAACCTTCCCAGTCTTCTGCTAAGCGAAAGGGAGATAGAGAACGAACGAACAAAACTTTTTTATTGAGGGAAAAAGAGTAAGCACACAGTGGGCTTTTTTACATCTTGCCCTCAAACAAATATGCAAAAAAGTCAAATACTCAACACAAAAATAATGAATAAAGCATGTAAAAATAATCATCGAACAATTATCCATGAAGAAGAAAAAATAGATGCGACAACAAAACCATCAGTCTATCCCTCCCCCTCCCCCCCCTCTCTCTCACACACACACACAAAGAGTAACAATACCAAAGCAGACGTGAGAGGTGACGGGAGGCACTCACTTTCTCGTAAAGAACCCTGAAGTTCTCCTTCTCGTTGGCCAGCAAAGAATCAAACATGGACTGGTCCAAATCCCCTCCTGGGAACAAAAAAACAAACATTATAGATCTCAGCATCAGCAGTATGAAAGTTCAACAGCACCACAGCATTAGATACGGGTCATTTATGGACTGGTCCAAATCCCCGCCTGGGAACAAACAAACAAACATTATAGATCTCAGCATCAGCAGTATGAAAGTTAAACAGCACCACAGCATTAGATATGGGTCATTTATGGACTGGTCCAAATCCCCTCCTGGGAACAAAAAAACAAACATTATAGATCTCAGCATCAGCAGTATGAAAGTTAAACAGCACCACAGCATTAGATACGGGTCATTTATGGACTGGTCCAAATCCCCTCCTGGGAACAAAAAAACAAACATTATAGATCTCAGCATCAGCAGTATGAAAGTTCAACAGCACCACAGCATTAGATACGGGTCATTTATGGACTGGTCCAAATCCCCTCCTGGGAACAAAAAAACAAACATTATAGATCTCAGCATCAGCAGTATGAAAGTTAAACAGCACCACAGCATTAGATACAGGTCATTTATGGACTGGTCCAAATCCCCTCCTGGGAACAAAAAAACAAACATTATAGATCTCAGCATCAGCAGTATGAAAGTTCAACAGCACCACAGCATTAGATACAGGTCATTTATGGACTGGTCCAAATCCCCTCCTGGGAACAAAAAAACAAACATTATAGATCTCAGCATCAGCAGTATGAAAGTTAAACAGCACCACAGCATTAGATATGGGTCATTTATGGACTGGTCCAAATCCCCTCCTGGGAACACAAAAACAAAAAAACAATCATTACAGATCTCAGCATCAGCAGTATGAAAGTTAAACAGCACCACAGCATTAGATACGGGTCATTTATGGACTGGTCCAAATCCCCGCCTGGGAACAAACAAATACAAAAATCATTACAGATCTCAGCATCAGCAGTATGAAAGTTAAACAGCACCACAGCATTAGATACGGGTCATTTATGGACTGGTCCAAATCCCCGCCTGGGAACAAACAAATACAAAAATCATTACAGATCTCAGCATCAGCAGTATGAAAGTTAAACAGCACCACAGCATTAGATACGGGTCATTTAAATCCATCAGATTAAAACCTTTACAGCGAGATACAAGCACACAATCTCAGTGTTTACAACTCATTCTACAATTCATCCTAATCTTGTATGTGCCACACACATTCTCTATTTTATAAGACATATACATACATACAATCCTACTCGACTACCAATCCCTCCCCTACCTATTTTCAAAACATACATATCGTCTGTGAAATTCAAAAACCTCGTATCTCGATTTATTTATTTTTTTTAGTTAGATACATAGTCAGCTTTCTCATTTTTCCTGCCACCTTCCACCAAAAGCCCATATCTCTAACGACTTTCTATCTGGGGTAAATGAGGTTGTGAAAATAGAAGAAAAACTCGTAAGTCCCAAATTCAGATCTAGTTAAAGACAAAAAAATCGTATCTTTGTTCTTTTGAAGCCCAAAAACAAAAAATGTTGTAAGTAATTTTAACAAAATGCAGGACTAAACTCGCAATGTCTTGAACAACATATTCTTCATAGTTAATCAATTGTGGTCAACAATTTTAAAACAATTTTTTTCACTTTTCTCAAAACTAACAAAATTCAGATATGAGGTTTTTGAATTTCACCGACAATACAGTGTATTATATGTCTCAGTCTTGAACACTTCCCCTCTCATTCACATACTTTTTGCTGTTGTTACGCAAACACTTTCTCTCCCCCCCCCCCCACACACTCTTCTCTCTCTTTCCCCACACTCTTATACTCACTCTCTTCCTCCTCTCTATTTCTCTCTTCCTCTCTGTCCCTTCCTCCATTCTCTTATTCCTCTTCTTCTTTTTCATTTCATTTCTCTCTCTCTCCCCCCCCCCCCCTCTCCCTTTCTTCTTCCTTTTCTCTCTCTTTCCTCCCTTCCTTCAGAGTCAAGCACTTCCCTCCACCACCCCTTTTCCCCCCCGTCTTTCCTTCTGTCTACTCTCATTCTGCTTGACTGCCTCCTTTTACCCCGTACAAATAGTTCCCCCACCTTCTGGAAATTATGTGCTTGTAACTTCCTCTAATCCGTCACTCTCTTTGGCTCTTGCCTTTTCCCTTTGCTTGCTGTCATCTACTATTTCTGCCTTACTGGTCAATTCTCCTGCCTTTTTTCACAAAACACTTTGACATTTTTTTTCCTCCAGCCGAAGTCGGACTTGCTGGGCCTAACTATTTCTTAGTTAGGCGCGTAACAGCAGCATGACGCATCTGCGTTTGGTTCATAATTGACGGGAAACTGAGCGATCGAAGAAGAAGAAGAATGACACTCTTTTTGGCTCTTGCCTTTTCCCTTTGCTTACTCAAAATACTGTCATCTAGTCTTTCTGCCCTGAATGGTCCATTCGCCTGCCTTTTCTTTCTTTCTCAAGAAACACTTACAAAGATTTTCTCCAGCCGAAGACAGACATGCTGGGCCTCGTTATTTCTTAGTTAGGCGCATAACGGCGGCATGACGCATCTGCACTCATATAATGACAGGAGACTGTCTGAGTGATTGAAGAAAAAAAGAAGAAGAAAAAGAAGACTGCCTCTTCTGCTCTTATTCTTCACCCCCCCCCCCCCCCCCCCCCCCACCTCCCCACCGTCTCTCGCTCACAACCCACACTTTTGCACACACATTCCTTAATTTCCCCACACACACACACACTAACCTCCAAGGGAGTCAACTCCCCATTCCTGACTGAGCTCGGCAGAAAAAGAGTCGTCCTCCCCTGCGGCTGTTCCTTTGCCCTCCCCGGCAGCGGCGGCGGCATTCTCGGCGTCCTCCTGCACGCTCTGCGAGGTGCGGAAGCGGACGAGGGCCAGGGGGAGCAGCGCGGGGTGGTAGTGGTGCAGCAGACAGCACAGCGCGCGCCCGTCGGAGAACGACACCGTGAAGTTCTCCACCTGACCAACAACGGCGGCAAAAGAAAACACAACTGGATCAGAAGAACAATAAACAACTTAAGTTCTCCACCTGACCAACAACGGCGGCAAAAGAAAACACAACTGGATCAGAAGAACAATAAACAACTTAAGTTCTCCACCTGACCAACAACGGCGGCAAAAGAAAACACAACTGGATCAGAAGAACAATAAACAACTTAAGTTCTCCACCTGACCAACAACGGCGGCAAAAGAAAACACAACTGGATCAGAAGAACAATAAACAACTTAAGTTCTCCACCTGACCAACAATGACGGCAAAAGAAAACACAACTGGATCAGAAGAACAATAAACAACTGAAGTTCTCCACCTGACCAACAATGACGGCAAAAGAAAACACAACTGGATCAGAAGAACAATAAACAACTTAAGTTCTCCACCTGACCAACAACGGCGGCAAAAGAAAACACAACTGGATCAGAAGAACAATAAACAACTTAAGTTCTCCACCTGACCAACAACGGCGGCAAAAGAAAACACAACTGGATCAGAAGAACAATAAACAACTTAAGTTCTCCACCTGACCAACAACGGCGGCAAAAGAAAACACAACTGGATCAGAAGAACAATAAACAACTTAAGTTCTCCACCTGACCAACAACGGCGGCAAAAGAAAACACAACTGGATCAGAAGAACAATAAACAACTTAAGTTCTCCACCTGACCAACAATGACGGCAAAAGAAAACACAACTGGATTCTTCATCTTCTTCTTCGTTCCCCAGGCCATACGGCCATAATGGGTAAGGAACGTATGTGTCCGGTTTTTCAGTTTTCACTGGTCTCCTCGCTGCGTGTACAGCCGACACGTTCCGATTTCGGAGGAGCTCAAAGGAGAAAAATTATTTGGAAGATTTTGGGGTTTTTTTAAAAGGCAGGAGAATGGAGCCAATGAGTCAGAAAGATAGTAGATGATAGAAAGCAGAGGGAAAAGGCAGAGTCAAAGAGAGTGGCAGAATAGAGGAAGTTACAAGCACAGAACTTCCAGAAGGTGGGGGAACTATTTTTACAAAAGATCCCCCAGTATCCCCACGAGGAGGCACAACTGGATAAGAAGAAGAATAAACGACTCTGTGAAGTTTTCCACCTGACCAACATGACAGCAAAAGAAAACACAACTGGTTAAGAAGAACGATAAACCATCAAAGAGAGCGACAGATTAGAGGGAAGATACAAGCACAGGACTTCCAGAAGGTGGGGGAACTATTTTTTGTACGAAAAATTCCCCCAGTATCACCACGGGGTGTGGGGGTGAGGGTCACTGAATTCCAAGTCTCCACATTCAGTGGTCAAGCGCTGAGGACAGCAAAGAAAACACAACTGGATAAGAAGAACGATAAACCATCAAAGAGAGCAACAAATTAGAGGAAGATACATACAAGCACAGAACTTCCAGAAGGTGGGGGAACTATTTTTTCCACCTGACCAACACGACAGCAAACGAAAACACAACAGGATAAGAAGAACGATAAACCATCAAAGAGAGCGACAAATTAGAGGAAGATACATACAAGCACAGAACTTCCAGAAGGTGGGGGAACTATTTTTTCCACCTGACCAACATAACAGCAAACGAAAACACAACAGGATAAGAAGAACGATAAACCATCAAAGAGAGCGACAGATCAGAGGAAGATACATACAAGCACAGAACTTCCAGAAGGTGGGGGAACTATTTTTTCCACCTGACGAACATGACAGCAAAAGAAAACACAACTGGATAAGAAGAACGATAAACCATCAAAGAGAGCAACAAATTAGAGGAAGATACACACCCAGAACTTCCAGAAAGTGGGGGAACTATTTTTTTGTACGAAAGACGGTGATTATTATTACCTTGACCCCGTAGTGTAGGCAGACGGTGTGACACCACTTCAGCAACAGCTGCATCATGGGATTGTCCATGGCCGTTATTATTATTATTACCTTGACCCCGTAGTGCAGGCAGACAGTGTGACACCACTTCAGCAACAGCTGCATCATGGGATTGTCCATGGCCGTTATTATTATTATTACCTTGACCCCGTAGTGCAGGCAGACAGTGTGACACCACTTCAGCAACAGCTGCATCATGGGATTGTCCATGGCCGTTATTATTATTACCTTGACCCCGTAGTGCAGGCAGACGGTGCGACACCACTTCAGCAACAGCTGCATCATGGGATTGTCCATGGCCGTTATTATTATCATTACCTTGACCCCGTAGTGCAGGCAGACGGTGCGACACCACTTCAGCAACAGCTGCATCATGGGATTGTCCATGGCCGTTATTATTATTATTACCTTGACCCCGTAGTGTAGGCAGACGGTGCGACACCACTTCAGCAACAGCTGCATCATGGGATTGTCCATGGCCGTTATTATTATTATTACCTTGACCCCGTAGTGTAGGCAGACGGTGCGACACCACTTCAGCAACAGCTGCATCATGGGATTGTCCATGGCCATTATTATGATTATTATTACCTTGACCCCGTAGTGCAGGCAGACGGTGCGACACCACTTCAGCAACAGCTGCATCATGGGATTGTCCATGGCCGTTATTATTATTATTACCTTGACCCCGTAGTGCAGGCAGATGGTGTGACACCACTTCAGCAACAGCTGCATCATGGGATTGTCCATGGCCGTTATTATTATTATTATTACCTTGACCCCGTAGTGCAGGCAGATGGTGTGACACCACTTCAGCAACAGCTGCATCATGGGATTGTCCATGGCCGTTATTATTATTATTATTACCTTGACCCCGTAGTGTAGGCAGACTGTGCGACACCACTTCAGCAACAGCTGCATCATGGGATTGTCCATGGCCGCGCTGGGGCCTCCCGAATCCCGTCTCGCTGCAAGGTAGAGAAATAAATATATATATATATCAGCAAAATATTCTGTAGAAGATTCCAACTGTCAAAAAAGACCACAATTTTGCCTCTGATTTTGCCTTTTTAATCAATCAATCAATCAAAATGTATTGTATTTAAAACAAAAAGAAATTCTTTGTCTGGCATGCACATAAAACACACAGTTGTCTATTGCGGGGAAACCAATCGGTGTAGTTTTTCTATATATAGTCTATATACAGTGGAACCTCCATTATAAGACATCCCATTATAAGACTCCCTCCCACATAAGACCTACTTCTCTGAGACATTGCCCTTCTTTGTGAGTATTAAAATTACCTCCCTCATAAGACCCCTCCCATTATAAGACCTCATTTTGGATGATTTTTGAAGGTCTTATAAGGGAGGTTCCACTGTATATAAAAAAAAGTCTGATCTACCACTTCCCCATGCCTAAACCTTAAGTAAAAACCGGTAATCTTCTTTCATTTCTCCTTTTGTTTATGTATGCTTTGTTTGTGTGTATGGCTGGAGTGATTTGTGAGTTTTTTTAACTCTTCTACTACCAAGTATTACTTAGACTGTTTACTGTTGCGCACCGAGTAATTTTTGCCGCTGCACTGATTTTCGCACACACTCACTTTAAAAATTCATCAAAAAAAATACTCGCTCGAATCATCACTAAATTTACCTGTGTCGATCTGCTGCTGCAAACCCAAGATCGTTTCAACACTTTCGATGCTCTTTTTGATTCGCCTAAGTTCAGATTCTGCCACTTTTTCCACAGTAAACTGAGCGAACTGAGCATGTCACGGAAGTAAAGGATGTGATGTCACTTGATATAAATAGCGCAAAGGGGGACACCGGGTTTCCCAAGGTTGCTGGCAGTCAAACTCGCCCACGGCTTGCAACAGTAAAGTCTTTAAGTGTCCATCAGTGTGAGTGTTTCAAGTTGGTTGCGAAAGTGTACTGTAGATTATGTCATTCATTATTTGGGCGTGATTGAGAAATTGACTGAGGGATCAGGGAAGGGGGGTGTTGGTCAATGTTTGATATATACTTTTTGTTCATTGTGTTTACTATTCATTTTTAGTGATTTCTGTAAAGCGCTTAGAGCTTAAAGATTAGGCGCTATAAAAGTTGTCTTAATAATAAATAAATAAATAAAGTCTGACTCGGCGAGTTTACCCGCCGACGGCAGTAGAAGAGTTAATAATTCAAAATCGTTGCGATGCGAATGAGTTAAGGACAGTTTGTTTGCCCTACTGCTCTTCCATCCTTGAGCATCACTGAGAATGCAATACACAGTGAGAAATGAAAAGAAGAAACGTGTTCCCTGGATTCTGCCGCTCACCAGCGCAATCCTGTAGGTTGTGGGGGTATCCCAGCAGCCTCTGCATGCACACTTTGACGCGCAGCGTGCGTTCCAACATGTCCACTTCTTCTTGCAGCTCTTTCTCGTTCAGCGTCGCCATCGCCTGGGAAAATAATTTTTTTTATTAACACACACACATACAGAGAGCATCAAACAGGTGTGTTTATGCGTGAATGAGTGTTCAAAACTTTCCCTAAGAAACATTGCTATGCTTTCATCATCATCTTATCATCATAATGAACAGTGATGTCTCGAGGGGTCATAGGATAGGAAAACACAAAAGCTGTAGGTTCGATATAGGTCCTTTAATGAAAATACCACAGACGTTTCAGAGCTTAGCTCTTTTTTCAATGTGATGAAAAAGTGACAAAAAAATGTGACATAGGATATTGACCTATTAAAATTGAAAATGTCCTATTGTGTTCTCCCCTGTCAGAATAAATGTCTGATTACATTTTTAACACAAGCACACTCCGTTTTATTGGTTTCTGCAAGAGCTAGGCCATTGTCCTATTGATTTCTCTTGCCTGAGGACAGTTTGTTCTGTCACTTTTTGATCCTCGGTACGTATATACTCTTCTTCTTCTTTAAAGTTAATAATCTTGTAATTATTATAGAAGTGAGATAGGTGAACAAAAAAAGGGGGGGAGGGAGGCACAAGGAATAAGAGATGATGAATAATTAAAGAAGAATAGATGGTGGTTTGAGCAGAGGGAAGATATGGAACAAGCTTCAGAGGGAATTAGAAAAAAAAGAAATACAGTGCAACCTCCCTTATAAGACTCCCTCCCACATAAGACCTACTTCTCGTGAGACATTGCCCTTGGTTGGAAGGGTTTCATCCGACCAAAATTTGCATTTGTGATTTCTACTCACTTTGTCGAAAGAAAGGAAAACTGGGGAAAGGTCACAACCATTTTCATCCAACTTGGTTGGATATTGTCAGGCGGCTTTAAAGGTGGACCCTGACGGATAAGTTTTTGCAAGAAACACATCGAGATCACCAGAAAGACAGCCTTTTCAAGGATCGGAACACTCACTTTGCTCGTGTTTCCTAGAAATTAAACGTCAAAACGGCAATTCCTCCTTGGCGGAGATACCAGAGAGAGTAGCCATTTTGGATGGGGTGAGTGAAGGTCACTCATTGTGGTTGAAGCGTGTTTTTTTGTAGTGCAGTATAAAAAAAATTGGAGCTGGTTGGTTGGTTGGTTGGTTGGCTTACCCTGGCTAAAAGACGCCAGGGATCATCCCAACAGCGAGAAGCACTTGAACACTAAGGTACAAATGCATCAGCTAGGGATGAGAACAGTACGTGTGTGACCGTTTTTGATTACCCCGCCATGTGGGCAGCCACACTCCGTCTTCGGGGGATTTTAGACTGATGATGTTATGCTGGGAGCTTGTCATGGCTTAAGACAATCCCCGCACAACCATTCAGAGCATAGCAACATTTTGATGTAGCCTTGGCATTCTAGCTTATGTCAACTGGTCTGACACAGCCTCATGCCAAGGCATAAATTGCAGCTGTTTCCTTTGTTGTGAGCGAAACTCCTTTAGATAATCTGTATAAAATGTAAAAAAAAAAAAAAAGAAAAAAGGCTTGTATTGCGAAAATTTTCTGCAAACGATTTGGTCTAAACGCAGGCGGCCATTAGAAAAGAGATGACACACGCCTTCTCTTTGGGTGAAAGAATTTCACTTCCAGCACCTCCGCCAAGGAGGAATCGCAGATTTGACGGTTTGATTTCTAGGAAACCAGAGCAAAGTGGGTGTTGCAATCTCTGTAAAGGGTGTTTTCCTGGTGATCTGGACACGTTTCTTACAAAAACTCATCCGTCAGGGTGGCGCTTTAAGGTACTTACCTGGAAGTGGAAGATGAGCTTCCAGAGGAAGGCCAGCGTTTTCTCCCTGTGTCCTTCCACAATGTCCCGAGGGTTCATCATGGCTCCTGGTCACAAAATATTAATCACAATGTAGAAAGCTTCTTCAAATGCTTGTACGAGAGGGACAAACTGTTGCGGTTTCCAGGGACAAAGTGCTTAAAAAACCACCAGGGACAGAGACTTATTTCCAGGGACAAACTGTTGCAGTTTCCAGGGACAAAGTGCTTAAAAAACCTCCAGGGACAGACTTATTTCCAGGGACAAACTGTTGCAGTTTCCAGGGACAAAGTGCTTAAAAACCCACCAGGGACAGACTTATTTCCAGGGACAAACTGTTGCAGTTTCCAGGGACAAAGTGCTTAAAAAACCACCAGGGACAGAGACTTATTTCCAGGGACAAACTGTTGCAGTTTCCAGGGACAAAGTGCTTAAAAAACCACCAGGGACAGAGACTTATTTCGAGGAACAAACTATTGCAGTTTCCAGGGACAAAGTGCTTAAAAAACCCACCAGGGACAGACTTATTTTGAGGGACAAACTGTTGCAGTTTCCAGGGACAAAGTGCTTAAAAACCAGGGACAGAGACTTACTTCCAGGAACAAACTGTTGCAGTTTCCAGGGACAAAGTGCTTAAAAACCAGGGACAGACTTATTTTCAGGAACAAACTGTTGCAGTTTCCAGGGACAAAGTGCTTAAAAACCAGGGACAGACTTATTTCCAGGGACAAACTGTTGCAGCTTCCAGGGACAAAGTGCTTAAAAACCAGGGACAGACTTATTTTCAGGGACAAACTGTTGCAGTTTCCAGGGACAAAGTGCTTAAAAACCACCAAGGACAGACTTATTTCCAGGGACAAACATTTTCAGGGACAAATTGTTGCAGTTTCCAGGGACAAAGTGCTTAAAAACCACCAGGGACAGACTTATTTCCAGGGACAAACATTGCGATGTCATTCAGCACGAGATATATTTCATGATCTAGCAAAACTTCTGTGACTGAATATTCTGGGTAGTTGCTTTTCGGTGACAACATGCTTACATATTCAAGATTTTTTTGTATTCAATAACCAATGTGTAAAAAAAAATTTAAACAGTGCCTGTTGTTTTGGGTAGCTAACAAGACAAGTGACTGGTCTACAAGATTTTGATTCTACTCAGTTTCCAGGGACGCTAAACAGAAATGTGGATTCCAGGGGCAGGGTGCTCATTGTAACTGTTTCCAGGGACAAATACCCCTTAGGGGGGACGGTAGGCAGCCCTGCACATATGATACAAATATGTACGAATTCGTTTTCTTCATCCTTCACTCAGTTTCCTGTCATATGAGCACAGATGCGTCATGCTGCCATTATGCGCCTAACTAAACAAATAGTTAGGCCCAGCAGGTCCGACTTCGGCTGGAGAAAATCTTTGTAAGACTTTATAGAACAAAGGCAGGACAATGGACCGGTAAGGCAGAAAAATAGCAGATGACAGTAAGCAAACGGAAAAGGCAGAGTCAAAGAGAGTAACAGATTAGAGGAAGTTACAAGCACAGAACTTCCAGAAGGTGGGGGAACTATTTGTACAAAAGACTCCTTGGTATCCCTGTGGGGGAATATATATGAATGAAGACACTCATTTCCACACAAACATATATGCATGCATATGAAAACGTGAGCAATTCATTTGTTTAAAATTTGTATGACGAAACTGGTCAGTCATAAATCGATCATTTTAACCCTTTCGCCGCCAGCCATTTTTCAGCCAAATTATACCATTAAACTTGACTGGGTAGATAAAAAATATATCTGCAATATTGTGAATTCCTCAGTGACATGTATAACATTAGGCCTATTCTTACCTCCTAAAATTAAGAAAATAGGGTCTTCGGATAACAGGCCCTGATTTGATGCCTTTTAGTTGCATGGAAGTTAAACCATCGCGATGCATAAATGCGACATTGGCGGTGAAAGGGTTAATGCCAGTTAAATCAGAGAGGAAACCGTATTTTGTAGTTCGAAAAGTCACAGTAAGAATCTCAACTTTGATCACCCAACCCAAACCCTGGTGAGTTCAAACTACCATTTTCTTCTCTCACAATAAGGAGGTTTTTGCAGCACGTATTACAAAGTTCTGCCCTTTACTACTGCAACCAAGCTGTACCTTTGGCATCGTGAAGGTCCAGGCCTCGCTGTGTGAGCTGCTTGAAGACCAGGTCTACGTTGTGGATCTTCTGCAGGCGGCTGATGGCTGGGGCACGCAGGGACCCCGCAAAGCTCCAGTCTCCAGACAGCAGGGTGATGATGCGCCTGTGCAACACACGGTGTAGAGTGGTAACACAGAGGTAACGTGCAGGGCTCCCAATCGTCCCACAAAACAAGGGGTCCCAGGGACTCCTTCACTTACAGTATAGAGGTTCCTAGAGGCGGGATAGAGGGTCCCAGTGGCATTGCAAACGCTAAAAAGAATTTTTCAAGTGCATCTCTGGCAAGGCGACTCCTTCACTTACAGCATACAGGCGGGATAGAGGGTCCCAGTGGCATTGCAAACGCTAAAAAGAATTCTTCTAGTGCATCCCTGGCACATTCTTTTAGAGGATCCTTTAGAATATTAGTGCTTCATAGACCCCCAAATGGAGGTCCCTGTGAGCCCTGAACGTGTTCGCCTTGTGTCAAGTAAACCCGAGTTCGAACCTGGGTGCAGGGGATTTTTCCGCTCACTTTGCACTAGGCTTTACGTTCTGAACGTGGAGTCTTTCGGATGAGACGATAAACCGAGGTCCCATGACTGTGTCCATGCACTTAGCACACGTTAAACCCAGTGGCAACGAAAAAGTTGTCATTTGGTCAACTATCCCGAGCGATCGAAGAAGAAGAAACACATTTCTCTCTGCCTGCCTTGGTGCGTTCGGGTCAAAGTCATGGGGATCAGTGTGTTCTGGGGAGCTGTCTGTGGACGGTCGTGGTGGCGCCCTCGGAGGAGGGCATCACTCACGCTGACTCCGCGACTAAGAGAATAGTGTTGTCAGTAGGGGGGCTTAGTAGGTGGTGTCCTGAACAGGCTCTACTGAACTCCACCAAAGTGACTCAGCAGCAGTGCAGTGTCTCCTCGGTTGGTTGCTCCTGATGGCCTAACATAGATTCGCTCCTCTTGGACTGCTGGACTCGGATTCTGCGACCTGAACATGCGGAGGTGTGACTGCGTATTGGAATTCGGAATGAGCAGCGTGGGAACAACGCCACTGTACGACCCAGAAGATGGGACAGCAAAACAAAACAAAATTCTCTGTGCAGACCTGCCTACCCCCAATTTCTTTTTTAGGTACTCCACGAAATAAAATTCTGTACTTTTTCTCAAAATTCCGTATTTTGCAAGGAGACCCAAAAACGGAACATTACAGAACATTAAACCGCCATGCGAAATGACAAAAAACACTCGATTTTGACCGATCTTAGAAGACCTTACGTTCAAATGTTTGCCGTATTAATTTTCCATTTACCGTACTGCAGTACTGGGGCTCAAAATCGTGTACAAAATACGGAAAAATCACATGGGTAGGCAGGTCTGTCTGTGCCTGCTCACCCCAGTCTCAGCCCATCCCTCAGGTCGGTGCAGAGGTTGGCGACAGCGTAGTCAAACTCATCCAGCGGGGTCTGCACGTGGGACACCACGTAGCCCATGTAGGCCAGGTGCTTGGTCACGTCCCCCTCCCCGCTCAGGAAGTCCCGGGAAAACTGGATCAGCACGTCCTTCGTCGACTGCAGACGAGAGATAAAAATTACCACACACACACCCCGCTCAGGAAGTCCCGGGAAAACTGGATCAGCACGCCCTTCGTCGACTGCAGACACAGGCATGGGAATTGGAAAAGTTTAAAAAAGCTGAAAAGCGGGGGTCTAGGGGCCGCAGAAAACCCCTAGTAGGGGACTATAATAATAATAATGGGAATTTATATAGCGCTCTTTCTCACATGAGCTCAGTGCGCTTTACATTGATAACAAGAACATTAAAGGCAAACAAATAATTAATCATTAGAAAGTAAAATAAGCACGATGCTTACACACAACATTCTCTTACTTCCTTACTCACACACACACACAGGGTCTAGGGGGTCTAGGGGGTCTAGGGGGTAGTGCTAAAGCGTTTTTAGTAATTGAAGCCCTAAAACAGCATTAGAATGGCTACATTTACTTAATTTTGTTTGGGGTTTTTGGCGGAAAGGCAATGTAATTTCGGCGGAAATTTGCTTTTTGGCGGACAATTCCCATCCCTGAGATAAGAGAGAAAAAGGATCCTGCGGATCTTTTTTTTTCTTACACCTCCAAACGACCCCAAAACTCGCCTTGGAATAAGGCTGTGTCAGCCCAATTGATGCAAGCTAGAACACCAAGGCTACATCGAAATGTTGTTATGCTCTGCATCGTTATGCGGGGATTGTCTTTAGCCATGGCAAGCTCCTAACATCATCAGTCTCCCAAATCCTCCGAAGTCGGAGTGTGGCTGCCCATGTGGCGGGGTAATCAAAAACGGTCACACACGTAATGTTCTCATCCCTAGCTGTTGGACTTGTACCATAGTGTTCAAGTGCTTTGGCTGTTGGGATGATCCCTGGAGTCTTTAAGCCAAGGTACGACAGCAAGCAGCAAGCAAGCAAACCCCAACAAAATTCCTTACACAGGGAGCAACTTTGTTCGGCGGGGAAGGATGTGTGTGTGTGTGTGTGTGTGTGTGTGTGTGTGTGTGTGTGTGTGTGTGTGTGTGTGTGTGTGTGTGTGTGTGTGTGTGTGTTCACATTTACATCAAATTAGTTAACTTGCATACGGTACTAAGAATCTTTTTTATTCTTTTTTTACAAACAAAAAATAATTCCTGTCTGTAATTTACTAACTTCTACAATTTCACCTTGATCTCTGCGTCTTTGCAGAAGAGGCAGGGGTCGTGGGCGATGAGGCGTGAGCGCTTGGCGGTGTCCAGGAAATAGACCAGCACCAGAAACTTCTTCAGCAGGTGCTGGGCCACTGCATCCCCGTAGCCTGCCACCAGACACACACAACACGTACACAACAATAAACCAGGAAGTAGACCAGCACCAGAAACTTCTTCAGCAGGTGCTGGGCCACTGCATCCCCGTAGCCTGCCAGACACACACACAACAATAAACCAGGAAATAGACTAGCACCAGAAACTTCTTCAGCAGGTGCTGGGCCACTGCATCCCCATAGCCTGCCACACACACACACACACAACAATAAACCAGGAAATAGACCAGCACCAGAAACTTCTTCAGCAGGTGCTGGGACACTGCATCCCCATAGCATGCCAGACACACACACACACACAACACAACACGTACACACTCACATACAGATAGCAATGGGTGCAACTACACAAAATGAAAAAAACCTGAAAGGCCGGGGTCCAGGGGTAATGTCCCCCTGCAGCTGAAGCAAAAATTGATTTATGAAGGTATTTTAGCTTGCTTTTCCCACAATTTATACAAATGCTTATTTGAAAAATACAGTAGACACACAAAGATCCTGTTTCAGTGTTTGGCAAATTTAAAAAAAGGAACTTCCTTTTCTGGTAAAGTTCAAAAACAGGAAATCCTTGTAAAAAAGTTGTATACCAGGGCCTGTATTCATGTTGAGATAGCAAGAGACTTAGCATGATGCTAACTTAGAAGCTCTTCCAATGTCCTATAGGATTTAATAGGACTTTTGGAAGAGCTTCTAAGTTAGCATGATGCTAAGTCTCATGCTATCTCAACGTGAATACAGGCCCAGGAAAAGTTGCACCCACGACCACGTACATACTCACATACCGATAGCAATGGGTGCAACTGAACTCCCTAAAATGACAAAAAAAATGAAAGGCATGGGTTCAGGGGGGCCTAGTCCCCGGCGGGGTACAGGGGCAGAGCCCTCTTTTTGGGGCAACACATCCGAAAAGCATCATAAAAAGGTACAGGGGCAGAGTCCTGTTTGGGGGCAACACATCCGAAAAGCATTATAAAATGGTACAGGGGCAAAGCCCTCGTTTGGGGGCAAACATCCGAAAAGCATTATAAAAGAATTTGCAAGTATTAAAATTACCTCCCTTATAAGACCCCTCCCTTATAAGACCTTATTTTAGATTATTTTTGAAGGTCTTATAAGGGAGGTTTCACTGTAGTAGTATTACTAGTACTTCTTTGTCGTCGTCGATCGCTCATACAATCTCCTGTTATATGAGCGCAGATGAGTAGTGCTGCTGTTATGCGCCTAACTAAGAAATAGTCAGTTAGGCTCAGCATGTCCGTCTTTGGCTGGAGAAAATCTTTGTAAGAGCATCTAGAACAAAGGCAAGAAAAAATGAACCAATAAGGCAGAAAGATAGTAGACGGCAGCAAGCAAAGGGAAAAGGCAGAGTCAAAGAAAGCGATACTGATAGATTAGACAGAGGAAGTTACAAGCACAGAACTTCCAGAAGGTGGGGGAACTATTTGTATCCCTGGCAACCCCACGGGGGATTAGTGGTAGTAGTACTATTACATGGTTCGTGGGGACTTGGAAGAGTGCCCAAAAAGGACCTTAAAAGGACCAGCAAAGGACCAGCAAATTTTTTAAAGGACCTATTTAAACCTTGTTTGTAGTTGTACTTGCAGACGTGTGGGCGCAGAGCCAGACGCCGGCTATTGTGGCTGAGCAGATTCTTTTTTCTTTTTTTTTGGGCTGAGCAGATTCATTTGTTGTTACAGTAGTACTTCTGCTACTTGCAAAAAAAGTCGGTCACATTGCACCTCGATTCCGCCTTGTGCCTTCTTTCAGCTTTCTTGTGATTTTCAGTCTTTGCATGTTGTTTCAGCACCGACTCTCCCATTGACAAGATGTTGATGTTTTTTTCACAATATGCACAACGAACTGCATGTTTGTTGTCCATCACTTTTCGGACCCAGTCCTTATAGATGTCTTCTCTCAGCCAACGATCCTGAAAACGAACACTTTCCAGGCATTTTTACACTTTTTACTTGAAAACAAGCACTGAAGCAGCCGCATGTGGGAAGAATTTCAACATGGCGCATAAGATATCTCGCCGAATCTCGCGCACGTGACCGGATTTACAGTGACTATTAAAATTAGATCGTCTGCTCGAAAGATACGAAGGCGATCGATTTTTTGCAAATTTTATTTCATTTAATATATTTTTTTGAGTTCATTTCTTATGACAAGGTACTTAGTTTTGTTTTTTGGCCCGATTAAAGGATTTAAACTGACCGCACCAATTTTAAAAGGACCTTTGACTGATTTGAAAGGACCTCCTTGCTGATATAAAGGACTTAACAGGCCTTTTGATGACCGATCAATTTCACAGCACTTTAAAGCACCTGAAAGGACCCCACGAACCATGTATTACCATCAACTGATAAGGAAGGACTCACCATCCTGATACAGATGGGGGCACGGTGGGGTGAGCATAGTGAACTTCCAGAAGGTCGGGAACTATTTGTATCCCCGGCATCCCCACGGAGGACTAGTAGTACAGTAGAGGTAATGTTAATACTTACAAAGAAGGGCAATGTCTCAGAGAAGTAGGTCTTATGTTGGAAGGAGTCTTATAATGGGAGGTCTTATAAGGGAGGTTCCACTGTAGTAGCAGTAGTACTTAACTAGTACTATCACCATCAACTGATAAGGAAGGGCTCACCGTCCTGATACAGATGGGGCACGGTGGGGTGAGCGTAGTGAGCAGATATGTCGGGACTGGTGAGCAGGCGGGTGAGCACAAAGCGGGAAATTCCGATGACGTCGCTGTTGGTCTGAATGGGCAGCACTTCCCCGTACACAGTCTGACAACAGAGGAGAGAGACAACAACAACAATACAGTGGAATATCAACTGTTTCGTAATGACAGACCAAACTTCCAATCCCTACACTCCATTGTAATGGCTTTGTTAATTATGTCTACATATATGAATAGTCAGTTTAAAGCCAGTTATTCAATAATCCATTTATTCATTTGTTAATTCATGAGTTGGATTGCATAATATATATTATTGTGTTTTGCGGACTGCGGGGCGAGCTTGATTTTAGGGCACTCCCCCCCCCAAGTTTTACACAAAATTCAGATTATGTTATTAGAGGTTGTTTTTTGGTGGGGTTTTTGGGGGGGTGTTTTTTTATATATACTGTATTGCCAGTCACAGTGTGGGATGCGGGGGTCTCCATCAGGAAAGAGAGCATCGCCTTGTGGTCCGTGAGGAACGGTGTGTATATATATCTCATTCATTCAAATACCCACTCACTGGTCACTTGCTCAACGCAATCTTAGTCACAGAAAAGTACACAAAAAACTACAATAGTTTCAAAACCATATTTACTTGATTCAAAAGCAAACAACAATTTTTTGCTTTATCATATGTTGTTTATTATTAATACGGTACTAGGATTATTATGGTAACTGATGACATGCGTTGATCTATGTGTGTGGTTGTGGGAGAGAAAGAAGGAACTGTGGAGTGGAGGGATGAGAGAGGGAAATAAAAAATGATACAACAATACAGGTCTTATAAGGGAGGGGTCTTTAACGGAGGTAATTTTAATACTTACAAAGAAGGGCAATGTCTCAGAGAAGGTCTAATGTGGGAGGGAGTCTTATAATGGGAGGTCTTATATTATGAGGTTCCACTGTAGACGATTTTCTAAAAGAAAACTAGGGGAGAGCATCCCTGACCACAGAGCAGACAACAATAAACGATTTTCAGAGAGAAAAAAAAACTAGGGGAGAGCATTACTGACCATAGAGGTGAGAGACTGAACACAGAGACAACAACAACAATAGACGATTTTCGGGAAAAAACAAGGGCAGAGCATCCCCGTACACCGTCTGACCACAGAGCAGAGAGACAACAACAATAGACGATTTTCGGAGAAAAGAACTAGGGGAGAGCACTTCATGAAAATTAGACTTGATTACCTCGACTTACTCGGTCAAAACCATAGCAACCATGGCGGCATGGTGGCGAAGCTTCAAACAACAGGATGCCAGTCAGCAAATTTCTTTTTTTTAATAAAAATGAGGGGCGGCCAGTAGCCACAAACTGAGAGAACTTGCAAAATGTGACGTAAAAATAGAAATGACATCAATTTTGATCCAAGTGATCCAAGTCTACTCAAACACACGAGGCCGTGAGAGCTGGGGATCTACCTGATGGTAGAGTAACTTCCCCTGTTTGACCGATTGAATTAAGCAAGATCACTCCCACACACCATAAAATTACTCCCCTTAATTGTTTCCGAACAATTCTTATTCACATTGCATTTCTTTTCTTTTTTTTGTGTGCATGTAAAACAAACAATAATAACAATAAAAATGGGTGGCGCTGCACTGCCAGTGACGCGCTCTGCAGGTGAGGGCAGCATGAATTTCAAAGAGATGATTGTCTGTGGCAATAAAAGTAATATAGTGGAACCTCCCTATTAAGACCTAGAAAAATCATCCAAACTAAGGTCTTAAGTGGGAGGGAGTTGTAACAGGGAGATAATTTTAATACATACAAAGAAGGGCAATGTCTCAGAGAAGTAGGTCTTAAGTGGGAGGGAGTTGTATAAGGGAGGTAATTTTAATACTTACAAAGAAGGGCAATGTCTCAGAGAAGTAGGTCTTAAGTGGGAGGGAGTTGTAACAGGGAGGTAATTTTAATACTTACAAAGAAGGGCAATGTCTCAGAGAAGTAGGTCTTAAGTGGGAGGGAGGGAGTTGTAACAGGGAGGTAATTTTAATACTTACAAAGAAGGGCAATGTCTCAGAGAAGTAGGTCTTAAGTGGGAGGGAGTTGTAACAGGGAGGTAATTTTAATACTTACAAAGAAGGGCAATGTCTCAGAGAAGTAGGTCTTAAGTGGGAGGGAGTTGTAACAGGGAGGTAATTTTAATACGTACAAAGAAGGGCAATGTCTCAGAGAAGTAGGTCTTAAGTGGGAGGGAGTTGTAACAGGGAGGTAATTTTAATACGTACAAAGAAGGGCAATGTCTCAGAGAAGTAGGTCTTAAGTGGGAGGGAGTTGTATAACAGGGAGGTAATTTTAATACGTACAAAGAAGGGCAATGTCTCAAAGAAGTAGGTCTTAAGTGGGAGGGAGTTGTAACAGGGAGGTAATTTTAATACGTACAAAGAAGGGCAATGTCTCAGAGAAGTAGGTCTTAAGTGGGAGGGAGTCTTATATAAGGGAGGTTCCACTGTACAATACGCTACATTGTATTGGCAAAAGCATGTGCTGCGTAAACATACAAAATGTTCTATGACTTGTTCAGATCTCACCTTTTGCTTCTAACAAAAGCTTGAGAATATGAAAACAAAGGAACTACTAAGCATAGTTACATACCTCCAAACCAATACGCAGCCACAGAGGGTTGTACGATAGCAGCAAATCCAATATCTTCTGCTTCAAACCTGAGAACAACAACAACAAAAATCAGTTGTGACAAAGCTTCAAGTTGAAATCATCAGGAGAATTTTCATCTTCAGAGTTACAAGTTTTGAAGCACTCGCCTTGCGACTTGGTGACTTGTCAATAACCACGCATATACAATGCATAAACAGAAACTGTTGCAGACAGCAAAGATAAGCCTTTCTTTGCAATATTATTTGGCACAAATAGAGTAGAAAGGTGGGTTGCGTACCCCTTAAGGCATTATCGTAATACAGTGGAACCTCCCTTATAAGACCTTCAAAAATAATCCAAAATGGTGGATTTTGATTAATCCTACTATCTATTTAATTTAATACTTACCAACACTCAAAACAACTGCATTAGCCTAAAACAACCTGGAACCTTACCCTAGCACATAGCTAAAACGAAAGTGGCCCCAAGGGACTGCACCCATACCGCAGGGAGTAGCGGGAGTGACTCCCCTTACTTCCGGGTATGACGCGCACCCTTGGGACACCGGATATGTCATTCGTGTAATTTTACAGCCCCGCATCAGGAGGGAGGCTGGGAGGGAACATTTTTTGTTTTGAGTGTTGGTAAGTATTAAATTAAATAGATAGTAGGATTAATCAAAATCCACCAATCTAATTTAATCATACTATACCAACACTCAAAACAACTGCAGATTACCACCGTGGTGGAGGGTGATGCGTGCCAACTGACACACCAACAACCCTAAAAGCATATCAGTAAAAGAGGGAAACACTCCTAAGAGAATCCCCCGAAAGATGAACAACATCCCTGAAAATATGCAAATAAATACCCCCAAACAGTCATGTCAATGATATACCAAAGAACACAGAGAAAAAACAGAGGCACAAAAAACACCGGAACTCACACTACAAGGAGACCGGGACCTGCGAAACGACCACCTTCTAGATGGAAAAGGAGTCGTCTTCGCCCTGAGCGGAGATATCCCTCAGGTAAAACTGAAGAAAGGTGTTCTGCGACTACCAGAACGCTGAGGCCATAACCTTCACAAGAGGGACACCCTTGACTACCGCCAGGGAAGAGCTGATGGCCCGCAACTCGTGGGCGCGAATGGGGTTATCAGGTAACCTAACCAGCGAGCGGGCATAGGCCAACTTAATGAGGTCGAGGAACCAACGGGACACAGTACCCTTAGCCACATCGCTGCAGTACTTGGGATTAAAGGAGACGAACAGGCGACGTTTAGCCCTTCTGAAGGACTTGGTACGAGCCAGATAAGAACGAAGAGCCCTAACGGGGCAGAGGAAGATATCACGATCATCAGGACCCAGAACGGAGCGAAGACTCGAAAAAGAGACTAAGGGAGAGGAAACATAACCAGACTGGTTCTTTGCACGGAACTCCGGGAGAAAAGAAAGGGAGACAGACGAGAAGTCCTCCTCGAACTGGACGTCCTTGGTGAGACCACTGAGAGCATGCAAACCACTGATGCGACGGGCAGTGGCGAAAGAAATGAGAAAAAACTGTCTTGAGAGTCAGAAGCTTAAGAGACAACGACTCCAGGGGTTCAAATTTGACCCAGAGAAAAGCCAGAACCAAAAAGATGTCCCACTGAGGACACTGGACCGTTCTGGACGGGGCTTGGAGGCGCACAGCGTCCAGGAAGTGAGAAACTGGCAAAGCCGAGAGATTCCCCGTAAACTAGATCGTGCTAATCAAGACCGCCCTATAACCTGACAAGGTTTGAGAGGAAGAGTTCCTAGTTCTAAGCAAGTGAGAGAGGAACTCCACGAACTGAACCGTTGAGGGACGAAGCGGGTCAAACTTTCTCTCCTGACAAAACGCAAACCAGGTGGCCCAGCGAAGATCATACAGATCGTTTGTAGACTTACGCCGAGAGGCGACCAACAGATCCACGGTGCGCGTGGAAAACCCCTGAGAGCGAAGGCCTAGTCGGACAGCCGCCATGCGACCAGGTTTAGCCTTGAAGGGCAAGGGTGTCCGACCCCGCTTCTTGACTGAAGAAGAGTGGCGGGAGTGAGATTGAGCGGAAGAGGACCGTCTTGCGCCATGTCGAGGAGCTCTGGGAACCAATGGCTCGTGGGCCACATTGGTGTGACGAGAATCAAGTCCGGGTGCTCCCGGAGGACTTCTTCAACACCCGGGGGATTAGTGCCATCAGAGGGGAGGAATACAACGGCATGCACTTCAGCAAGAAGTGCGAGACAGTGGTGGCGTACAGCTTAGCGGTACGGTAGCACCTAAGGCCATGGAACTCATACTGAAGAAGACAAACTCCGATCGAGTCACCTAGAGCAGCCAAGGCCTGATACATTACGGACTATGAGTGGCCGGACCGGGCCACTACACACTGCTACGCCCTTTCGAACTGGAAAATATCGATCGAAGGGGCGAGTCTGGGTCAGAAAACAAACTGGACAAGACTAGTTCAGAATGTCGGGCAAGCAAAGGACCGATGGCGGGATAGAGACAGCTAGTACTAGGATGAGAATCCGCAAGAGCAGCAGATTCAGCCTCTGACCTAGCAAACTGAGAAACCACGGTACGAATGTGCGACTGCACTTCGTAACCAACTCTACATGCTAAGACCGACGAAAGGGACCCCCGTTGACTGGGTGAAAAACCAGCGGAGACAATTCGATCGGTAGGGAGGTAAAATAAAAATAAAAAACTGCCTATGAAGTAGGAACAGACAGCAACAGCAACATAGTTGCTATCGCATGACGTCAAATCGAACCAGATGACGCGGAAAAGTCCCCACCGAAAAGGAAAACATGTAGACAAAAAGCGAAACAGTGTGCAAACGTGACGATGACACACCTCGACCTAAACCATAAAAAACGGTCGGAACGAGACGCCGAAGACCAAAAAAAAGGGGGGGGGGCCTGAAGGAAGGCAAAAATCACCCCGTCGAACAACTTTAGGTTGAAAGCTGTGCCGTTCGGTGATCTGACGGCTGAGAAGGGAAGATCATGCTAGCCGGACAGTTAAAGCCAGATCGGGACGGAACCAGTCCGAAACAGGATGACTGGAACGGCCGAACGAGTCAACAGGTTGAACAACTCATGGTTGAAACCGTGAAAGAAGGAGTGCGCACTCTGACTTCTCTCTGCAAGGGCCTATGTATACCCAGGCCAGAGGAAGGAGCTCCGAAATCGACCCCATCAGACTAAGAAAACCGAGGGGACAGCGAAGTGTGACCGCCTTCGTTACTGAGAGGTCGGACACCACCTGTGTCCTCCGAGGCTGAGACTGTGAACAGAGTATCCAAGTGACGTCAGGATAACCGTGGAAAAAACCCATTTCAACGGTACTGACTTGGAAACGGTAGAGAACAGAAGAACAAAAAACCCTTTAAACGGCCTAAGAGATCGCCGGCCAATTAGAGTCAGAATGGGCCGAAAACGGTCGGAAATTTTGATAAAACCGGTTGACAGGACCGGTTGAAAAAGTCGGGAATAGAAACCCGGACTGGGATCGTTCACTCGCGCCCGCGCCCTTCAAGAGAAGGTCCTCCACTTCCTCTGGAGGATCTCCAACAGACAGGATCGCCGTTTCTTGGAAGGCTCGGCCTCCTGTTGCCACGAGAAGACTGGGAAGGGGGGCCTCAAGGCCTTGAACTGGGGAGGAGGCCTAGAGGAGTATCCCACACTCTTAGAGCGGGACGCGAAGTACCCCGGACGAAATGGTTGGGACGGGGCTGGTTCAACAGGGCCCGATAGATAGCCTTCTGGCTATCAGCTGACTTCCTCTTTGAAGAGGACTCGAGAACTGGGGGAACCGATTCTTCCCCGAACAAGCCCGACTCCGGAAGGGGAAGAGAGCGCAAAACGCTCCTTTTCCCTGGACGAAAGAGACCTGTTCTGCGCCAGAAAGAATCCCGGGCCAAGGCACAGGTTTGAACCTTCAAACCAGCCGTGACATCAGAGAGGCTCTGTAGCACATTGCCCAAAAGGGCTAGAGAGACTCCAACGGAAGCTTCATCCACCTGATCAAAGAACTGAAAAACCGCCGGTGAATCAGAGGCTGATTTGCCTAGAGACTCCGCCAAGGTTTGCACGAGAGAGGTGGCCATGCCACAAGCCCTGAGAGAACCAGACAGAGATTCCTCGAGAGACTTGAAGGCCGAAGGCTTGAACGTGACGGGAGGAACAGCAGCAGGACCCCAAGGACTCCACCTCCTCAGAAGAAGGTTTGGAGACGGAGGGGAAGGGCAGGTATTCCGTCGGTAGGGGGACGAAAGGTCTGAATCCAGGTACCAAAAAGGAACCGAACTGAGACGAGGCCGGCTGAGAACGCCCCAGATTAGCCTCAGCAATCTGTTTCAACGAAAGGACCTTGCCGGTCCTCAACGTGAACTCCGCTTTAACCACCAAATCCTCCGGGAAGGAGGGGGCTTGGAGAGTCAAGGAGCTCTTGGCCTGCAGAAGAGAGCCAACCGCGTGATCAGTGGCGGACTCCTGATGGGAGGAACGCACAGGTACCACGTAAGGGCACGATCGAGACAAAATCTTGAGAAGATTCTGAACCGAGGACTCAGTGAGAGAGTGAGGGACCTCCGACTGAGGGTCCAGTTCCATGTCTGACTCAAAGTCGGACTGAAACTCAGAGAATTCCCTGGAGGGGTCTGGCCGTTGAAGCTTCTGATAAGGGCGGCCCAAGAGTCAAACACCACCGGAGGCCATGCCTGGCAGAGGGCTCTGCCGGTAGGGAGTGAGAGGATCACTGAACACCGGCCGGAACCGGGAGAACGTGGCGTCCTCCGTGCGAGCGGGACATTCCCGGTTGACCCAAACCGGAGGAACGAACCGGAAATTCATCATCGGAATTTTCCGGTTCTAGGCGAACCCTTTCCCGGTATGTCCGCGTTGGCCAAGCAACCGGGAGACAACCGGATGATTACCGGGTAAACACCGGGAGAACCGGAGGAAACGGTCTCGCAACCGGGAAAGGCAAATAACCGGTTGCGGTGGGAAAGCCAAGAGGCTCCAACCGTGCCATCCCCCGGTATGTCCGCGTTGGCCAAGCAACCGGGAGACAACCGGGAGAAACCGGATGAATACCGGGTGAAACCGGGTAAGCACCGGGAGAACCGGAGGAAACCGTCTCACAACCGTGAGAAGCGAATTTCCGGTTGCGGTGGGACTGCCAAGAGGCCCCAACCGCGCCAGTGCCAGGATCACTGGAGAGCCATCCCCCGGGAGGGGGGTATGGACTCTTATCGGTATTGAAGGTGCCCCGCACCGACCGATTTGACTGTCCTGGTAACCTCTCCCTCGAACTGAGTGGAGGATTTGAGCCCGGACTCAGGAAAGGGAACAGGCCGTTCCCGATCCTGGAGGTACCTCCCAGGTACCACCGGATGATTGCCTGACAGACTGGCCAGTCTGGTGACAGAGGAGTCACCTCTGTCACTAGGCAAGCTCCCCGGAGGGGAGCCTCTCTGTTCCGTAAACATCAAGCCCACAGGACGGAAACCAGAGGTGGAAAGGGATTGCCTATCCCTGTTGAGGTCGACGCTGGCCTTAGCGGACAAGGGCCTCCTGGAGGCAAGCCTGTGAACAGAAGAAGGAGAGAGGGCTGCGCCAGTGACAGTCTCACGTTAGAAGAGACAACTGGCGGAACCCTCTCTGGCCTAAACATAGAACCGAAATAGGAGGAAGATTCTGTCGATGCGAAAGGGAGAACCCTGAAACCCGAAGAGTCCAAGTGACGTAGTACAAAGCCTGCGAGTCCAACGGAAAAGGAGAAGGAGCAGAAACCTCCGAAGGGAGAGAAACTGGAATGGGCTCCGAAACCGGTTAGGCCGGTGTAACCGAAACGGACTGTGACTGGACGTTAGACGTAGGATTTGTGAGAGGATTTAGACGAAAACTTCTTGAGAAGATTAAGAGAACCTGCCCAAAGGGTCCCTAGTGAGAGAAGAAGAGTCAACTGACTTGGAAAACAGAAAAACAACCGAAGAGAAACTGCTTTCCCCGAAGTGGAAACCGAGGGGTGAAAGAAGCCATAATGGCTGACGCCACCCCGAAAACGAACAACAGAGTGAACGAAATAATTTTTCAACTAAAACGAACACCAAGAAATGACAATGAAATAATATCGATAGGATGACTAACAGCCTTCCCAAGAAACTGAATAGAACAAAGCTAAACACGGAACGAACCCACCAGATAGACAAGAGTCAGAAAAGGCGGAGCAGGGTAGGCCCAGGTGTGGTTGAAAGGCTGGAAAATTTAAGAATGACATATCCGGTGCCCCAAGGGTGCGCGTCATACCCGGAAGTAAGGGGAGTCACTCCCGCTACTCCCTGCGGTATGGGTGCAGTCCCTTGGGGCCACTTTCGTTTTAGCTATGTGCTAGGGTAAGGTTCCAGGTTGTTTTAGGCTAATGCAGTTGTTTTGAGTGTTGGTATAGTATGATTAAATTAGATTGAGGTCTTTAAGGGAGGGGTCTTACAAGGGAGGTAATTTTAATACGTACAAAGGGCAATGTTTCAGAGAAGTAGGTCTTATGTGGGAGGGAGTCTTATAATGGGAGGTCTTATAAGAGAGGTTCCACTGTATGACGTCAATTTGTGGATCTCCAGTTCGATATTGGAAAAGATTTAGATCACCAGCGTCTGTTAGCGTTTCTGCTTCCACTGTATCAACGCTCTGCTTTGAGGCAGAAACATAACACGTGACAGTAATAGGTAAATGAAAAGGCAGAGTCAAAGAGAGTTCCGGTAGATAATAAGTTGCTAGCAAAAACTTCAAGAAAGTGGGGAGAACTATTCGTACCACAGAAAGGTCCCAATCAAGTTTCGCTCTACAGGGGGTGAGTTCTGGCAAAAAGGGAGGTGTCTCTATTTCCAGGGAAGTGAGAGGGCCCCAAACAAAGAAGCGTAGTCGATGGTATCGTCAAAGTACTCAAACAAGACTTTGCCTCAGACATCAGTTTTTTTCGCGGCTCGTCTACACGGATCTTACTGTCCAATCCCTGTCAAATTTGTGTTGGCATCCTTTGTCAATCTCTTCTTTCCTCACATCTATGATGTGATAAATAATTTTCATGGTTGACGAAGAAACAGTCACTCAATAGCTCTGAAAACATCCGAATATTCCTTTGAAATCATAGCCGAACACATTAAAATTATGCATAGCCATTGGATGTAACTGGCCAACCACAGAGAAGCTTACAAAATTCAGTCAAGGGAATGTACTCATGCAACAAACTGCTTTTATTTTCACTGTACAATCTGTACGATCATCTCTCTCTATGTATGTTTTTTTAGTCGAAGCTCTCACATCCCTGTATTTTGGAGAAATTTAAAACAGGGTTCGTACGGATTTTTCATACCAAAATTCACAAACTTTCAAAGACCTTTTCAAAGACCCTTTATCCTATTTTCAAAGACCTCTTACGACATACAATCCCAATAAAGCTTATAAACTGAAAAAAACACCATTCTTTTCTATTTGATGACGATTGCTTCGATCACGATCATTCAAGTTGCACCTGTGTAGCAAAAAGACCCAGATATAGCGAAGGGAAGTAACTCTCAACAAATCGAGGATGTCTGCTACAGTGCTAGACAGAACTATATCGTCGAACCGCGGATATCAGAAAATAAACCAAATGAAATGGCTTCTCTCTCTTTCTGGAAGCAAAAGTGTTATGACGTCAATGACTTTATCACAAACCATTTCACAATTTTCACAGACCACAGCCAATTTTCAAAGACTTTCAAAGACTTGAAAATGGCACTCCATTTCTCAAAGACTTTCAAAGACTTGAAAATGGCACTCCATTTCTCAAAGACTTTCAAAGACCTTCAAAGACCGTGCGAACCCTGAATTAGAGAATTGGGAAAACGTGAAAAAAGCGGCTCACCGATGTCGGCATGGATCATGCGGTCGGAGCGCAGGGCCAGCCTCCTCTGCTCCACCTCCAGCTCCAGGCGGCACACCACCCGCACCACCCCCTCCGACTGGAACAGCCCACACGAGGCCCGCCGCAGGTGGTTCAGTCGCCTTCTGGCGGCGTAAGCCCGGAAGCTCAGCACCTCCTTGGTGGGGGCCAGGCGGGGGGGTACCGACGCCCCCCCGGGGTGGTGGTGGTGGTGGTGGTGGTGGGTGGCGCCACCGTCGAAGGCGATGGTTCTGGCATCCACTGTGTAGACAGAACATAACATTATTGACAATGTTGTATTTTAGTTCAGCTAGAATAGAAACACCTCCCTTTTTGCCGGACACAGACAAACTCTTTATTTTTTTCTTCTTCTGCGTTCCCAGACCATCAGGCCATAATGGGTGAGGTACGTATGTGTCCGTTTTTCAGTTTTCATGATTGGTCTCCCTGCTGCATTCAGCGGACACATTCCAGATGACCTCAGAGGAGAAAATTATTTGGAAAACCTTTTCGAAAAAAGACAGGGGAATGGGCCAATAAGTCAGAAAAATAGTAGATGACAGAAAGCAAAGGGAAAAGGCAGAACCAAGGAGAGTGATAGATTAGAGTAAGTTACAAGCACAAAAGTTCCAGAAAGTGGGGAAACATTTTGTACGAAAGATCCCCCGGGTATCCCCACACGGAGAGACTCATGGAGGGGGCGAGGTGATCAAACACCCCGTATGGAGGCACAAGGAGGCATCCACCCAACTGCCCCAAGCACAGGCAAACAAACATTCAGGACGGAAAAAAACTTGATAAACATTTACCTTTAGTTTTGGTCGTGGCAAGCGCATACTCATCGGCCGGCGTGAGCACAAAGTTCAGCCAGTGCACGAAGCCTCGCTCCTGTTTGTCCTGCCAGCGCTCGTCATAATACATGTTCTTGGCCGCAAACGGCAGCGGATGTTTGGGCAAGGCTGCGATTAAAAAATATGCCGAAAGACATTAGCATAATTGGTCTGCATTGTAGATCTATCTTCTCAGTGTGAATTACCATATTCGTAACTTTGACTGACAATAAAAGTCAACCGATACACAATTAAGATCGAAGTATAATTAGTCAGCTATCACGCCCATCCACTGCTTAATGAATGTAAAAGAAATAAAAGAAAAATCTTTGTACATTAAATTATGTTTTATCTTTACTGAACACTTTTTCAAAATAAGCGGTTTTAATAATTAACCTTATTTTCCTGAATCTATTTTCTTGAATCTGAATAATTTGCTACATCTTTTCTTACTAGCAAGAAGACAGGAAAAGAGGCAAACTTTTTTGGAATGATGAAATAACACGACAGCAAAATAATTAATAACATGAATTACTGTATTTACAATGAAAATCTGGTGTCTGGTCAAAATTGAAAGGATTGAATTTTTATCTTGAGATAGCCAATATTTTGAGGTAAACAAAACAAAAGCTATAAGGATTAGGCACCCCCAAAAAAATGTTGGTTTCCAGTTTCTTGACCGACCCTAGTTTTTGGCCGCCGACCCTTAACTTTTTTTTGACGAATGGGGAAAAAAAAAAAAAAAAAAAAAAAAGTAAGCGAGCAAACAGAAACATAAAACATCATAAGTGCAAAAGTATACACTGTTTTGCTTTATTGAAATATATAAATATATTCATACACATGGACCGAACACAAGTTTATCACAAAAAAAAGCCTAGTACCTACCTACCCTATTTTTCAAACTGATGAAACCCCAAACAGACATTTTTGTTTTGGGCCTTAATGTGAGTTATCCTATTTTTTGGTGCTATTTCGAATAAGGTGGTTTCCTTCTTCTTCTTCTTTGTTCGCTCAGACAGTTTCCTGTCACATGAGCGTAGATACGTCATGCTGCCGTTATGCGCCTAACTAAGAAATAGTTAGGCCCAGCACGTCCGACTTCGGCTGAAGAAATCTTTGTAAGAATTTATAGAAAAAAGGAAGGAGAATGGACCAGTAAGATAGAAAGATAGCGGATGACAGTTGAGTAAGCAAAGGGAAAAGGCAGAGTCAAAGAGAGTGAAAGATTAGTGGAAGATACAAGCACATAACTTCCAGAAGGTGGGGGAACTATTTGCACAAAAGACCCCCCGGTATCCCCACGGGGGGAGATGGTTTCCAATACAGGTACATTACCTGTCTTTGACTTCTTGACCAGGATAAGCTTGGACAGTGCCACCCCCTTGGACGGCTTAGCGGCTCTCCCGGCTTTGTAGGGTCGACTCGGGGTGACGACCTTACGACTGGACACGGGCTGCTGGGATATGCGGTTCACCCTCCACTGATCCAACTCCACTGGGGAAAACAGCACAGACGTCATTGTTGTATTTAAGTAAATTATTGCTATAAAAAATGGTAATATGATACGCATTATCAGGAGCAATGCATTATGGGTATATAAATGCAAAATACTACCATAAAAAAAATGGTGTATGATACCATCATACGCATCATCAGGAGCAATGCATTATGGGTATATGCGAAATGATCATTTTTATGCGAATTTCATTTCTACTAAATCATTTTTTGCCTTTCAGAAATATCCTAACTTGAGAATATAATGTGATTTATAACTATTACAAGTCTTTTTAAGTTATGTCGAGCATAAAGACAAAATTACCATATATAACTTAATAAAGCTACCGCTACTTGTTCTACTTCTAGTAATGCTCTTGAACTGCCTTTTGAAACAACGCAACTAGCCTGGTCTCATTAAACTCAACCATAATTGAGAATCATTGAATCTTTTTCCCAATGACAATAACAAAACTGGGAGCTAAATCAGTAAATGCCCACTCATTAAATTGTGCCTTAGTTGTTCAATTCTACGAGTGAATCAGTGAAAGATGATCTTATGCTAAAATCAGGATTCAAAATATATTACTGTGGGGATACCGGGGGGTCTTTGCATAAATAATTCCCTCACCTTCTGGAAGTTCTGTGCTTGTAACTTCCTCTAATCTGTCTCTCTTTGACTCTGCCTTTTCCCTTTGCTTACTGTCTTTCTGTTATCTTTCTGCCTTTCCGGTCCATTCTCCTGCCTTTTTTCAAGAAACACCTTTGAAAAAAGTTCCTTCAGCCAGAGACAGATATGCTTGGCCTAGTTATTTCTTAGTTAGGAGCATAACGGCAGTATGACGCATCTGCGCTCATAATTGACAGGAAATCGTCTGAGCGATCGAAGAAGAAGAAGATCCTTAAATTCCTTTGAGCTACAATTACAACTCATTCTGTACCACGATTTCAACATCCTCTTTTATTAAACAGATTTCAACAATTATATCATTATAACCATACACTACCTCTTTTACTATGCGGGGGTTTCAGCCCGGCTTCAGGACTGGACCGCTTCCTGTTGAAAGGCTTCTCCGTCGACATGCCAGCATTGTTCCGCGACTCCACAACCGGTTTACAGCCGCGGTCAATATTTTCCTGGGACCTTGTCTTCAGCAACCCCTGACCCCTGGGACCAGCGGCAGAGCCAGTCCTGGATCTCTGCTGCGCGGTGCCCGCTTCTCTGAAACTCTGAGCCGCCGACGGTTTTCCAGGAGGCGGCGGCAATGGTGGCTGCATGGAGCCGCCAGAAAGGCGACCAGTTGACAACGATCTACGAAGCGAAGCTTGCTGTGATGAAACCGTTTCCCGATCGCGTCTCAAAGTGCTGGATGACAGCGATTCTGCCCTCTTCTCTGGCTTGACGCGGGCGTCTTTCTTCAGCAGAGTTTCTCTGACGATGATGTTGTTGCGAGGAATGGGCGGCTTGGCCGACGTCTCTCTGGCGGGACTGTTTGGATTTGGAGGCCCTGGGCGATCCTGTGAGAGTTTCGCTGAAGATTCAAAGACGCTTGTGTTCGACTCAACAGTTGCAGACGGGAACGGCGTCACTTCTGTGAACGAGACTGCCACATCGTGTTGGGACAATGATTTCTTAACTTCCTCTTTTCCAATTCTGGTTGTCTTATTGTCCTTTGAAAGAACTGCGGAATGATCTTGAGTAGCCACGCTTTGCACACGGGCATACTGCGAGTTTACTGGTTTTGTCCCGTATGCCTCGGACAGATGTGTTTCTGAACAAGGCGCCTGATGATTGGCAAACTGTATGCTGGCATCATATTTAGTTGTAAATATCACCTCAGAATCAGCAGTGCTCTCTTTCTCGTCTGTCAGCGATACACACGCCTCTTGTTCACTGACATAGGCGTTGTCGTTCTTGTCATCAGCAAGGGTATCTCGGTCCATCTTCCGGTCAGTGTCCGCCTTTTTCTCTCCTTCCAAAGAGTCTGTGGACAGTTCCTGGCTGCTGGCAGCAGAGTTGTCCAAACCAACCTGTAAGGGCTGAGATGGCCCCACATCAATCCTCTCTCTCTGATGACTGATATGGTGCTCCACTCTCTCTGTGAAAACAGCCGGCGAAGAACCGATATCAGTGACTGAGGATACAACGCTCTGCACGTTTCTGGACAGGTTTTTCGCTTCTGACTTTTCCTCATTATCCTCTTTGCGCTCCACATCCTGACTCCGTTCTAAGTTCTTGGATCTCAATCCCCACGTTTCGTTAATTCGTCGGGTGTCATTGCTCTCTCCGCCATCGGTGGGCATATCAGATTCAGAGGCTAAACCGAACAAGTTCTTGGGGACGAAATGGTCTCTGGTCAGAACGACGGGATTCCTGACAGCGTGCGTGGAGCGGCGAGAAGTCTCCGACAGCGGCGACGAAGGCAGTTTGGAAGGGGTCAGTACTTCCCGATGAACTGAGAAACTGACCACGTTGTTATCTCTGGTCTCGATGACGATGGTTTCCGACTGCCAGAGCTCGTCACTGTCGTTGCCTTTGCCTTGTGTCTCTGGGGTGCCTTTAAGTGAATCAGTGGGAATGTCCTCTGTAGCATCTCCCTGTGGATCGGGAACGGTGTTCCCCGCGGCATCTCTTTGTGAATCGTTGCCAGTGTTCTTGCCGGCAGCAGAATCCTTACTGGCATTGTTGCAGGCATCCAGAAGGACCTGGGAGGGGCAGGCCTTGGTGACAGTGAGCGTCGATCGCCGATGAGCTTCACTTCTGCCGGGATGTTGCGGCAACTGCTGGGGTGTGCCCCACCCGAAGTTGGAAAAGCGTTTCCTCAGCACATTCTCATGCGCGCTCTTATCCCCATTGTTGTGGTGCAGATCCTCAAACATCTTCCCCGGCTTTCCTCTGTCGGCCGCTTCCATGTCCACAATCTCTGCCTTCTGCCACCCGCTCTCCCCCTGCGATCCTTCTCTCTGCTCTCCTGAAAAGCGCTCGTTTTCAACAGACATGTCCACAATTTCGACACTACTTGAAGAGTCTTTCGCTTCTTGTTTCCCTCTCTTGCTGTGACGGGAATTTGCATCAACGGTTTCCGCAACTTCACCCATCCTTGTTTCATCAACTCTCGCGTCCGCTTCCTCTTTCTGGGGCAGAGTTTTCGGAATAGAGTCGGACTCCACGCCCTTGGAGTCAGTGGCGCTGATGTCGGGGAAGAGTTTCTTGGAGGAGTTGGCCGATGACCCAGCCAGTGGCGGGGGGGAGATGGAGGGCCGCTCCTTGGTGACGGTGGCGCCGCCTGACCACAGCGGGCGGAAGTCCCTGGACAGGTCGGGGTCCTCGCTGACCACCCCGGGAAACAGCCGCCGTCCTGAGCCCCGCCGACCATTGAATTCCTCCTGGGGAGCTGGTTTTACGACACCTCCGTCCGTCTCTGCCGCTGAGGTGACATGCTGAGCCGACACTGGCTGCGACGCCTCAAAGTGGTCCTCAGCTCTGCCAGCCTGGGAGAGGGTGGGTAAGCTGTCCGCGATATGTCTGTCGTCTCCGGTGGAGTCACAGTCTGACTGCACGGCTATCACCGGGGAAACGAAGCCGGACACAGCGGGGGAGTCCCACATGGAGCGACGGTTGCTCGTTGTGTCATCGAGCGCCGCCTTGACATCGGGAACTTGGTCTCGAGCGGCACCCTCCATGTCGCTTTTCACAGGACAGACTGGCTCCTTCTTTGTGCGGTCTTTCTTCACCGTCTGGCTGTCCACTCTTCCCGCGTTAAACTTCCCCTTTTCCAAGACAACCGTCTGCCTCTTTGACGCAGCGTAAGAGGACGGGCCGCTCAGCAGTTCTCGTGCTTCCACTGCATCTATCTTTGCAGTTCCACGCCTCTCATTCTGCGCCCGGTTCTTCAGCGGCGACGTCTTTTTCTTTTTCACCAGAAACGTCTTCCTCCTGGGGCTGGGAGCATCGGTGATTTTAGCAAAGCGGGCTTTCTCGTGGAGCTTTCGCTGCAGGAACTTCTCCTTCTTGCCAGGAAAGGCTTGCTGCTGGGCACCGACAAAGACGTTGCGTGGCGCTTTGGGCTGTGCCAGCTGGCTCAGCCTGTCCTGGGTGACCCTGCGAGGAGCCTGGGATGGTCTGGGAACAGGCTGGACTTCGACAGCAGGAGAGGAAACGGCGGGGTCTTCCTGGAAGGAGGCGTCGTGCAGGGACTTGCGAATGTCTTCAAAGTGCCGCATCATGACGGTGTGGGGGCTGGAGTTGTTGAGCACCGCAGCGCCGGCAGCAGCAGCAGACGGCTTGTTGCCCGTGTTCTGCACCAACACGTTGTCCTTGGCCTTCTCCTGCACCTGGGGCTTCTCAGCCTCACCAGATGCGTCTCTGCTCAGACCTCTCTTGCGCTGGTGAATAACGTCTGGCCTGTCTTTTTCGTAGTACTCTCTGCTGCTTCTGCCCTGACCGTTGTTGTTATTCCCGGTGACGTTTTTCAGCGGGCTTCTCTCTCCTCCAATCACTGGGGGAGACTGAGAGCCGTCGGTAGCGGCTGCGGTAGTGGTGGAAAAGTAGGACTCCATGATTCGGCCGTTGTCGTTGTCGGCAGTCAGCGGGATGGGGCTCATCTTGGACAGAGAAGGGGAGATGAACCCGCTTTTCCTCCGCTCCATCCGCTTCTGCTCGTGCCGCTCGTCCCCCCTGCAGATGGCGGTGGACTCCAGCGGAGGCGGGGTCTGCGGAGGAGGGTGGAGGAGGTCGTCCATCTCTGCGGGGCACAGGTTCTCCTGGTCCAGGGAAGGAGGGGGTCTGAGGTGGGAGCGCAGTTCCCGGGTCTCCTCGCTCTTGCGGGGGCTGTAGTTGTCCTGGATGCTTCTCAGCGACTTGGTGTGAACCACTGAGGTGGGTGGGGGTGGGAGTGGCTGCTTCCCGCCGCGGCGTAGGCTTCCCAGCATGCCTTTCCTCTGAAACATTGTACGCATAAAATTAGAAATGAAACATAAGATGGAGTTAGAAAATAAAGAAGTTTTGATGAAATGTGTGTGTGTGTGTGTGTGAGTGTGCGTGTGTATGTGCACGCAGACTAAAGATTTTAATCCCATATGTTTGTTTGAAGGTCTGAAACTTTAGGTGCTCAACACTTAATGCATAGAAAAGCAACATTAAAACATGCATAAAAAAATGGATCTTTAAAAATGGATCTTCAGGCATGGGAATTGTCAGAGACAAAAAACTCTGAAAAACCTGAAAAAGTCCCCCAATTGAAGTATTTAGTAACAAAAACGAAGTATTTAGTAACAATTTTTAAAAAAGTTGGACAATTCCCATGCCTGATCTTACTTACTATATTAAAAGTTTGAACTGCATGATTACTTTTCTTGATAAATTAAAACAGGACTCGGCTTTACCATTATTAGAATCTGAACAATTTCAACAAATAAATAAACAAGCACCCGTATAACGACCAGACACTCACTCCTTTCTTGACCGGCTTGGGATCGTCAGCGGTGCCAAACACGAAGGCCTGCAGGCGGTACACATCGTTGATGAGGAACAGGACCATCTCCCGGCAACCCCCGGTGTCCTGGGGCGTCCAGGTCAAGGTCAAGGCCACCACCTCCTCCGGCCCCAGCGCGAAGCGCATCTGGTCCACGTTGAAGCCCTTCTTGTGGGGGAACCTCTCAATCACCACTTCCTGGAAGGAAGGAAGAAAGGTAGCAAGAGTGGTTAAGACAGACCTGTTTACCCGTATAATGAACAACCTGGAATTTGCCACAGAAAAACCCAGAATTTGAGAGAGAGAAAAAACAGAATTCACATCGCAATATCGCTTATGCCGCCATGCGAAATGTTAAAGTCCACGTTGCAGTACTTGCAGTGTGCATGTTCGTCTCCCAAACGCGAACTTGTTATTCCTGGCACTTTCAAATACTTTTGAGAAAACTTCTGCTTCACTTTTGGCCGTTTCACCCTATCACTGCTGTCGTTTGTCGAAGATTTCTGGCGCTTGCTGCCTGCGGTTGACTTGCCTGACTACAAAACTACAAGACGCAAAACTACAAGCTCTGCCAACAAGAAATACCATCATTGGTTGAGGTGGGTCCACGGACCAATGAAACATCGCGTTTCGGTTAACCCTTGCGTCTTTTCATACAAACGGAAACAAATAATCCCGGAGATTTTCAGCGTTTACCCGGAATTTATTATTTTACCCAGAATTTTTGCAAATTCCCGGGATAATTCCGGCAAAACCAGGAGGGTAAACAGGTCTGGGTTAAGACATTATTCCTGTTAACTTCAATGCGTGAGTGATCCGGGTTCGAATCCCGGCCTCGCCCTTTCTTTTTCTAGATCAACGAAAAAAATCGAACTGAACATCGAGTTCTTCTTTTTGGATGGGGACTTAAAACTTTTAGTCTGACTCATGCGCTTTACATACGTAAAAATCTCACGAGCAGTTAAAAGTCGAATAGAGCAGGGAGAAATACTGCAGCCTGGTATGACCAAATTGATAGCTAGGTTTTCCAAGTCCACCACCCCCCCTCAGCTTGCTCTCCCCTCCTCTCCAAACAAAAAAAACTGGGCGGCGCTGCACTCACGGCAACACTCTCCAGCCCGAATTTCACAGAGATAAGTCTCTTGTGAGACTAGAATATATACCAAATAACACCCAAAATTACCTCAGGGCTCCCAGGGACCCCCATTTAGGGGTCTATGAAGTACCAGAATTCTAAAGGACCCTCTGAAAGAATGTGCAGGGGGTCCCAGGGATGCACTAGAAAAAAATTATTTTTAGCATTCGCAATGCCACTGGGACCCTCTATCCCGACTCTAGGACCCTCTATACTGTAAGTGAAGGAGTCCCTGGGACCCCTTGTTTTGCGGGACGATTGGGAGGGCAATGCCACTGGGACCGTCTATCCCGCCTCTAGGACCCTCTACACTGTAAGTGAAGGAGTCCCTGGGACCCCTTGTTTTGTGGGACGATTGGGAGGGCAATGCCACTGGGACCGTCTATCCCGCCTCTAGGACCCTCTATATACTGTAAGTGAAGGAGTCCCTGGGACCCCTTGCTTTGCGGGACGATTGGGAGCCCTGTACCTGTTCGTAGTCCGCGGGGTTCTGCACGAGAAGCGTCCTGGTCTTGGAGCGGCCCGTGACGATCTTGCCGAACCCGATCCTGGGCGGCTTGGTGAAGTGGCTCAGCACCAGGGTTTCCACGTCGTCCATACTGCGTCGCTTCGTCGTCGCTCGGCTGTTCATCTTGATGAGCGGCGGCGGCGTCTTTTTCTGCACGGCAAAGTCACACGTTTTTATTGGTTTAAATAGCATTTTAGTTCTCAAAGTCACAAATGAAAATCAACAACACTCGGCTGTTCATCTTGATGAGCGGCGGCGTCGGCGTCTTTTTCTGCACAGCAAAGTCAGTTTTAAGTAACACGTTTTTATTGGTTTAAATAGCATTTTAGTTCTCAAAGTCACAAATTAAAATCAACAATGCTCGGCAAAGTCACAAATTAAAATCAACAATGCTCGGCTGTTCATCTTGATGAGCGGCGGCGGCGTCTTTTTCTGCACGGCAAAGTCAGTCTTAAGCAACACGTTTTTATTGGCTTAAATAGCATTTTAGTTCTCAAAGTCACAAATCATGAAAATCAACAATGATCATTAGATAGGGCAAGAAGAAAACATATTTAAAGCCCGTTTTTTATTCCTTCCTCTACTACTAGTACTAGTGTCATTCTTCGTCTCCAGTTTCTTCCTTCCATTCACAGTCACACATCTCATCCATCATCAGTTTTTGGTAAATAATGAATACACTACAGAGAAACAAAGGTTAACGCAACAGAGCATTAAACAATATTTGAAGAGTATCATTTCAATTTTCAACTGGATGCCTTTCAAAACAGAGGGGTTTTTTTCTTTAAAAAAAAAAAATGAACAGAAAACTTTATAGACAAGCACACCTCATGTATACATTCCATCAATCATTATACTTTACAACACAACACATCAGTGCATACCATTGTATATCTTTCCTGAATAATGAACATGTATGCATTTATACCTGCTTGTGCTTACCCATGCACTCACATGTACCACATTCGCATCCACGTATAACACACAAGAAGCACACACAAACTTCTAAGCACATTATTGATTTATTCTTCTTCTTCTTCTTCTTCGATCGCTCAGATGTCTACAGTTTCCCATCAATTATGAGTGCAGATGCGTCATGCTGCTCTTATGCGCCTAACTAAGAAATAGTTAGTCCCAGCAAGTCCGACTTCGGAAGGCGGAAATCTTTTTGAAAGTGTTTCATGAAAAAAAGCAGAAGAATGGACCAGCAAGGCAGAAAGATAGATGACAGTAAGCAAAGGGAAAAGGCAGTCAAAGAGAGTGACAGATTAGAGGAAGTTACAAGCACATAATTTCCAGAAGGTGGGGGAACTATTTAAATACAAAAAAAGAGTCCCTGGTATCCCCACGGGGTAGCACATTATTCAAAATGTTATGTACACAGTGTTTCATCCTCCAGTTAGAAATCATTACCAAAAATATAATAATAAATAACTGACACAATTCTGCACGGCAAAATGGACGGGGGTTGTGGGCGGGGTGTCGAACCAAGAGCGGCGGGAGGAGCGCCGGCTGGACGACTTGGCGGGAGTATCGATAGAGCCCCCCTCCGTGGCAGCGGCGACGACACCATGTGCGTCCGGCGGTGTTGCCATGTAAAGGGTACTGGTCAGTGGATTTGTTGAGCTGTGTGTCGTTGCACGTTTTACGTCTGGAATAGAAGCAAATAGATGTTGTATCAGGGCTCCCAATCGTCCTGCAAAACAAGGGGTCCCAGGGACTCCTTCACTTACACTAGAGTCAGGGCTTCTGATAAGCTGATGTCTCTTAGGGTCCCAGGGACCCCTTCATCAGATTTAAAACGAGTCCCAGGCTAACTTCAGTGGGTCCCCTGTACCACATCGAGAAACATGTCTATAAACATGTACAAATACACTTATTACACATACGTCAAATTCGGCGATTGCTCTCTGCCGCAAAGTCAGCACAAGCATCCATGATCAAGACAAGCATCCAAGATCAAGACATTTTGTTAGTCGAATAGCACGAAAGGCTTTTTCCGGTACAGGGAGAGGCATCATGGGAAAGGGAAAGTTTTATAATTAAGGGAAGCAACTCTCGCATCATAGCAGACAATGCCTGTGGCCGACTTTCAATGTTAGACAGTGTCTTTATTCGTTTTTGTATTCGTTTTTCATGATTTTTCGAGTGCATCCCCAGGGACTCGCTTGACAAACATTCAAATTTAAATGCGTCCTTTTAACTTTCAATGCATCAGGGACGCTAGTTTTTGCTTTTTCAGAAGCCCTGAGAGTATAAAAGGTCCTAGAGGCGGATCATAGAGGGTCCCAGTGGCATTGCGAATGCCAAAAATAATTTTTCTAGTGCATCCCTGGGACCCCCTGCACATTCTTTTAGTTTTAGAGGGTCCTTTAGAATTTGAGTACTTCATAGAGATTTGGGGGGTCCCTGGGAGCCCTGTGTATATTTATTTACAAGTATATATATATGTAAACATATAATGTGTATCACTGTATGTAGGTCTAACTCTAAGTTAGGAGATGGATAGGTAAATGGTTACAAGTATGTGTGTGCATGGTATACATGCATGTGTGTGCATGCGTGTGTACAAAATAAAAGACACAGATTCGGTGAGATGGGACTTGAAAGCCTAATGCCGCAGTAACGGTTTTGTGTCCCTAAACCTAAACAATTCATCTAACAAGACTAGATTTTACCCCCAATGGGTCAGCAGTGCAAGGGAATCATCAATAAATCCATCAGCCTCCCCCTCCCCCCCCCCCCCCTCCACACCCTGTTTCCATGACGCAGCATCACGCTCAGACCCGAGCAGCGGGCGCGAGCTGGCTGGGTCACTAAAACTCAAACACCCCTATGTCCATGCAGCAGCTTAGGCCCTTTATCAGATGGAACTGACACCCCTTTTTTTTCTCCTGAGGGTGCCAGAATGATCAATTAAATGATCATGGGCCCCAATCCCCTCCCCCCCACTCCCTCAACACCCTGTTTCCAGGACACAGCATCACGCTCAGACCTGAGCAGCAGGCGTGAGATGGCTGGGTCACTAAATCCGAACACCCCTATGTCCCAGGCATGGTAGTGGGGGCAAAGTGGTTTTCAAGGAAAATGGCCGGGGGTACAGGGGGCTGAAGAAAATTCAATCAAATTCAATAAATGAGAGTGAAATTTTCACTTTTTCATGCCATTTCAAATTCAATGCATTTTTTTATAATTTTGTTTCAAACTGTTTCACGGATTTTCCGCGATTCGTGGAGGTCTACCATGCCTGATGTCCATGCAGCAGCTTAGGCCCTGTATCAGAATCAGATGGAACCAGCCTCCCCTTTTTTCAGTCCTTTTTGTTTCCTGAGGGTGCCAGAATTATCAATGATCGTGGGCCCCAAACTGGCCAAAGAGAAGCAACATACCTCCTCCCCTCTTGCAACACCAGCTACAGAAAGCTTTCCTTTTTTCCACGGACAATCTCTGAGACTGAGTGGAACTCCCTCCCACCTGAGGCAGTATTATCGGCCTCGGTGCCGGTGGAGAGCTTCAAGTCCCGGATCTAAACAGCGCCCCTCCCCTCCCCCCCCCCCCCCCCCCCCCCCCCAATCCCCCTCCCTCCCTCTTTGACCCTGCCCCACTCATTTCCCTCCAGTATTTCCCAATCCTACTTCCAACTTGAACTTGTCCCATCTTTCCCCCAGCCATTCAAGCTGATCATCTGGGCGGCCAAGGAAAATAAATTATTACTGTGTACAGATATCTTATCTACATGACCGAAGTCCCCAGTTTTTACACACAACAGAACCATCAAAAAGATGATGGCGGTTGTCTGCAAGTGCAAATATAGTTATGATTAAGACGACAATGATAGTTCAAAAAGCACCACAGCTATGCCAATCTGATTGATGAACAAAACCACAATAAAACAAACAATCAAAAGATAGGGCACATCAAGAGGCCGCGAGGCCTGGCTGCTTGACCAAACTTTTGCAAGAACTTGAAGAAGAATGATCGTGGGCCAAAGAGAAGAAGAGTCCATGAGCAAGATTGGTCAATATTGTCAATAATGACCGTGGGCCCTGAAGAGAAGAAGAAAAAAAGATTAGTTAGTCACCGTGACCAGTTTCAGGGCTTACTCAGTTACTGACACTGTGACTGTGACTGTGATTACCGCTTAGTGACAGTCAGTCACTGACTGTCATACTCAGCACTCAGTGTTCAGTGTTCAGTGTTGTCACTAATGTCAGTTTTAAAATCTCAATCCGACATCAAATTTACAAGGTTGGTCACTTTGCAATCGTTAGTACTAACTAATAAGTTGTCTAGAAACCGTTGGTGGTGTACTTTTCTTTCTAGCATTATTATGTTGGTAAATTACTTACCCTAGGACTCGGCTGGAGCTTTTCAGTTCAACAGCATTGAACCAACATTGCATCTCACAGCGTCCATAACTTTCGAATTTCGAACTCCCTAGAATACCAGCCAATCAGCTGGCACTTGTCTTTTCCCTTTGACCAATAGCTGAACGTTTCTCAGCAACAACAAACAGATCACGTGCTTCATCACATGACGAATAGAAACCAAAATGACAGCTCCTTGACACTAAAACATTGAAGAGAAGCGATTTGTAGGTTTTTTTTATTACATGTAAGACAGAGTGATTACTTTTTATCATGGAGGTAAGTCATTTTGATCTTTCTGAACTTGATCCTTCTTTAGTCCATTCTGATTTGTTGTGCATGTTTCACATTGCCACATTATAGTAGGAACGACGGAATTAGGTCAAGCCGCAGCGATTTTTCTCGTTGAAAATCCGAACCGCCATTTTGGCTATGTGCCAAACGGTCACTTCCTTTGCTTGTTTTTATTGGTGGTTATTCTTGGCGCTGACCATCCGAGTTTCTTTCTTTCGGGAAGCAGACACCTACTCGGTCATTCGGGAACGATCTTTTTTTACGCTAAGACGGCCGATCGCGAGAGACAAGCGATCCAATATTTGGGTCCAATTCATTCGTTTATCATTTCTGAACGGTCTTATATAATTCTTTAAAACAAATGCGCAGTTACATTTAATTATTTTTCTACAAGTACACCAAATTTGGTGCATCTAGAATAAATCTCAATGCTGCTCAAGGTCTCCACAAGTCGGGAGGTGTTACGTCGAAGATGTCGGACATGTTTTCTGTCACAATGTTGATGTTGCGATCTTGTGAGTCGCACAAAAAGCTTAGGCCTAATCTGTCTAATGTTTGGGGTTGATGTTGCCCCTTTGAATAAGCTTTATTTTGGTACCAATGTTTTGTTTATTGGTAAAAAAAATAAAAAAGTTATGGCTGTTTTATTCATCCAAACCTTGATACGGTAAGAGCCGGTAATCTTGATCAACTTTTTCTTATATAGCTCATGTAAAAAAAGCTAACATTTTAAAACGTCGTAACTTTCTCAATTTTCGACCGATTTTGATAATTTGGGTATCATTTTAAAGGTCTTGTCGGGCTCTTTCCAATGACATAAATTTCATTAGGATTTGACAAAAAGTAAATATTTTTTAAAATTTTATAACCACCCTACATTATAGAACATATGATTTATGATTATACTCTAGTACTACTGTACTAGTAGTAGTCTAATAAGTTGTTATATGATCTGGGCAAAGACAGGGAAGAAAGAAAGACCTAGTGCTAGGGTGCTTCTAGTACATGCCACACAGATCTCACAAAGATGTAGCCGAGTTCACCCCTATTATCCTGCTGTCCCATTTTAGGGACAAGATTTTTCGCCTATTTTAGATGATTGATAGCTCAGATTAATTGTCTTTTTAATTTTATTTAAAGCAAGAAGTGAAAAGGGTACAAAGGCGGGCAACCAAATTAATAAAATCAATTAAAAAAATTGGAATATGGGGACAGACTTCATAAGTTAAGTTTACCATCCTTAAAATTCAGAAGATTAAGGGAAGATTTGATAAATGTTTATAAAAATTTTAACAACCCTGACAAATCTAACAGGTCAGGTCAGGTCAGATCTTCAGGGCAGCCAGGCCTCATGGCCTCTTGATGTGCCCTATCTTTTGATTGTTTGTTATTGTGGCTTTGTTCATTAATCAGATTGGCACCGCTGTGGCGCTTTTTGAACTATCATTGTCGTCTTAATCATAATTGTATTTGAAAACATTTGTTTCAATTATCTAATGATTTGAGAACCCTTTACAGTGAACTAAAAATACTAACCCAATACAGTAGAACTAACATGAGGAAAAACTTCTTTTCTAACAGTCACTCAGTACTGGAACAATATCCCTGCACAAACTAAACTTGCTTCCAACATTAACCATTTCAAAAACCTCATGGATGGATCCCGACAGGATAGTGATCCCCAAATTGATGTATTGAAATACAATTATGATTAAGACAACAATGATTGCTCAAAAAGCATCACAGCTATGCCATCTAATTGTGAAGCAAAATCACTAAAACAAACAATCAAAAGAAACGGCACATCAAGAGAAGATCTGACCTGACCTGACCTGGTGTTGTCACCATCCCATATATGATATAACCAGTTTGTTTTGATATTTGGTCTTACTCAGTTAATTACTGTGTTTGGTGGAGGGTTGTTTTATAAGTGCACGGAATACCATTGAAGGGTACCGTAAAACATGATGGCTCACAATTTTGTTTGTTTCAAAAGTTTTAATACATGCAGGGATGGTCAAAACTACTAGCCTGGTAGCCATTGGCGAGTAGAAAAATATGTGGGCGAGTAGATTTCAAAAGTCACTGGCCCGATGGGCGACTGTAAATTTTAGTACTGCACGGCCCTGGGTTTTTTTTACCACTGAGTCTCCTACCATCTGTCCCTTCCAACTCCTTCTCAAAGCAAGCAAAGCTGTCTGCTAAGATAACAACATGCCAGCACTGGTAGTGGTAATAACAAATAAAGTGGTATTGAAAAGAAAGGAAAGGCAGCATCCTCAGTCTCCTCCTCACCCTTCCCTCTCTCCCCCACCTCTCTCCTCATGTGTGTGTATGTGTGTGCATGAGAGAGAGAGAGAGAGAGAGAGAGAGAGAGAGAGAGAGAGAGAGAGAGAGAGAGAGAGGGTGCATGAAATGTTGGGAACGGGAAGGGACCAAAAATATGTGAAAGCTTGGGGTGACTTGGTGGGGGTTTGGGGTAGGGTGGGGGTGAACAAATGAATGCGATAATACTTAGAAATGTGGGAAGCATGGCAGTTCTTAATTATTTGATAGTCGCTTCTATCGACCCTAACTATGTTCAAATTTTTTGGCGAAGCATGATTTGTCATTCATTTTTCCTTAGTTTTGTTTCCATTTTTCATGCATGCAAATTATGTGGGTTTTTTTTTATTGTATTGTGCTTGTACTGTAATTGTGCTGTAATTTCACCTAACGTGATAATAAAGTATTTTTGACTTTGACTTGACTTTGAAATCATTTCTCTTTACTTCTCTCCTTTCTTTCTTTCCCATTCTTTTTTTTCTCTCTTCTTCTCTTCCTCGATCTCTCTCTCCTTCCCTCTCCCCTGTGTGTGTGTGTGTGTGTCTCAATGTGTATGCGTGTGTGTATGTCAATGTGTGTGTGCGTAAGCGTGCGTGTGTGTTCAGGGATTTTTGTTGTTGTTTTCTTTGGGCTAGTGAAAATGTGTTCGGGCAAGTAAAATTCTAATAAAAGTTACTCGCCCGGAGGGCTAATGAAATTTTTAAACTTGGGCCAGCCCTGACATAGTTATGAACAGAAATTGTTAATTAAAGCATAATGCTGAGATGATTTTTTAGTTTTTATCAAAAATTAAATATTGACGATTTGATTAGGGGTAAAAGAAGCGTCCCTTTTTAGGGACAGCGGGATCAAGAGGGTAGTGGTTTTTACTACATATTCTTAGTAAAGATCCATATTATGTTTAGACCCATTGATAATGATAATAATAATAATAATAAAGACATTTATATGGCGCACATTCTAGGCGAACTACTCGTGGCGCTTTACAAAACTAAAATCACTCCTCATGCAAGATTGCATCAGTCATATGAAACATACTCAGACGCGCTCGCTCACCCCCCCACAAACACATACTCATAGACATACAAACATGCACTTGTACATATACACAAACACACCACACACACACACACACTCACATCAACGCACACAAAAGCACACATATGTACACACGCACGTGGGCACACACACACACACACACACACACACACACACACACACACATGCACACACATCAACGCACACAAAAGCACACATATGTACACACGCACGTGGGCACACACACACACACACACACACACACACACACACACACACACACATGCACTCACATCAACGCACACAAAAGCACACATATGTACACACGCACGTGGGCACACACACACACACCACACACACACACACATGCACTCACATCAACGCACACAAAAGCACACATATGTACACACGCACGTGGGCACACACACACACACACACACACACACACACGCACATTAGTTTTTGCCCCACAAAAACACACACACACACACACGCGTGCACATACACATACACACACATAGTACATACACACACAAAGTGACAAAAACTCAATCACTCATATGCCCCATTCCCCTCCTCCCTATCTAATCCACACACACTTCATTCACGCAGACCCATCACGTTTCAGTAAGCAGACTGAGATTATATTAGCGTTGAGAGGAGAAGTGCGTTTTCGGATTGGCCTTAAAGACTGACAGAGAGTTGGGATGTCTGAGAGAAGTAGCTGAGGCCTGAAAAGAAAAGGACCTTTCACTGTAAGTTTTTGTTTTAATATAACTAATGGAAGCTGCAGAAGATGAGAATCAGAGGAAGAGCAAAGCTGACGAGAGGGTTTGTAGGTGTGAAGCAGATCAGATAGGTAAGTAGGAGCAGAGCCAGACATGACAGCTTAACTAAGAGTGGAAAGCTTGAACTCAATCCGATCAGAGATTGGCAGCCAGTGCAGAGAATGGAGAAGAGATGTTACATGGTTGAATTTGGAGGATTTGAGGACCAGTCGTGCAGCGTTGTTCTGGATTCTCTGAAGTCTGTTAAGCAAGTACTTGGGAAGGCCAGCGAGAAGAGAGTTACAGTAATCTATTTTACTTAGAAAGGACAAAGGCACAGACTAGGGTTTTAGTGGCATCAGTGGAGAGATACTAATATGACGAACAGAACTGATTTTACGAAGCTCAAGACAGGCTGGATAGGCTGATCTGCAGTTATTAGACACATGCTGCTGATGAAGGGAGAGGCTTTGATCTAAGGTGACACCAAGACTGCGGACAGAAGAGGCAAAGGAGATGGTGGTGGTGTTGATTGTGACAGAGACTGGAAGTGAAGAATCATTGAGTGACTGATTGAGCAGGTTGTTTAGGACATGCTAGCGTAAGTTCAGTTTTATCCTCATTAACTAAGCTATAGTTTGTTGTGTGTCATCCAGGTTTTTAGGTCAGCTATACACTCCTGTGTCCGCAGTATCAGCCCATTAACTTCAGCAAGAGAGGCCGACTGATACATTTATGTATCGTCAGCAAAACTCTCATGTGACAAGGCATGTTGACTGACATCGGACACCTGAAAAGTTGTTAATGTGCTAATTAACAATGATTTACCGTATGATGATATTTTTATGTGGATTAGAACACTGACAGAAAGATAGGGGGGGGGGGGGGTAGAGGGGGTAGGGTGCTTATGGCCTCAAGGGGAGGGGGGGAGTAGACAGGTGGCACATGACCACATGTCATATAATCATTTCATATCATATCCAAATGAAAGAGAGAGACGGAAAATGAATGAAAAAGTGATAAGCTGATCAGTTTTCAGGTTTAAGTGACATAATTTGAAAGAGATTATATACATTTATAATAGTGACACACATAAGGAAACCTGTTATCGGCAATACCCAGAAACCTCAATACCCAGAAACCTCAAAAACATTCTCATGAGATGCAGTTAGTCATTTGTGACAAACTACTTTATGTCATAAAGATAACATAAATAACGTTATCACCATTAGCCAATGCACACCCATATTAAGTTTGAACATTGTACGTCCAACGATGTGAAAGACATGGCCTCAAGAAGAAATTTCGTTTTTCAAGGTCAAGCTTCAAGGTCAAGGTCAGCATGGCTACAATTTTCCTAAGGGACTATCCATGCATCGTGATAACCCTTCACACACAAAATTTGAGGCCATTCTGTCCACACATTCATTGGATACAAGCTCGGACATGAAACATATAACGTAAATAAGAATATTTCAGTTTTCAATATCAGATTTCAAGGTCAAGGTCAGCATAGTAATGTTTTTTTCCTACCAAAAAATCATCGCCATCAGGAAAAAAAAATCATCAAGGCATGAACAAACAGAAAGCAAATTAAAAGCGAAAAAGCAAGAAGAACTTGCCTGTCTTTCATCGACGGCGTGAGCTTTTTTATTTTTACTTTTAAATTGTTGCTAAATTATTGTTGTTATGCTTCTTAATGTTTTCTAATAATGTTTTCTTCTACTTTATTTATTTTATTTTATTGTAAAAATATTTGTGAAGCGCTCTGAGGATTTTTTTTATTTTATCGAAGAGTGTTGTATAAGCTTTATTTATTATTATTTATTTAAGTGAGAATGGGTGGAGTGCAAGCAAGGTTTTTGTTGTGCATATGTTTTCTTTTTTGTTTGTGGCTCAAGCCACAAACCTATAACTCACTTTGTCGGTCGGTCGGTCTGTCGTTCCAAAATTGTCGCACATTTTGACAAAATTGTCGCACTTCAAATCGAGGCTACACTTCAAAATTAATTGAGGCCGCTCTTTAAAATGATGTATTTTAAAAGCGTACAAAATAATAAACATACGTAATACATTATTATTAGACACTACAACAGACACGACGAGTATGCGGTGCTTCTTTTGATGAGCATAAGTAGTATACATAGTTTTAAATGTTTTCCAAAAGATATAAAAAGTTACGAAATGGTGCAGAGATAACATTCTGGTTTACAGATTAAAATTATTGAAAATCCAGGGGAGGTAACTCATGATTGGAGTGGTAAAAATAGACCGCGTGCCACAAACTATTGCGATTTCGCGCTTGTTTCATGTGTACTGGTAAAAAATAAAATACAAATTTAAGCTCTAAATCCCTTGACTGTCAGAGAAAATTGAAAAAAAAAATAATTGGGCAAATCATGACATGAAAAAGACAACTGATAGAGCCAAGCTGAGAAAATGGTCTGGGGATATTACTCTCTTGATTATGTTAGAGCAAAAGCCATCATATCAGGGTTATTCCTCTTCATCTGATGACATCATCAGGTCAGTTTTTATGTAATACGTTGGTGGTAGTCAAGGGGTTACAAACTTTTTTGACGCTCTGGACAATTCTTAATACGAGACTACGTGGATCTGTATTTAGACAATAAAATAATGGGGAGAACCATTGACAGGTAACATTCACATGACCAAATTTGCCTTTAAAATAGCGTGAACTTAGTGCTTTATTAACTTTATGGGTAAAGGTAAAGATGTGCCACCCCCCCTGCATTTCTCGGTTAATTGCAATTTTCCGTTTTTTGCCTTTCTTACCAAACATAAAGCTGTATTTTATTAACCTTTTTAGCTAATAACCTTTTTGGAATACTAACCCTATCCCTACCCTAGCCCTAACCCTAACCCTACCCCCCCCCCCCCCCCCCCCCCCCCCCCCCCCCCCCCCCCCCCCCCCCCCCCCCCCCCCCCCCCCCCCCCCCCCCCCCCCCCCACCCCCCCCCCCATAAGACAGGAAAACGCAATGAACCACGACTGTGACAAATGGCGCCGTGTACTGCAATGCATAGGGGGGGGGCCTATTAGATAATGGCCTAGAATTAGGGATAGGGTTAGATTCCCAAAAGGTTAATATTAGCTAAAAAGGTTCATAAAATACAGCTTTATGTTTGGTAAGAAAGGCAAAAACGGGAAAATGGAATTAACCGAGAAATGCAGGGGGGTGGCACATCTTGACCTTTACCACTTTATGTCATAAGGCCGGGTTCACATTAGACGCGTAAGTTCCGTACGGAAAGCCCTAAATAAGTGGAGGAAAGAAGGATAAAAGTGTACGCATGTAGGGGAAATTCGGACACGTGCGCAAATCTTTTCCCTTCTTTGTTTCACTTATTTATGGATTGCGCACAGGTTTCCGCATGGAATATCCGCTTGTGTGTGTACACGGCCTTAGCCTGATTCTGAATGAGATCAGTTAGATGTAAGTCTTTTTTTCATCGAACACAAATGAAGGAAAGACGATCTGTTTTTGTTGCTCCTCTTACCTTGCCTATGAAACAACTTTCTATGTTTAAAAAAATTAAAAAAATTAAAATTCTAGTGAAATGCTATCATGCTTCAGCTTTTTATTTGTATTGTTTCGTTTTCACTGTGTTTCAGATGTACTTTGTCACCAAGGTGAAGTTTTCGAATCTGCTCTTCAAAGGATTGGACATCCACAACACTGGAGGTACCGTAAAATGCGGACTATAAGCCGCTACTTTTCCCCTCAATTTTGGTCCATGCGGCTTATTAGACTGGTGCGGCTTATTTGTGGTGTGTTTTTTCCATTCTACATTTATCAGTATGATTACATCTGTTTCTGGCCACATTCTTCAGCCTATTTTGAGCTTCTTTAGACTCCAAACTGGCTTTGGTAATCAACAGATTCAAATCTCTTGTTTAAAGTGTCTGAGAACATTAAATACTTATGTTCTGATAGGCGAATTTTATATTTGTGTTGGTTTGTGCACATACAATTTTCTCTGCGGCTTATAAACTGGTGCGGCTTATATGTGAATAAATACCTAATATTTTGTCAATTATGTTTTAAGGGATGCGGCTTTTATACAGGTGCGTCTTATTGGGGTCTGCAACGAACACCTTTTGCAAGAGTGAATGCCCTTGGTGGGTGAGGGAAGATGGTTCAGTACTGACCAAACAGGGGAATAACTCGCCAATAACCCTATTTGATGCCACTAAATGGCTGCCTTTCGCAAGAGTGAATGCCCTTGTCAGTACTGACCAGCAAGGGCATAACTCTCACTGTCAGGTGTCTTTTGTACAAATTGTTCCCCCACCTTCTGGAAGTTCTGTGCTTGTAACTTCCTCTAATCTGTCACTCTCTTTGACTCTGCCTTTTCCCTTTGCTTGCTGTCATCTGCTATCTTTCTGTCTGACTGGTTCCATTTTCCTGCCTTTTTTGTTCTAGAAACTCTTAACAGAGATTTTCTCCAGCCAAAGACAGAAGTGCTGGGCCTTTCTTAGCTAGGCGCATGACGGCAGCATAGCCTATCCGCGCTCATTTGACAGAGATGGGCCAGGGAGGTTTTAGAGTATAATCACTATGAGTATGAGTAAAGCTTTGCAGGGTTACTGTTGTTGGAATTTTTCGGTCTGATGTATTCATAATTGAATTACTGATATGTAGAATATTAAAGGATTTGACGGTGCCATTTTTTGTTCTGCGCTCAAAAGAAAAAGTGATACTTAACTTTTATTGATCTCTGTATCATAATTGTCTGGTTTTCAGTTTTCACTGGTCTCCCCGCTGCGTACAGCCGACACATTCCGATTTCGGAGAAGCTCAAAGGAGAAACATTATTTGGAAGATTTTTTTGAAAAAAGGCAGGAGAATGGGCCACTAAGTCAGAAAGATAGTAGATGACAGAAAGCAAAGGGAAAACGCAGAGTCAAAGAGAGTGGCAGATTAGAGGAAGTTACAAGCACAGAACTTCCAGAAGGTGGGGGAACTATTTTTACGAAAGACCCCCCCGGTATCCCCACGTATGATGACCAGATCTGAGATGTGTTGGTTTGTGCATGCACCTGTATTTTCTTCCTCCAAGGCTGCATCAAAATGTTGTTATACTCTGCACAGTTATGCGGAGATTGTCTGTAGCCATGACAAGCTCCTAGCATAACATCGTCAGTCTCCAAAAATCCCCCGAAGATGGGAGCGTGGCAGCCCACGTGGCGGGGGTAATCAAAAAAGGTCACGCGCGTAATGTTCTCATCCCTAGCTGATTGCGTTTGTGCCGTAGTGTTCAAGCGCTTCGGCTGTTGGGATTGGTTGGTTTGTCGTACCCTGGCTTAAAGACTCCAGGGATCATCCCAAGAGCCGAAGCGCTTGAACACAATGGTACAAACGCAACAGCTAAGGATGAGAACAGTACGTGTGTGACCGTTTTTGATTACCCCCACCACGTGGGCAGCCACACTCCGACTTCGGAGGAGGCTGTTGGGATGATCCCTGGAGTCTTTTAGCCAGGGTGCATCAATAACAAACATTATTATTTCAATGCAGTCCCCATGGGGATGCCGGGGGGATCTTTCGTAAAAATAATTCCCCCACCTTCTGGAAGTTCTGTGCTTGTAACTTCCTCTAATCTGCCACTCTCTTTGACTCTGCCTTTTCTCTTTGCTTTGTGTCATCTACTATCTTTCTGACTTAGTGGCCCATTCTCCTGCCTTTTTTCAAAAAAATCTTCCAAATAATTTTTCTCCTTTGAGCTCCTCCGAAATCGGAATGTGTCGGCTGTACGCAGCAGGGAGACCAGTAAAAACTGAAAACCAGACACGTATTATGTACCTTACCCATTATGGCCATATGGCCTGGGAACGCAGAAGAAGAAGAAGAAGAATTTCATTGCAGAGCTTGTGGGAGCCTGTGCCGTGATCGTTATGGTGGCCGTCATGTGCGAAGCCCTGAAACTGCTCAAGCTTTACCTGACCCTTCTCCTGAACGAGGACCCACTGGCACTGGTGCAGAAAGACAACAGTGACGGCTGTGGGAGGAGTGGGGGTGATGGAGGCCGTGGTGAAGGAGAAGGGAGAAGGAGAGGAGAAGGAGGAGGTGGAGGGAGAGGGGAAGAGGAGGCGTCGGATTCCATCAACTCCAACACGCACGACGAGACCACCCTCCTGGCCAGTCTGCGCTTTCCTGGCGACTTGAGGCAGATCCAGACCCGCAAGTGAGACGGGGGGATGTTGTGGGGGTGGGGGTGGGTGGAGGAAGAGTGAAGAGGGGGGGGGGGGAGAGGGAGTTAGGTGAAGTGTGGGGAGGGGGCTGTTTGGATGTTGCGCGAGTGTGTGTGTGTGGGGGGGGGGTTGTGTGTGTGTATGTGCGTATGTATGTATGTGTCTGTGTGTGTGTGTGCATTGGTGAACTGAGAGTAGTTTAGGAATGCTCCTGAAATCATGAATTTTAAAAAGCTGATCGAAAGAGTTCAGGAATGGAATGGCCATCTTGTCGTCTGGAACAGCAGTCTTGCAAAATCAAGAGCGTTGTCTGCTGGCGTTCATGGCGGACAAGATATGCGGCGATAGACATGCATTTATGATCTCCCTTCCCCCTCCACACAACAACATACAGTATTTATACGGCGCTGAATCTTAATAGAAATCAAATCAAAGCGCACACACACGTTAGCATTCATAACGTATTCAAGCAAAAATGCAACACACAAAGTGAACACACACGGATTACATAAATGGACTGCAGCAGAAACAGACCTAATGGCAAGAGAGAGAAGAGAACGAGAGCGGAGCTTTAATGACGGGGGAACAGGTGGGTTTTGAGGTTAGCTTTGAAATCAGAGAGGGTCGGTCGCTGACGGAGGGAAAGAGGAAGTTTGTTATAAAGTCTCTATATAAAAAAGTCTGACCTACCACTTCCCTACGTCTAAACCTGAAGTAAAAACCCGCAATCTTCTTTCATTACTCCTTTTGTTTAACCCTTTCGCTGCCAGCCATTTTTTTGGCTAAACCATTCTGTCAAACTTAAAGAAACGTAAAGAAAAGAAAAGTTGGTCTCAGCAATACAGTGAATCGCCCCGTGACATGTATCAAATAAGGCCTTTCCTTATCTCCCAACATTGACAAGATAAGGTTATAGGATTAAGACATATCTTAATATTTTCACTCCTTTGGGTCATAATCAGTGTGGTGCTAAAATGCGACATTGGCGGTGAAAGGGTTAAATGTCTGTTTTGTTTGTGTCTATGGCTGGAGTGATTTGTGAGGTGGGTTTTTTTTCAATAATTCAAAAGCGTTGCGGCGCGAATGGGTTAATGATGATGGAGGTTCCACTGTTTTCACAAGATTGTTTTGCTTTCCTTTCCCTTTCCCTTTCCCTTTCCCTTTCCAGACTGATGCTGCACGCTCTGAACACGCTCAGTTACATGCTGCACTTTTTCTGGGGTTACATGCTGATGCTGATAGTCATGTCATACAACGTCTGGCTCACCATCGCCGTCGTTGCCGGTAAGTTCCCACTACTTCTTCTTCTTCTTCTTCTTCTTCTTCTTCGATCGCTCAGACAGTTTCCCGTCAATTATGAGCCCAGATGCGTCGTCATGCTGCCGTCATGCGCCTAGCTAAGAAATAGTTAGGCCCAGCCAGCAAGTCCGACTTCTGGCGGGAGGAAATGCTTTTAAAAGTTTCATGAAAAAAGGCAGGAGAATGAACCGGTGAGGCAGAAAGATAGTAGTAGATGACGGTTAGCAAAGGGAAAAGGCAGAGTCAAAGAGAGTGGCAGATTAGAGGAAGTTACAAGCACAGAACTTCCAGAAGGTGGGGGAACTGTTTATGCAAAAGACCCCCCGGTATCCCCACGGGGGGAGTTCCCACTTAAAGTTCCTAAATATTACCAGCAACAACGTGGGCGTTCGGGTTTTTGTTAATAAAAAAATACAAATAATGACATTAAAAAAATTCACAAGTTTTTTCTTTTTCTGTTGTCTACAGGTTGTGGGCTGGGGTATTTCGTGTTAGGCGTGTTTGGACAAAGACTGGAGAGCAGCTTTTCCCAGCATTCCCAGCATTCCCAGCGTCCCACGGAGATGAGCTCGAGCGGGGAACAACCGCCGCAAGACGGAACCGAGAGTGGGCACATGTGATTATCGGTCCATTGATGTCAATGTGACTAGCTTGGCGAATTGATTTTTATCATTAGGCTGCGATGTCTCAAAGGAAAAGAAACGTAGACACACAAATATACCGTATGTTTCGGACTATACGGCCGTGTACACATATATGCAGAGATTCCATGCGGAATCCGTAAATAAGTCAAAGAAGAAAGGAAAAGATTTGAGAATGTGTCAAAATTTCTCCTAATTCATAAATGTTTACCCTTCTTTCTTTCTCTTACTTCTGGGTTTCTGTACGGAACTTACGGGTCTAATGTGTACACGGCCTTAGGCAGTACTTTTTTTCCCCAGACTGAGACCCCTGCGCCTTAGTTATAATATGACTGATAACATAGTAAGAAAGTGTATTAGCGGAATCTGAATTTTGTGTAAAATATGGGGGGGTGCGCCTTATATTAAGGTGCGCCTTGTAGTCCGTAAAATACGGTAATATAGCATGGGGTGAAAGCCAGTAGGTTCTATCAGTCTTCTTAATCATGATTGCAGCTGCGTCATGCTGCCGTTATGCGCCTTAGTAAGAAATAATTAGGCCCGGCAAGTCCGACTTCGGCTGGGGGAAATCTTCTTGAAAGCGTTTCTTGGAAGAAGAAAAAAAGGCAGGAGAATGGACCGATATAAAAGCAGAAAGATAGTAGATGATGACAGCAAGCAAAGAGAAAAGGCAGAGTCAAAGACTGAAAGAGAGTGACAGAGTAGAGGAGGTTACAAAGCACATAACTTCCAGAAGGTGGGGGAACTATTTATACAAAAGTGCTTTCATCTGACAAATATACACACACACACACACACACACACACACACACACACACACACACACGAGACACACACACACATATACTGGGTTTCCCCGCATTGTTTTAACAAAAACAGTATCTTTACCATCCAAAACGGAAAAAGTGCTGTCTCTATAGGGGATTTTAAGAATGCATTTATCCCTTTTTTCATCCATAAATCCAACCAATATTTTCTGTCCCGGATAGTACACTTGTGACTTGGAGCGCAAGTGCGGTTGTAGTTCGCGTGCACTACAATTGCACTTCACACTTTCTCCGTTGTTTTGACGTCAAAACAATGTGGGGTGTCAAAACAATTAATGTCGATTTACAGAACATTGTCAAAACAACCCGGGGAAACCCCGAACACATGAGACACACACACACACGAGACACACACACACACACACACACATGAGACACACACACACACACACACACACACACACACACACACACACACACACACACACACGAGACACACACACACACACACACGAGACACACACACACACACACACACACACACACACACACACACACACACACACACACACACACACACACACACACACACACACACATGAGACACACACACACACACACATGAGACACACACACACGAGACACACACACACATGAGACACACACACACACACACGAGACACACATCAGACACACGCACATATACACTCAAACACACACACACACACACACACACACACACATATTAGTGTGAGAGAAAAAGAAAGTGAGGGGACTGCAGACCTGTTTACTCTACTCTTTTCGAATACCGTATTTTTCGGACTATAAGGCGATACTTTTCCCCCAGACTCAGACCCCTGCGCCTTATAATATGACTACTAAAATAATAAGAAAATGTAATAACAGAATCTGAATTTTTTGTAAAATTTGGGGGGTGCGCCTTATAATCAGGTGCGCCTTATAGTCCGAAAAATACGGTAGTATTCTACTCAATTTGGACCTTTAATACTCTTCAAAATTGATGGTAATGTTCTTTAATTCTTGATTGCTACTCATTTTCAGTGAACATTGTTTGATGGTTTTAATGAATAGGACTACACATTTCACACCAAAACTACTCATTTCAGCTATATCCAGACTACTCAAGACTTGTGTAGATCTGGGACTGGGTAGAGGGAGGTGGCTGTGAGAATGACAGACAACGTCGCTGTGCGTGTGTGTGGTGTGCTTATTAATTTTGTTAATGTATGTATTTCCATTTGAATATACAATGTACGCGTCCTTCACTTTGTGCCTTAACCGCCTCTATTAAAGTGCAATAAACAGCTCAGTGGTTTAACCCTTTCACCACCAGCCATTTTTCAAGCAAAAAATGTTTGTCAACTTTACCTCGGGGGGGGGGGGGGGGGGGGGGGGAAAAAAAAAACTGGCGTCTGCAATGCAGTCAATCCCCCTGTGACCTCTAAAGGGCCTTTCTTTGTCTTCCAAAAATTAACAATGTAAGGTCTTTGGCCTGGATAACAGGTCCTAATTTCAAGCCTTTCAGTGACATGGGTGTTGAATCATTCGCATCGCAACGATTTTTAATTATAGCAAAAACTCACAAATCACTCCAGCCATACACACAAACAAAACAAACATAAACAAAAGGAGAAATGAAAGAAGATTACGGGTTTTTACTTCAGGTTTAGACATAGTGAAGTGGTAGATCAGACTTTTTTTGTTTGTGGTCAAGCCACAAACCTATAACTCACTTGGTCGGTCGGTCGGTCCAAAATTGTCGCACATTTTTACAAAATTGTCACACTTCAAATCGAGGCTACACTTCAAATTGAGGCCGCTCTTTAAAATGATGTATTTTAAAAGCGTACAAAATAATAAACATACATAATACAGACACTACAACAGACACGACGAGTATGCGGTGCTTCTTTTGATGAGTATAAGTAGGATACATAGTTTTAAATGTTTTCCAAAAGATATAAAAAGTTACGAATTGGTTCAGAGATAACATTCAGGTTTACAGATTAAAATTATTGAAAAGCCAGGGGAGGTGACTCATGATTGGAGTGGTAAAAATAGACCGCGTGCCACAAACTATTGCGATTTCGCACTTGTTTATATATAATATAGACTTTATATAGAAAAACTCTGTACTGATTGGTTCCCCCACAACAAACCACTACAAAAGCAAAGTCAGAGGCAAAATTGTGGTCTAAGGGAGCAAAGCTAGTTTAGAAGTGACCAAGGTATGGTGTGCACACAGATTTACTTCCCTTGAAGCAAATGCATCAAATTGACAGCTATCTATTAATTCCGGACATATATGGCCGGAACGACTTGAATGAGTTAAATCAGTGTGGTGCAGAATGCGATGTTGGCAGTGAAAGGGTTAACTCACAAAACTGAGATGACTTAAAGACCCACCCGATCACGTGTCAAAATCACGGGTTTCACGTGTTTTTCCTCTTATAACTGGAAATAAATCTTGTTTTGACCAAGTCTGACTCCCATGTAAATGGCCCCAAATTGAAACCGACACATCAGTTTAAAGAGCAGCCTCAATTTGAATATGGGGAAATTGGTTTGTGGGTCACAGCAACCCAGAAAAAAAAACAAGGGACTTAATCGTGGTGGGTCACTGGGTCTTTAATTCTGGAATATTTTTTATGTTCAATTTTGAAAACATTATTTCTATGCTTGAAATATTGTATGCATCTGTGCATATAGGTATGTGTGTTTGTGTCTATTAACAGAATTTACATATACACCATTTTATTTAGCAAACTTACGCTAAGCGGAAAAAAAGTTTGATTTGATTTTTTTTTTTTTTTTTTTTTTAAATTTAATGATTATGTGTGTGTATATGTGTGCGTGTGTGATTTTTTAATTGTAGTTTGTCTGTAGTTTATTACCTGCTTTAATCATGATTTAAAAGGCAATGCTGTATCATTGACGGAAAGAGATAAAACGAAGACTCAGCTGTGCTTTTCTCGATCAATAGATGATCGGGTTTTTTACAGGAATATACGTGGATATTGCCGATTTTAAAACGGACCCAACAAATCTATAGCCTTTTTTTTCTTTTAATTGTTGATAACTATGTGGTTGTGTTACCGGTTTACCCCCCCCCCCCCATGTTTTTGTCAACATTCACAATTTTATTACGTAAATATACCTTTTAAGTAGTGGTGTCTTGAGGCGTTGTGCTATTGTTGCCGGTTATATGCTCGTATGCGACCCAGCACCGTGAAAGGGAAGGGACATTAAGTCATTGGGTGTGGCCATATTAAAATAGTTTTGTTGTTGCATTAATGTAACTATCCACTTTATATGCTCGTATGCGACCCAGCACCGTGAAAGGGACATTAAGTCACTGGGCTAGTTTTTCACAACAGGCTTCGAAAGTCAAAAATCTAATTTCTTGTCAATTATGAATTTGGAGTTATGGGTCCCCCCCGTGGGGATACCGGGGAGTCTTTTGTATAAATAGTTCACCCACCTTCTGGAAGTTCTGTGCTTGTAACTTCCTCTAATCTGTCACTCTCTTTGACTCTGCTTTTTCCCTTTGCTTACTGTCATCTAGTATATCTCTGCCTTACCGGTCCATTCTCCTGCCTTTTTTCACGAAACTCTTTCAAAAACATTTCCTCCAACCGAAGTCGGACTTGCTGGGCCTGACTTTTTCTTTGTTAGACGCATAACGGCAGCATGACGCATCTGCGCTCATAATTGACAGGAAGCTGTCTGAGCGATAGAAGAAGAAGAAGATGGAGTTATGGGTATTTTCGTGCTCTCTAACATTTCATCTTTCATATTTATAAAGGACAATCTTTGTTACGGTCTCTAAATACTAAACCCCAAAAAAGTGTTTTAAAATGAGTAGGTTGATGCATTGTGATTGTCTTCAGCTAGACTAAACTTTAGACAGTGATTTCTCAAAATGGCCAACAGTCACCCTACCAAATTTAAATACTCATGACTCTAAAACGGAACAAGCTACAAGAACGGTTATTATATCTTTTGAAAGAGAACTGTCTGACGTTTTGAACTGTACCATTTGAAAGAGAACTGTCTGAAGTTTTTAGCTGTACCATTTTCTCAGAATTGTCATTTTGACACTTAATGTCCCTTTCGCGGTGCTGGGTCACATATACATGTGCATAACAATGTGTGTAAAATATTTCTGTTTGCTTTTGCTTTTTTTTTAATTCTTTTTTATTTCTGACAAGTTGTCACAGCTTTCTTTGTGAAGGATTGTTTTTATTCAAGATTGTAAATTATGCAGAAGGTGCAAGCAATTTTATTTTTGGTGTTGTTGGTTTTTTTACTACTTTGTAGAAAACATTTTCTGTGGTACCAGCATTAAAATTGTTCCAAAAAGTTATCTCTTTTTTTAAGCTTTTTTTTTTTTTTGGGGGGGGGGCTACCACCTGCTTTCAGGGTTTTTTTCCCCCCAGTTTTCACAAGAATAAGAGTATATTAATCATTTACCGGGTTACCTTTAACCCCTTCACTGCCTGCCCCCTGTCTACTAAGGGGTGTGTGATGTCATTGATGATGTCATAGCCTTACTAGTATGATGGTTTTTGGTTTAGACAAGTCAGGAAAAAATATATCCGTAGACCATTTTCTCAGATCGAGTCTAACAGGTCTCTTTTAAATTTTATGATAAGAACCGGGGCAGTGGATGGATGCCTCGTGCCTCCATATTGGGAGCTGGACGTCCCTGCCCCCTCCACGAGTCTCTCCCCGTGAAAAAATCATCCAAAATGAGGTCTTATAAGGGAGGTAATTTTAATACAAGACACAGAAGGACAATGTCTCGGAGAACTCCACTGCCCCGGAGTTCACCATTTAAAGAGGAGTGCAATGGAAATCTAGAAAGTCGTACTTGAAAGGACTGGAATTTCATTTTGACTTTACCGTAAAATGCGGACTATAAGCCATTACTTTTTTCCTCAACTTTGGCCCATGCGGCTTATAGACTGATGTGGGTTGCTTTTTTCCATTCTTCATTAATTAGTATCATTAAATCTGTTTCTGGCCACATTCTTCAGCCTATTTTGAGCTTCCTTAGACTCAAGACTGGTTTGGGTCATCAATAGATTCAAATCTCATGTTTAAAGTATCTGAGAACATTAAATACTCATGTTCTGATAGGAGAATTTCTATATTTGTGTTGGTTTGTGCACATGCAATTTTCTCTGCGGCTTCTAAACTAGTGCGGCTTATATGTGAATAAATACCTAATATTTTGTGGATTTAAGGGATGCGGCTTATATACAGGTGCGTCTTATAGTCCAGTTTTTAACGGTATTTGAGATCCGATTGATTATGGTACCCGTTTTTGATTTATCATATTTTTTGCGGACTATAAGGCAATACTTTTTTTTTCCCAGACCGAGACCCCTGCGCCTTATAATGTGACTAATAATATAGTAAGAAAATAGAGTGACAAAATCTGAATTTTGTGTTAAAATTGGGGGGTGCGTCTTATAATTAGGTGTAAAATATGGTACCTGCTTTACATTGATACTCTGGGACGTTGTTTTATGCTTTATAACATACTTGATAGCTTTAGAACAAAATAATGAATGTTGTCAACTTTTAATCTTGCAATTTTCATTTTCTTAATCGTTTTTGTGACTTTTTTTTTTTAACCAAATTTCTTTAGCAGGGAAGGTGTTGATGTTGGAACAAGAAACTCTGTCTTTGTCTTCTTCTTCTTCTTCTTCTTCTGCGTTCCCGGGCCATATGGCCACAATGGATACGTATGTGTCCGTTTTCCAGTTTTCACTGGTGTCCTCGCAGCATTCAGCCAACACATTCCGATTTCGGAGGAGCTCAAATCTGAAAACTATATGGAAGATTTTTTTGGGGGAAAAAAGGCAGGAGAATGGGGACAAAAGTCAGAAAGATAGTAGATGACACAAGGCAAGGAAAAAGGCAAGAGTCAAAGAGAGAGACAGATTAAAGGAAGTTACAAGCACAGAGCTTCCATAAGGTGGGGGAACTGTTTGTACGGAAGACCCCCCCGGTATCCCCACGGGGTGTGTGTGTCTGGCTTCGTGGTCCTGTGTGTGCTCAGGTGCTTCCTATCATGCTTGCGTGCATAATGAAAAGTAAATAACAGTTCACATTCCAAGAAGGATGTACCTTATTACATGTCTTTTCTCTGGCTAGAGTTTTTCTTTCGCCATTAGCTTGGTGTGTTTGAGTTTATTTTGATATTTGGTATATTCTAGTCACAGAGACATATCTCTGTGACATTCCGGCTGCTGTTCCCCGGAGAGCGCGTTGCCGCAACTGCAGCGCCTATCCATGTTTAGCAAATGAATGACCATTTTCAGCATTATAAAATGTAGGTTGCAAACAACAACAAAAATTATATTCTCTCTCGCATGATGTAGATATGCAGTATACATAACGCTATGGCAAACACACAGACACCATATTTTATTGTGTGTCTTTGTATGTGGGCATTAGTATGTGCATGTATACTGCTCACAAGAAGTAGGGGATATTGTGTTTTGTAAGATCACCATGGGTTCAATAATGAAATCATCAGTTCTATTCAATTTGAAAGCAAAATTATGTCATTCCTTGAACATAAAATCGAAGACTAAAATTAATTTTGAAACGTCACGTGATTGCCAGAGAAGACGGACATCTTCTTCTTCTTCTGCGTTCCCAGGCCATATGGCCATAATGGGTAATGTACGTATGCGTCCGATTTTCAGTTTTCACTGGTCTCCCCGCTGCGTACAGCCGACACTCCGATTTCGGAGGAGCTGAATGGAGAAAAAAATATTTGTAAGATTTTTTTGGGAAAAAAAGGCAGGAGAATGGGCCAATAAGTCAGAAAGATAGTAGATGATAGAAAACAAAGGGAAAAGGCAGAGTCAAAGAGAGTGACAGATTAAAGGAAGTTACAAGCACAGAACTTCCAGAAGGTGGGGGAACTATTATACAAAAGACCCCCTGGTATCCCCTCGGGGGGGGGGGGGGGGGGGGGAACGAACATCAATGGGTGCAATGTCCAAAAGTCACAAAAACACGTCATAAAACAGTTGAAAATGTGTTGGACCACGGTTTCCTGCAAGGCATAGCGGGGTATTCAATTGAAGATGGTCAGGGGACCCTGTAGACCGTGGGAAGGTCACTACCTCTCTCTTCGTCTTCTTTGTGATGCTTTTTTTTGTTGCTAAACCTCATTAATTGGCTAGTGATAGAAATTTTACTTTGGAACTTTAACATGTGTTAGCTTTTATTATTATAAATAATGTCACAAATGTTCAAAACTGTACCGCTAAACATTCTTTTAAAAATAAGATGTAATGATGCAAACCTGCCTGGTGTTGAACGGTTGTGCGAGGCCTGTACACTCGTGTAGAGAGTGAGTGAGGTATCTTATATAATGTATTATTAAAAGACTTCGGGACTTTGCCCAGAAGGCGTAAAATCTCTATTTTTCTCTCTCTCTTTCTTCGGGACTTTCCTGGTATTGCTGTACCTCCAGGATCATCCCACTATCTTTATAGTTATTAATGTCCCATATTGTCGCTGTCCGACGCTAACCGTGTACCTACACAATCAGTGATTTTACAGGAGCATCAAAAAACATGTTGTCGTCTGCTACAATGCCAATTCCCCTTAACTCTTCTTCTTTACCGATGACTAAACATGTGACACAATAAAAGTTGCATTAACACCCAAAAGTTTTGTGATAATTCAGTTACACGGTTAGTGCATTGTTGTCACGATGGGAGATACGACAGCTGCCCGCAGTTACACGCTTAGCGTGACAGTTACACGCTTATCGCGTCAAAACCAGCGACAACCAGCCACATACACGATGATTTCCGCGGTATCATGTGACAAATTTGAGCATTTTCCTTGGTCGCAGACACCAGATATTTATAGAAGACCTGTGTGAGGTCACTGGAAGGAGTTTCAGTGAAAAATCTATTTTTGTCAAATTTTGTAGATACACGGTTAGCGTCGGACAGTGACGATATGTTCCTGTTCCAGACCAGAGGACGTTAACACTGTCAACACAACCCCTCTCGCTGCTCCGTATTCCCTCAGGACACTGCAGTCAAAGAGTTTACATTCCTTCAGGAGACCCGATTTGGGCCCTTTTCAATCAATTCTCTTATAAAATCTGGAGATCACAGTGACTTTATTTTTGCATAGTGGCTTAGAATTGTCTTTAATCTTTTAAATTCAAAAACCAATTCGTTATTGCGTGTTTAACTGAATAAGTTGAAAGCAGCCACACCACTGTCGGCCTTATGGGGCATATTGCCTGTTGCTAACATACTAACAGCAACGATAAACTCGGGCGTTGCTAATAATCTAGCGGCGTGTTGCGAAAAAGTTAAACGAACTTTCATCATCATGTAAAGAGAGTTAAGAACTTGGACTAAATTAGGATTTTTAATTTTAAAAATTATCGTGAATTATCAGGTTTTTTGTGGTACTCATTTTTTTAGTTACTTCCGCTGGTTTCCATTGTATTTGATAGATCTTGAGCTACCATCCTTGCAGACACACAGATTTTACTTTTTATATATACTCCAAGATTTTTCACTACGGTCATTTTACCATAATTTGGTTTACAGTGTAGAAGCAATGTTCCCCTGGGTTTGTTTTTTTATATACTGAAAGCCAAAAGAAACGCAAGTTGACATTTTACATGTATATTGCTTATGTATGATCCTATTAAAAATGCTTTATATAGTTATGTTTTAACACACAATATTTAACTATCTCCGAATGTGTAGTCTATTGTAAGTTTGTAAATCATATTATCTTACGTTTTCATGTGTGCTATTACGAAGTGTATGTTATATATATGCCTATCATGTTTTAGTAAATAAGTTTTAATCTGTTGTTATCGTATGAATGTGTTGTCGGTTGTAGTAGGTGGACCATGTTATCTTGTATTGTCTTATCAAGTGTATGCTATTCGTTATTTTCTTATTTTAGTCTGATGTTTTATTTATATTTCAATTTGTAAAGCGCACAGAGCATACTGATAGTGTGGATTGATAGCGCTATACCAAATAAAATCATTATTATTATTATTATTATTATAATTGGGTTATGGTGGCTTATGTAGGGCACCTTGGGTTTTACTATAAGGAATGCTCTATCGTTTAATCTTTGATTCTTTCTTAATGGTTGTGCGTGTGTGTTTGTTTGTATCGATCTCCTTCTGTATTTTAAAACCCCTTGAGGAGGCTGTACCCTATTGATTGCCTGTGCTTTTGAATGCTGAAATGTTGGATAATATACTGAAGGCCAAAAGAAACGCAAGTAAAGGAATCAGTTTACCCTATTTTTCAGACTATAAGGCGATACTTCTTTTCCCAGACTCAGACCCCTGCGCCTTATAATGTGACTGATAAATAAGAAAATATAATAACAAAATCTGAAATTTGGGTAAATTTCGGGAGGTGCGCCTTATGCCTTATAGTAATAAAAAAACCAGTAATTGATCTCTTTTTTTTAACAAATTCATCGAAACAAATTTGATTCAATCGATTTCACAGAAAATCTGTACAGTGAGTCTTGTATCACTGATTGCAAGTTGCCGGGTAATAGTCTTTCCTGCTTTTGTTCAGGCTGCACGTGCGAAAAACCCTGTCCGACTTTAGAGAAACAAAGCGTTAAGCGGGCTCCATCATTAAGCCATGCACATGATTTTCAAGTGACACATGTATGCTAGACACATTGGTGGCTCGAGAGAACCTTCTTTTTGTTGTTTTCACGGTGGTACCGGTGGTAGGCATGAACTTTGGCAATGTTTTATGCAGGTGTCAACTTGCGTTTCTTTTGGCTTTCAGTATATAAAATTAAAAAACCCAGGGCCTGTATTCACGTTGAGATAGCATGAGACTTAGCATCATGCTAACTTAGAAGCTCTTCCAAAAGTCCGATTAAATCCTATAGGACATTGGAAGAGCTTCTAAGTTAGCATCATGCTAAGTCTCATGCTATCTCAATGTGAATACAGGCCCAGGGGAACATTGCTTCTACACTGTAAACCAAAAGAACATGTTAACTTTGTGAACATGTGATGCTTTAGTAAATTCCTTTTGACTTTTTTTTGCTTCAAATGTGTTTTTATTCTTTTTGTGTAGTGATGTGAGAGTGTTCTGTGTGTGTGTGTGTGTGAGAGAGAGAGAGAGAGAGAGAGAGAGAGAGAGAGAGAGAGAGAGTGTGTGTATGTGTTTCAGTTTTAAGTACAAGAATGTGTCTTGTATTTGATTTCTTTCTCTCCCTACTTGTCACTTGTTTTACTTTCATTGTTTCTCTCTCCTAAAAAAACAAAAAAAAACAAAACCCAAGGACATATTGTAAGAATAGGCATCGCCTAAAATCGATATCCTTGTTAAATAAAGTTTGTCAGTGTTCTCTCTTTCTCTCTCTCTCTCTCTCTCTCTCTCTCTCTCTCTCTCTCTCTCTCTCTCAGACTCGCTCTCTCTCTCTGGTTCTGGTTTCTTATGTTGATGGAGCCTAAAAAGGCTTGCTCTCTCTCTGGGCAATACTCTAATTCTCTTTAAAACAAAACAAAAAAAAGAAAACCACATCAGCAATAACACATGAAATACACACACATACTTTCTCTCCTATGCTTGTGGGGCTGAAACGTACATGTATGCATGAATACATGCCTAGGCTTTGCTGGCCTACATAAAAGTGTTAGAGATAAGAAGGTGATAGGTGAGAATATACTAGGCTATGGCCGAAAGGCCAAAGAGGGCGTAAAGCATTATAAAGCATATACTACTACTAGGCTAAGCGCAGTCCATGAGCCGCTGTAGCTCAGTTGGTAAGACCCGTCACAAATTACCCGTCGGTAATCCGTCAGGTTTGCGAGTGTGCGGGTTCGAACCCAGCTCGGGTCATGACAGTGGTGTGTCCTTGGGAAAGGCACTTTACTCTTATTTTCCTCACTCCAGGACCCAGGTGTAAATGGGTACCTGACGTCATTTGGAGAAAGAGTCCTTCGGATGAGACTTTCCAAAGAACAGAAGTCCCATATGCGAACGCATGCACAAAATCTTGCGCACACGTTAAAGACCAGGGCCTGTATTCACGTTGAGATAGCATGAGACTTAGCATGATGCTAACTTAGAAGCCCTTCTAAAGTCCTCTTAAATCCTACTACTTTAATGGCTCCCCCCCCCCCCCCCCCCCCCCCGACCTGCGTGCGCATCTCGACCCTTCCAACGGAAGTGTCGCCATCTTAGTCAAATTTGTGTGTAAACAGCATCGATCTGGCATTTTTCAAACAAAGTTAGGGGAAGACGGGGTAAAAAGCGCATGGGCGGGTAAGAAGCCCACCCCAATTATCTCATGAAATGAAGCAAATTTCAGTCTCATTTTGCCCATGAGACGAGCCTTAATGTCTAGCATTCGTCTCATGGGCAAATTTGACTGACATTTTCTTTATTTCATGAGATAATTGGGGTGGGCTTCTTACCCGCCCATGCACTTTTTACCCCGTCTTCCCCTACTGACTAAGATGGCGGTCTCCCATATGGCACGCTCCTTGTGGCCGGATATGATGACACGTGGGTACAAGCCATAGAAGGACTTCTAAGATATGATGATAAGTCTCATACTATCTCAATGTGAACGTGGTGACAGCCCTGAATAGAAATGGCCATAGCAGTCGGCGGGGCTATAAACAACATCGAATCGAATCTCAATGTGAATGCAGGCCCCTGGGTAGGCCTACTTTCTGGATTTTCAGTGTGCCCCAAAGTGCTGATCATCATTTTTATTGTGATAAAACACTCGTGATTGATTAAGTAAAGTGAGCATACGGTTTATCTCGTAAAAAGGCTTTGTTGGGTTATCGTAATTGAATCCAATTTGATGTTGCTTATTAGACTAATATGATTTGAAAAAGGGCTGATTGTGTGAATTTGTTGATTTTACATTGCAATGTGTGTCTGTCTGTCTGTGTGTTTGAACGCTCCCACACATGCATGCAAGTTTGTTTATGTCCAATGTGTGTGTGTGTGTGTGTGTAGAATATCTTTCTTTATCTCTATTCATATGTTCTGTAACCACCCAGTGCAGTGACATGGGCCAACGGCCTATTCATTAAGATTGTTTATTACCATCCGTGAACGAAGAGAGCAAAGCTGGTAATATTTTTAGAGAATTCTGTTTGTTCCTGACTATCTGAACACGATAACGTTTGAACAGATGGAACCGAAAATGCTGCTGGCACGATCATGTTTGAAAGGAGGAATCTAGAATGCTCAAATTTTGCATGCAAATAGGTACTTAGAATATCTAGGCTAGGATCGAAATTGAAGGTCAAAGGTCAAGGTCACTGTAGCCGAAAATGCTGCCAAGCACCTTTCACAATAACGTTTGAACCAGAGCCAATAGATACACAGGCTATGGTTTGAACAGAGGAAACTAGGACGCTCAAATTTTGCATGCAGATAGGTACTAAGAATATGTAGGCCAGGTTCGAAAATGAAGGTAAAAGGTCAAGGTTACAGGAGCCAAAAATGCTGCCGAGCACCTGGCACGAATGCCGCTTAAACAAAGGAATATAGGATGCTCAAATTTTGCATGCGGATAGGTACTAAGGATAGCTAGGCCAAGTTCAAAAATGAAGGTCAAAGGTCAAGGTCACTGGAGCCAAAGATGCTGCTGAGCACCTGGCACAATAACGTTTGAATGGAAGAACTTGGGATGCTCAAATGTTGCATGCGGATAGGTACTAAAGATATGTCTAGGCCAGGTTTGAAAATGAAGGTCATTGGTCATCAAAGGTCAAGGTCACTGGAGCCGAAAATGCTGCCGAGCACCTGGGCCTGTATTGGCATTGAGACAGTATGAGACTTATCATCGTGATATCTCTATTTTACCCTTGTGAAATAAAGGTTTGTTACCCGCTGCGAGGCGAAGCACTGCAGCCGAAAATACTGCCGCGCGGCTGGTGATCTTGCGTTTTGACGCTCTAGTTGATCACTGTTCTCTTTCTCCAGGGCTGGATCTGGGACACATTAGAGGGGGGTTGCAAACAAGGGTTGGGGGTGCTAAAGTGCCAAAACTCCCTTTAAATTGTAGGCCATACCTTAGAACAAATTTGTCTTTCTCTTCTTCCGTATTTTTTTTTGGAGGGGGGGGGGGGGTACGGAACCCAGGTAAAGTGAAATTTGTCGTTCATGCTCAATGTCGCAAAATGCCGCAAATAGTCAGTCTTATAGGCCTAGGTAAGCGGATTTCGGACACCGGTAGATAAGCTGATCTATTTTAGGGCCAAAAGTAGTCTCTAGGAGAAGCTTGTGGAGGTGGGATTTTCGTGTCGGAGGCTTGTTGTAGCCATGGAATGTAGTGTCCATGTTGTAGCTGAAGGCAAGCACCTTCTATTAATCATCATTCAAGTTTGCTGGGCCAGACCTGTCACTCTTTTGGGCGATCTGTCGCTAGAAAGAGGGCCTAAACTTTCTAGACTTAACTCCTCACAATCATAATCAAATGTATGTGCGCGCACTGACACACGCGCGCGCGCGCTTGCGCATGCGCGCACACGCACACACACACACACTTATGGTTCTCTTTTATATATCCCCTCTTCTGTCACGCTATTTCTTCTCAGGCCTTGAGCCTTTCTTCCGGCAAAAAATGGTATAGAACCTCCCCGGTTCCGTGACAAAATAATCAGTGTTGATTGTGGCCACGCATAGCTAAGAAGAAGAAGAAGAAGACACACACACACCTGCCTTCAAGTCATCTTTCTCTCTCTCTCTCTCTCTCTCTCTCTCTCTCTCTGTCTTTCTTCCTCTCTCTCTCTCTCTCTCTCTCTCTCTCTCTCCCTCTCTCTCTCTATCTCTCTCCCTCTCTCTCTCTCTCTCTCTCTCTCTCTCTCTCTCTCTCTCTCTCTCTCTCTCTCTCTCTCTCTCTCTCTCTCTCTCTCTCTCTCTCTCTCCCTCTCTCTCTCTCTCTCTCTCTCTCTCTCCCCCCCTCTCTCTCTCTCTCTCCCTCTCTCTCTCTGTCTCTCTCTCCCTCTCTCTCTCTCTCTCTCTCTCTCTCTCTCTCTCTCTCGCCCTCTCTCTCTCTATCTCTCTCTCTGTCTCTCTCTCCCTCTCTCTCTCTCTCTCTCTCTCTCTCTCTCTCTCTGTCTCTCTCTCTCCCCTCTCTCTCTCTCTCTCTCCCTCTCTCTCTCTCTCTCTCTCTTTCAGTGTTTGTATGACTATGTGCGCGCGAGCGTGTATGTCTGTGTCTGCCGGCCGGGTGTGTGTGGGTGTGATGACGTGTATTTTCTTTTTGACGAAGTAAAGCTTTGACGTCATATCGGTAAGGGAGGATGTGAAATATTTGTATGCACGCGAAACTGTTCTTTAGGCGGAATCCAAAACAAAAAAGGTATGGAGCACCGTCAGTGTTTTGTTTTTGTGTTTTAATTTATTTTCTGGCAATTTTTTTTAACGTAATTGTAGGGCCTAGGTTTTGTGAATTACTTCAAACGGACCAGTAAGATTATTAGGTGAAAAAGAGAAAAGGCGGAGTCAAAGTGAGCATAGTTAGTATTTCTTCTTGTACTGCGAAGAAGAAGTTACAGAACGTCCAGAAGGTGGGGGAGCTATTTGTACGAATAGATACTTAGAATAGGTGGATTTGCCACGCCTTGGGGTAAGTATGCCTACATAAGAGTGGGTATACTTCAAGCAACATGCAGAAAAAACTTTTGTGGTTTAAGTTCTATGTTGTCCGTACATGTAACCATTGGTCTAAAAATGGAGGTTCTGCTTCAGTTAGCCTGCCATTTATAACGAGAAAATGTGAAAAGTAGGCGGACCAGCCCCGTTCCCCCTACGAAGTTTGGAGTCTTTTGACATCGTCAAAGATGTCATTGTTCCTACATGCATTCTTCTTCTTCTTCTGCCAATGATGTCCACCTGCCATAAAACCCAGCATGTTTTAGTGCAGCATGTCCACTTCTGGTGGATTTTTTTACCTTTAGACCCCCCCCCCCACTATTAATCAATAGGGGCTTTTGCCCCCAAGGGGGGGGGGGGGGGGGGGGGCGCTTATACCCAGTCATCCCCTACTTTACAGGCTAACTTCTCGCGTCTTGTGCTTCAAAAATGTCAAGTAAGAGGCTGTCTTGTTTAATCTTGGTGACCAGTTATTCATTGAGAAACAGAAAGCTTTCTCCTTCTTTTTTTCAAACAGACATACAAAAAATAAGATTCAAGCCTCTTGATTGAACTTTTTTGTTTCATAATCAGTCTGGCAACATCAACTTCGAACTTAATTGGCATGTTTTAAGGACACGGTCACTTCACTGTCGACCGATCGAGTTTCGCCCTGATGTTTTACAAGTCATTTCTTCTACATGAAGGCCTTACTCTTGCTTCTTCTTCTTCTTCTGCGTTCCCAGGCCATATGGCCATAATGAGTAAGGTACGTATGTGTCCTTTTTTTTCCAGTTTTCACTGGTCTCCCCGCTGCGTACAGCCGACACGTTCCGATTTCGGAGGAGTTCAAAGGAGAAAAAAATTATTTGGAAGAATGTTTTGAAAAAAGGCAGGAGAATGGGGCAATAAGTCAGAAAGATAGCAGATGATAGAAAGCAAAGGGAAAAGGCAGAGTTAAAGAGAGTGGCAGATTAGAGGAAGTTACATGCACCGAACTTCCAGAAGGTGGGGGAACTATTTTTACGAAAGACCCCCCGGTATCCCCACGGGTAGGGCATGTTTTAAGGACACTGTCACTTGACTGTCGACCGAGTTTCGCCCTAATGTTTTGCAAGTGATTTCTTCGTTTGAAGGCCTTACTCTTGCTTCTTCTTCTGCGTTCCCAGGCCATATGGCCATAATGGGTAAGGTACGTATGTGTCCTTTTTTTCAGTTTTCACTGGTCTCCCCGCTGCGTACAGCCGACACGTTCCGATTTCGGAGGAGTTCAAAGGAGAAAACAATTATTTGGAAGATTTTTTTGAAAAAAGGCAGGAGAATGGGGCAATAAGTCAGAAAGATAGCAGATGATAGAAAGCAAAGGGAAAAGGCAGAGTCAAAGAGAGTGGCAGATTAGAGGAAGTTACAAACACAGAATTTCCCCACGGGGAGAGACTGAATCGTGGAGGGGGGCGGGGTCGTCCAGCTCCCCGTATGGAGGCACGAGGCATCCACCCAACTGCCCCACTTACTTTTGCTGGAATGTGTCATTCGCTGTATTAATTATAACGACTTTTAAAATGGGAGGCATTCGGTATTCCTTCTGTTCAAACTGAGAGGAGAGGAGTAAACCGCTGAGTGGATACTCTGATGTGGTATTCACTAATTACACGTCGTCCAGCTCCCCGAATGGAGGCACGAGGCATCCACACAACTGCCCCGCTTAATTACTCTTGCTGGAATGTGTCATTGGCTATAATTGTAACGAATTTTAAAATGGGAGGCATTGGGCGGAGTAAACCGCTGAGTGGATACTGGATACTCTGATGCGGTATGTGTGTGTGTGTGTGTGTGTGTGTCTGTCTGTGACAAAAATGTATTCCACGTCACAGTGCCTAACCAACTGAAGCAATGTTAACGAAAATTGGTGGAATGGTTCCTTAGGCACTCTATGGTATAGATGCGGCCCATCTGACTCGAATGAAAACGGGGGGGGGAGGGGGTTAACGTCCTCTCGGCTGCAAGCAGCACATGTGAGACGAACCATCAACCAACCACCGTTAACAAACTCAAAGTAGATACTTGACCAAATAGCAAGCCATGCCAACGTGATTAGGTATTAGGTACTTTATAGTCACAGGGGCGTCTCTGTGAGATTCGGATTACTCCCACCTAGAGCCAGAAGCGCGCCACCCAATTTTTTTTATATTTTAAATTTGCGTGCGATTTCGGATGGGTTTCAACTCAAGTTGGATTGGTGATAAAGCGTCGTCTAAGGATTTTCTTGGAGAACTAATAAACTACCGTGCATTTGCCATACCGATACAGGACCTTTTTTTAGTCCGTCACCAAGACGGACTATTGCGATGGGCTGGTTTGTTAGTCCGTCACCAAGACGGACTATTGCGATGGGCTGGTTTGTATTTTTGTTTGTTTGTTTTTTTGTTGTTTTTTTGGGGGGGTTTCTGTCTGTCCCAAGGATATCTCCCGAACCGCTTGACCGAATCGCGTCAAATTGTGTGTGAAGGTGTGCCTCCTTAATAGGAAGAGATCGGCGCAAACCATTTTGCCGTCGTGACCTTGACCTTGACGTACGACCTTGAAAACCGAAAATCTATTTTTAGCCATATCTCGGGCACCGATCAACATAGGATGTTGAAACTTGGTATGAAGGTGGTTTGGCTTATGCCCGTTCTGATGATGGCATACCGATCAAGGTCAAGGTCAAGGTCAAAAAGATCGCTGGAGCCTGAAAATCGGAGGGTCATTTTTGTTCTCCTTCTGTCTGTCCCAAGGATATCTTTCGAACGGGTTGACAGAATCACGTCAAATTGTGTGTGCTGGTGTGTCACCATGAGAGGAAGGCATCCGCGCAAACCATATTGCCGTCGTGACCTTGACCTTGGCGTACGACCTTGAAAACCGAAAATCTTTCAGGGGCCATAACTCCCACACCGTTAGTGTTAGAGTCTTCAAATTTGGCATGAAGGTACTTTGGCTTATGCCCGTTCTGATGGTGGCATACCGATCAAGGTCAAGGTCACGGTCCGGGCGATCCGTAGGCCTTGAAAGTGGTAGGGGTCTACACATTGGGTTTTAAGCCATATTTTCCACATTGGTACTTGACAGAAGCGCTTCAGATTGTGTGTGGTACTGTATACCCTAGAGAAGAAAACATCCGAGCATAAATTATCACCATGCTGACCTTGACCTTGAAGTGTGACCTTGAAAACCGAAATTTCCTTCTTTGCGCTATATGTTTCTTCTTCAAGCTGTATCTCATGAACTAGAAGACAGAATCCCTTCCAATTTTGTGTCAGGATGTGACACTCTACGGGGTGTCGCAAGTGCGTGGCATTGCTGGTGACGGACATGTCTGCCGCTGGGCAACGCCCTTGTTAGTCCGTCACCAAGACGGACTATTGCGATGGGCTGGTTTGTATTTTTGTTTGTTTGTTTGTTTGTTTGTTTGTTTTTGGTTTTTTGGGGGGGGTTTTCTGTCTGTCCCAAGGATATCTCCCGAACCGCTTGACCGAATCGCGTCAAATTTTGTGTGAAGGTGTGTCTCCTTAATAGGAAGAGATCGGCGCAAACCATTTTGCCGTCGTGACCTTGACCTTGACGTACGACCTTGAAAACCGAAAATCTATTTTTAGCCATATCTCGGGCACCGATCAACATAGGATGTTGAAACTTGGTATGAAGGTGGTTTGGCTTATGCCCGTTCTGATGATGGCATACCGATCAAGGTCAAGGTCAAAAAGATCGCTGGAGCCTGAAAATCGGAGGGTCATTTTTTTCTCCTTCTGTCTGTCCCAAGGATATCTTTCGAACGGGTTGACAGAATCACGTCAAATTGTGTGTGCTGGTGTGTCACCATGAGAGGAAGGCATCCGCGCAAACCATATTGCCGTCGTGACCTTGACCTTGGCGTACGACCTTGAAAACCGAAAATCTTTCAGGGGCCATAACTCCCACACCGTTAGTGTTAGAGTCTTCAAATTTGGCATGAAGGTACTTTGGCTTATGCCCGTTCTGATGGTGGCATACCGATCAAGGTCAAGGTCACGGTCCGGGCGATCCGTAGGCCTTGAAAGTGGTAGGGGTCTACACATTGGGTTTTAAGCCATATTTTCCACATTGGTACTTGACAGAAGCGCTTCAGATTGTGTGTGGTACTGTATACCCTAGAGAAGAAAACATCCGAGCATAAATTATCACCATGCTGACCTTGACCTTGAAGTGTGACCTTGAAAACCGAAATTTCCTTCTTTGCGCTATATGTTTCTTCTTCAAGCTGTATCTCGTGAACTAGAAGACAGAATCCCTTCCAATTTTGTGTCAGGATGTGACACTCTACGGGGTGTCGCAAGTGCGTGGCATTGCTGGTGACGGACATGTCTGCCGCCTGGCGACGCCCTTGTTTATTTATAATTCTAACACTAAAAAAGCACAACTACAAAAAAAGCCAGTAACCTAAGACTCGACATTTTTCTCCCTTGATTTCGGATTTTCTTGGTGAACTAATAAACGATCGTGCATTTGCCATACTAATACAGTACATTTTTTAATAACACTATAAAAACAAGCGCGAAATCGCAATAGTTTGTGGCACGCAGTCTATTTTTACCACTCCAATCATGAGTTACCTCCCCTGGCTTTTCAATAATTTTAATCTGTAAACCAGAATGTTATCTCTGCACCATTTCGTAACTTTTTATATCTTTTGGAAAACATTTAAAACTATGTATCCTACTTATACTCATCAAAAGAAGCACCGCATACTCGTCGTGTCTGTTGTAGTGTCTGTATTACATATGTTTATTATTTTGTACGCTTTTAAAATACATCATTTTAAAGAGCGTCCAGAAGTGTAGCCTCGATTTGAAGTGCGACAATTTTGGACCGACAGACCGACCGACAGACAGACCGACCGACAAAGTGAGTTATAGGTTTGTGGCTTGAGCCACAAACAAACAAGCGCGAAATTGCAATAGTTTGTGGCACGCGGTATATTTTTACCACTCCAATCATGAGTTACCTCCCCTGGATTTTCAATAATTTTAATCTGTAAACCAGAATGTTATCTCTGCACCATTTCGTAACTTTTTATATCTTTTGGAAAACATTTAAAACTATGTATCCTACTTATTCTCATCAAAAGAAGCACTGCATACTCGTCGTGTCTGTTGTAGCGTCTGTATTACGTATGTTTATTATTTTGTACGCTTTTAAAATACATCATTTTAAAGAGCGGCCTCAATTAATTTTGAAGTGTAGCCTCGATTTGAAGTGCGACAATTTTGGAACGACAGACCGACCGACCGACACCGACAGACCGACAAAGTGAGTTATAGGTTTGTGGCTTGAGCCACAAACAAAAAGCACAACTAAAAACAAGCACGAAAATCGCAATAGTTTGTGGCACGCGGTCTATTTTTACCACTCCAATCATGAGTTACCTCCCCTGGATTTTCAATAATTTTAATCTGTAAACCAGAATGTTATCTCTGCACCATTTCGTAACTTTTTATATCTTTTGGAAAACATTTAAAACTATGTATCCTACTTATACTCATCGAAAGAAGCACTGCATACTCGTCGTGTCTGTTGTAGTGTCTGTATTACATATGTTTATTATTTTGTACGCTTTTAAAATACATCATTTTAAAGAGCGGCCAGAAGTGTAGCCTCGATTTGAAGTGCGACAATTTTGGACCGACAGACCGACCGACAGACCCGACCGACAAAGTGAGTTATAGGTTTGTGGCTTGAGCCACAAACAAACAAGCGCGAAATTGCAATAGTTTGTGGCACGCGGTCTATTTTTACCACTCCAATCATGAGTTACCTCCCCTGGATTTTCAATAATTTTAATCTGTAAACCAGAATGTTATCTCTGCACCATTTCGTAACTTTTTATATCTTTTGGAAAACATTTAAAACTATGTATCCTACTTATACTCATCAAAAGAAGCACCGCATACTCGTCGTGTCTGTTGTAGTGTCTGTATTACGTATGTTTATTATTTTGTACGCTTTTAAAATACATCATTTTAAAGAGCGGCCTCAATTAATTTTGAAGTGTAGCCTCGATTTGAAGTGCGACAATTTTGGAACGACAGACCGACCGACAGACCGACAGACCGACAAAGTGAGTTATAGGTTTGTGGCTTGAGCCACAAACAAAAAGCACAACTAAAAACAAGCGCGAAAATCGCAATAGTTTGTGGCACGCGGTCTATTTTTACCACTCCAATCATGAGTTACCTCCCCTGGATTTTCAATAATTTTAATCTGTAAACCAGAATGTTATCTCTGCACCATTTCGTAACTTTTTATATCTTTTGGAAAACATTTAAAACTATGTATCCTACTTATACTCATCGAAAGAAGCACCGCATACTCGTCGTGTCTGTTGTAGTGTCTGTATTACATATGTTTATTATTTTGTACGCTTTTAAAATACATCATTTTAAAGAGCGGCCAGAAGTGTAGCCTCGATTTGAAGTGCGACAATTTTGGACCGACAGACCGACCGACAGACCGACCGACAAAGTGAGTTATAGGTTTGTGGCTTGAGCCACAAACAAACAAGCGCGAAATTGCAATAGTTTGTGGCACGCTGTCTATTTTTACCACTCCAATCATGAGTTACCTCCCCTGGATTTTCAATAATTTTAATCTGTAAACCAGAATGTTATCTCTGCACCATTTCGTAACTTTTTATATCTTTTGGAAAACATTTAAAACTATGTATCCTACTTATACTCATCAAAAGAAGCACCGCATACTCGTCGTGTCTGTTGTAGTGTCTGTATTACGTATGTTTATTATTTTGTACGCTTTTAAAATACATCATTTTAAAGAGCGGCCTCAATTAATTTTGAAGTGTAGCCTCGATTTGAAGTGCGACAATTTTGTCAAAATGTGCGACAATTTTGGAACGACAGACCGACCGACCGACAGACCGACAGACCGACAAAGTGAGTTATAGGTTTGTGGCTTGAGCCACAAACAAAAAGCACAACTAAAAACAAGCGCGAAAATCGCAATAGTTTGTGGCACGCGGTCTATTTTTACCACTCCAATCATGAGTTACCTCCCCTGGATTTTCAATAATTTTAATCTGTAAACCAGAATGTTATCTCTGCACCATTTCGTAACTTTTTATATCTTTTGGAAAACATTTAAAACTATGTATCCTACTTATACTCATCGAAAGAAGCACCGCATACTCGTCGTGTCTGTTGTAGTGTCTGTATTACATATGTTTATTATTTTGTACGCTTTTAAAATACATCATTTTAAAGAGCGGCCAGAAGTGTAGCCTCGATTTGAAGTGCGACAATTTTGGACCGACAGACCGACCGACAAAGTGAGTTATAGGTTTGTGGCTTGAGCCACAAACAAACAAGCGCGAAATTGCAATAGTTTGTGGCACGCTGTCTATTTTTACCACTCCAATCATGAGTTACCTCCCCTGGATTTTCAATAATTTTAATCTGTAAACCAGAATATTATCTCTGCACCATTTCGTAACTTTTTATATCTTTTGGAAAATATTTAAAACTATGTATCCTACTTATGCTCATCAAAAGAAGCACCGCATACTCGTCGTGTCTGTTGTAGTGTCTGTATTACGTATGTTTATTATTTTGTACGCTTTTAAAATACATCATTTTAAAGAGCGGCCTCAATTAATTTTGAAGTGTAGCCTCGATTTGAAGTGCGACAATTTTGTCAAAATGTGCGACAATTTTGGAACGACAGACCGACCGACAGACCGACAGACCGACAAAGTGAGTTATAGGTTTGTGGCTTGAGCCACAAACAAAAAGCACAACTAAAAACAAGCGCGAAAATCGCAATAGTTTGTGGCACGCGGTCTATTTTTACCACTCCAATCATGAATTACCTCCCCTGGATTTTCAATAATTTTAATCTGTAAACCAGAATGTTATCTCTGCACCATTTCGTAACTTTTTATATCTTTTGGAAAACATTTAAAACTATGTATCCTACTTATACTCATCGAAAGAAGCACCGCATACTCGTCGTGTCTGTTGTAGTGTCTGTATTACGTATGTTTATTATTTTGTACGCTTTTAAAATACATCATTTTAAAGAGCGGCCTCAATTAATTTTGAAGTGTAGCCTCGATTTGAAGTGCGACAATTTTGTCAAAATGTGCGACAATTTTGGAACGACAGACAGACCGACCGACAAAGTGAGTTATAGGTTTGTGGCTTGAGCCACAAACAAAAAAACACTACAGTAACCTAAGACTCGAAAATTTTCTCCCTTGATGTCATAAGTAACTGGCACGGGTGTGTAGTTTGTACATGTATGTCGCTATCATCTCGTTTTCTTCTCCATACCAACACCGCTCCAAGATGGTCAGGTCAGGCTCTTATGGGCATCTAGGCCTCGCGGCCTCTTGATGCACGTACATAGTCTAAATTAGGAACAGGTGTAACTTTTAGGCTCAGCACGTTTTGATTGGGTTGGTTTTGTTTAGTGAGACGTCGAAAGTGGGATTGGAAACTAGGTGATACCGCGTTGCTTGTGATAAGATAGCTGTAGCTGTACAGTCAAACCTCTATTATATATAAGACCCTCCGTGAAAAGACCTCCTCTCAGTTAAGACCGATTTTTTTTTTTTTGGGGGGGACGGATGCTTTTCTTCATATGATAAAAATGATCTCCGTTATAAGACCCCCTCCAAATTAAGACCGTTTTTTCCTGACTTTTTTTGGAAGTGTTAAAATAGAGGTTTGACTGTACTAAATCAGAGCGGGGGGAAAAGTGTGTCGATCTTTGCGTCCACTACTATCAGTAGGGGAAGACGGGGTAAAAAGCGCATGGGCGGGTAAGAAGCCCACCCCAATTATCTCATGAAATGAAGCAAATTTCAGTCTCATTTTGCCCATGAGACGAGCGTTAATGTCTAGCATTCGTCTCATGGGCAAATTTGACTGAAATTTTCTTTATTTTATGAGATAACTGGGGTGGGCTTCTTACCCGCCCATGCGCTTTTTACCCCGTCTTCCCCTATAGCAATAGAAGGGACAAGGTAGAATCGTGAATAT
>CM065705.1:18466387-18483887 GCA_017654935.2 Phymorhynchus buccinoides
ATACAGATATGTACCTGTGTAAATCATTACTGAAAATAAACTCTCTCTCTCTCTCTCTCTCTCTCTCTCTCTCTCTCTCTCTCTCTCTCTCTCTCTCTCTCTCTCTCTCTCTCTCTCTCTCTCTCTCTCTCTAAAGAATGATATATCCAATACCAATGATTTAATACCTTTGACTACTTTCTGTAATTCAAAAGCAACAAAATGAGAATTAGTCATTCCCCCAATCCCATTATCTGATGTTTATTTCTATCTTGTGCACATGAAACAAACTGGTACTCGAGGTACTGATAACATAGACGGTATTATCTTAAAGCTTAGTGCCCCTGTTATTACTGACACACTTACTTACTTATATAACCTTTGTCTTGATAAAACATATTTTCCTAATCTTCTTAAACAGGCCAGTCATACCACTTTTTAAATCTGGAAATAAATTAGACCCCTCAAATTATAGACCCAAATATCTATACTTTCTCTTTTGTCTAAACCTCTCGAAAAGCACATGAATAAATATATTACATATCACATTTCCAAATACGATTTACTTCATCCTAATGAATCTGGATTTCGGTCAAATCATTCCTGTCACACAGCACTAACAAATCTGGTTGATCAGTGGTTAACAAACATTAATGATTTGAAATACACTGGAGTTCTCTTTGTTGATTTTGCTAAAGCCTTTGATGTCATTGATCACAAATTGTTATTACGTAAATTGGTCATTTATAGCTTCTCAGATCCAGCACTTTCCCTTATTAGATCATTTCTCACAAATCGGTATCAATCAGTATTCCTCAATAATAGACAATCCAGTTACTTACCATTAAAATATGGTGTGCCACAAGGATCCGTTCTCGGCCCCTTCTTTTCTGACTGTATGTGAATGATCTACCCTTATATATTAAAGACCCCTGTGAACTCTTTGCCGATGATACTTCTATCCATTCTAAGCATTCTGACATAAAACAGTTATCCATTAACCTTCAAGAAAATGTTAACCTGTTAATGGATTGGACAGAAGTTAATCACATGTGCTTAAATGAAGGAAAAACAAAGTACATGGTTGTCACTTCTCGGCAAAAAAGACAAAATTTAATAAATGCCATGCCCCCTATTCACATTGACAATAGACATATTGAAGAGGTCGATTCACACAAACTTTTAGGAGTTAGTATAGATAATAATCTTACTTGGCAGTCTCATATAACCACTTTAAGTAAGCGTATATCACAGAAAATCTTTCAGCTTTCAAAACTTAAAACTTTTCTAGATATAAATGCCCGAAAACACTTTTACCATGCTTTCATCCAATCATGCATAGACTACTCCTCAACTATATATGATTCCAGCAGTGCTAACACACTGAAGCCATTGTTAAGGGCCCACAAACGATCGAGCTCTCAAAGCAGTACTGAATAAATCATCTTCGCTAAATCCTCAAGACTACATGAAACTAGACGTTTTACCATTATCATATAAACTTGAATATAACAAAGCAGTAATGATGTTTAAAATTATGAACGGATTAGCACCCCCATCACTCACAGCAAATTTCCCCTTAACCAATCAAGATATACAAATAATATACTTATAAGAAAACCTAGAATCGACCTCTTCAAAACCAGCATGATCTACTCTGGTGGCACTCTGTGGAATTCTATTCCACTACATATTAAAGAAAAGAACAGCCTTCATTCATTTAAAATAGCATACAAAAAGCTCTTGCTTGACAGAGTGACGACAAACACCTAAATCCCAGCTTTAAATAAGTTTTGATAGCAATGAATCAATTTCTAAGGGTTTGTTGTCTTCAGGCAAGGAAATTGATTCATTGCTATCAAAACTTATTTAAAGCTGGGATTTAGGTGTTTGTCGTCACTCTGTCAAGCAAGAGCTTTTTGTATGCTATTTTAAATGAATGAAGGCTGTTCTTTTCTTTAATATGTAGTGGAATAGAATTCCACAGAGTGCCACCAGAGTAGATCATGCTGGTTTTGAAGAGGTCGATTCTAGGTTTTCTTATAAGTATATTATTTGTATATCTTGATTGGTTAAGGGGAAATTTGCTGTGAGTGATGGGGGTGCTAATCCGTTCATAATTTTAAACATCATTACTGCTTTGTTATTATGCTTACCAATTTCAATGTATGAATTATGTTGTCATAATCATTCTTCGCTATAATCACCTGTTTTCTCGAGTAGCCACATTTTACAGTATCCTTTTTTTCAAAATCCCCATTCCCCATCTCCCCTTTGCTGGTTATGTATATAATATGTAAATAATGTCTTGTGATTTTTTTGATTTTTTTTGTTTTGATTTTTTTATATTTTATGATTGTTGCTTTTCTTAGTAGGCCCCTATGCTTCCCCCCCCACCCCCACCCCCTTCTTGTTCTTAAATGTATTTGTTTGTTGCTTTCTTGTTGTTTGCCTCAGGGCTGAGTGAAAAAAAGCTGTAATTAATTAGCTTATCTCATTACCCTGAATAAATAACATTTCGTTCGTTCGTTCGTTCTCTCTCTCTCTCTCTCTTTATGGGGCTGTAGCTTTTCTGAGGTAAAACTTGTCTCTCTCTCTCTCTCTCTCTCTCTTTGTTTCTATTAACGCTTCCAGTCCACGCAGTCTGTCAACAATCAGCTTGCACACTGCAGCAGCAGCAGCAGTAGTAGTAGTAGTAGTAGTAGTATTCCCAAAAGATAATTAGCTGAAAAGGTTCATAAAATACAGCTGTAAGTTTGGTCAGAAAGGCAAAAACGGAAAAATGGAATTAACCAAGAAATGCAAGGGGGGTGGCACATCTTTACCTTTACCAATATTTTTCATTTCATCTCTCTCTCTCTCTCTCTCTCTCTCTCTCTCTCTCTCTCTCTCTCTCTCTCTCTCTCTCTCTCTCTCTCTCTCTCTTTTTTTTTTTTCTCTCTCTCCCTCTCTCTCTCTCTCTCTCTCTCTCTCTCTCTCTCTCTCTCTCTCTCTCTCTCTCTCTCTCTCTCTCTCTTTCTCTCTCTCTCTTTATCTCTCTCTCTCTCTATAATTAGCTGAAAAGGTTCATAAAATACAGCTGTATCTCTCTTCTTCTTTTTTCTTCTTTCTCTCTCCCCCTCTCTCTCTCTCTCTCTCTCTCTCTCTCTCTCTCTCTCTCTCTCTCTCTCTCTCTCTCTCTCTCTCTCTCTCTCTCTCTCTCTCTCTCTCTCTCTCTCTCTCTCTCTCTCTCTCTCTCTCTCTCTCTCTCTCTCTCTTCTTTCTCTCTCTTTCTCTCTCTTCTCTCTCTCTCTCTCTCTCTCTCTCTCTCTCTCTCTCTCTCTCTCTCTCTCTCTCTCTCTCTCTCTCTCTCTCTCTCCCCCCCCCCCCTACCTCCCTAGAAAGAGACTGTCATATACAGAGAAGAAACACACCAACATAAGGCAGCAAGTTAGGGGAAGACGGGGTAAAAAGCGCATGGGCGGGTAAGAAGCCCACCCCAATTATCTCATGAAATAAAGAAAATGTCAGTCAAATTTGCCGAATGCTAGACATTAACGCTCGTCTCATGGGCAAAATTAGACTGAAATTTGCTTCATTTCATGAGATAATTGGGGTGGGCTTCTTACCCGCCCATGCGCTTTTTACCCCGTCTTCCCCTAGTTCAAAATAATGTCAGACGTCACATCATCGCACAGTATGATGTGGATCATGTGCACATTTTTATCTTAATAATAAAATATTTATTATTGATCATCAGTGGATCACGAGGTGCAGTGATGTGACCCTAATTAAGTCATCAGAATTGATTACCCTCAATCACGTGTAGTTGTTGAGTTATCACAGTCAACCTGCAAGGAAGCATAGCATGATTTCACAAAGGTGAAAAGCTGGACAGCGCGCGATACGAAGAGTGCACTTACCACTGATCTGTCCGAGTCGGTGCACTTGGAATAATTACTACTACTACTGCAGTGTGCAAGTGATTGTGGACAGTGTGTATAATAGAGGATAATAGTGAAGTAAGGGAAAGTTCTTATGTTTTTTAATCAGCTCGTCTTAATCTGTTGTTATCTTAGGAATGTCTTGTCTATTGTGGGTATGTGCATCATTTTACATGTATATTGCTTATGTATGATCCTATTAAAAATGCTTTATATAGTTATTATGTTTTAACACGCAAGATTTAACTATCTCCGAATATTGTAGTCTATTGTAAGTTTCTAAATCATGTTATCTTACGTTTTCATGTGTGATACTACGAAGTGTATGTTATATGCCTATTATGTTTTAGTAAGTAAGTTTTAATCTGTTGTTATCTTATGAATGTGTTGTCGATTGTGGTATGTGGACCATGTTATCTTGTATTTTCTTATCCAGTGTATGCTATTCGTTATCTGTTATTTTCTGATTTTGCTTCATGTCTGATGTTCTATTTAGTCCGTCACCAAGACGGAATTCAATTTGTAAAGCGCACAAAGCATGCTCATAGTGTGGATTGTTAGCGCTATAGCAAATAAAATATTATTATTATTAATATTATTATTATTATCATTATTATAAAGTAGCTCTCTAAAATTAGTTGCTCTCTAAAATGAGTGCTCTCTAAAATTAGTTGCTCTCTAAAGAATCAAACAACTCTCTCTTCATCAAAGTTATTTTTCGGCACCAATTCGCCATAAGCCAGAGCACTACTACTACTACTACTACTACTACTACTACTACTACTACTACTACTACTACTACTACTACTACTACTACTACTACTGCTGCTGCTGCTGCTACTACTACTGCAGTGTGCAAGCTGATTGTGGACAGACTGCGTGGACTGAAAGCGTAATAGAAACAAAGGTAGAAATAGCGGTGAGGCAAGGAGGGAGGATAATTTTGAAGTAAGCGAAAGTCTCTAAAAGAATCAAACAACTGTCTCTTCGCCAAAGTTATGCCACTCTTGAATAGAATGTTGATTTGTTTGTGCACTAATTCTCTCCACCACTGTTGTTGTGCACTGTGTGGGTGATGGTCATATGGGCAGGCCTGGCTCATCCTTGTTTGAGGATGAACCTGGTCTGGGTCTGTCTCAATGTGGCTGTTGCTTATGCTTTGCTAGGCGACTTGGTGCCGAAAATAACTTTGGTGAAGGGAGTTAATTACAGAGAGAGAGACAGAGCTACCTTTCCTTACTTCACCATATTGTTTTTGGTTAGAAGTTCTGGCAGATATACAGTAGACTTAGGATAAGGTCTACGGACCGTGAAAAAAGGTCGATGTATCCGAGGGTGGATTTATCCCATTTTTGGATATGTCGACCTTTTCTGCTAGAGGGTCGACTTATCCGAGGAACAGATACAATACGGTAAGCCAACGTTTCCTGCAACAAGTTGACCCAAGTATGAAAAGCTATCTCTCCCTGTGTCTCTCTCTGTCTGTTTGTCTGTCTGTCTCTCTCTCTCTTTCTCTCTCTCTCTCTCTCTCTCTCTCTCTCTCTCTCTCTCTCTCTCTCTCTCTCTCTCTCTCTCTCTCTCTCTCTCTCTCTCTCTCTCTCTCTCTCTCTCAGTCAGACCGAAACAGAGGGAGACAGACAGGCTGATGCACAGAGACAGATAGACAAACAGACAAAACAGAGAAAGAACGCCAAAGAGAGAGAGAGAGACAAATAGACAGGCAGAGAGACAGGGACAGATAGTGAATGAGAGACAGAGAGAGAGAGACAACACAGATCTATGCAGAAACTGTCCGACAGAAACGTAAACAGAGAAAGGCAGAGACAGTGGCAGACAGACAGAAACAAATGGAGAGAAAGAAACAGTAAGACGAACAGTCAATCAGTGTGTGTGTGTGTGTGTCTGTGTCTGTGTGTCTGTCTCTGTGTGTGTGTGTGCATGCAGCGTGCGTGCGTATATGTCTGTGTATGTGTGTGCGAGCGTGTGTGTGTATGTGTGTGCTCTTGCACACGCGTGTGTATATGAGTACGCGTCTGTGTACGTGTGCGAGCATGTGTATGTGCATGCTTTCGCGCACGCGTTTGTATATGGGTACGTGCGTGTATGTAGGTGTTTGTGTGTATGTATGTGTGTATATATGTATGTGTGTATGTTTGTTTGCTGTGGGGTTTTTTTTATAAAGAAAATACGTATGCATGTTTTGGGTGGTATAATACAATTCCTCCTTAAGTCCCGGCCCCTGCTGGTAGCTGACCCTGATACAAAGAAGTGAAAAGCACATGATAGGGGGAGACCCCACATTTCACCCTCTGGGTCTGCACGACCTGAGTTTGAATCCCAGCAGGGCTCTAGAGCGCACTGAAATACGACATTGTATTGCGCTCCCATAGTCTGCTTTCCTTCCTTGTCACTTTTGTTATGTTTTGTTTTTGTCTGTCTGTGTACATGTTGTTATTGCACCCGTCAAGATATACACGTGTCATGTAAATTATAATAAGCCCACTATAAGCTTTAAGCTTGAAATCGTTGCTCAGATTCTTGTGTTATAGATTGTTAAAAAAAAATGTGACGTTGAATAAATTTGTGTAACAATAGACCAAATACAAACAAGGTGGATGAAAAAAGAAAGAAACAATGACAGAATAAATAAATTAGTTAATTCATGATCCATATCCTAAAAAATATACAAATGAATGATTGAATAAATAAATACATTAAAGACCCCCCACGTCACGTGTCACATTCCCTCTTATGCTTGGAAGATTTCTTAAGATTCCTTACCAGCTATAAGAGGGAAAACCGTGATTTTGACAAGTGACGTGGTGGGTCTTTAAAGATCCTCCATGTCACGTGTCACATTCCCTCTTATGCTAGGAAGATTTCTTAAGATCTCTTACCAGCTATAAGTGCGACAATTTTGGACCGACAGAGTGAGTTATAGGTTTGTGGCTTGAGCCACAAACAATAAGGTCTATCCTTGCTTCCCAAAACTAAGACAATAGGGTCTTTGGATAACAGACCCCAGTTTGATGCCTTTTAGTGACATAGGTGTTAAATCACTGTGGTGCTAAAATGCGACTTTGGCGGTGAAAGGGTTAAAGGGCCAGCTAAGCCACAGGTCCACTAAAATCCGCACCGGACTGTACGATAACGATTCGACCACGTTGATCTCGATGCGCTAATCGCATTTTGTTCTTGGAGATCGCGTGATCGAATCGTATTGTACAGTCGTGCGATTTGAGTGGACGTGTTTTGAGTAATGTTCCGTGTTCCCCCCCCCAAATTTTTTTTTATAATATAAATTATATAAATTGTGCTGATTTACTTTTCTCCCAATGGGGGAGGGACAGTGCCTTATGCAAATACAGCTGTTTCGACCTAAGAGAAGGTCTCATCAGTTTGCATGATCGGCCTGCAATTTGACTGTCCAGTGGATGCCAACCTGAGCAAAAAAGACATTCTACAAGAGAATGGTGTCTTCCTTGCATCAAATCGAAAATCCATAATAAAAGCAAACCAGCACAAAGTTAAACCAGAAATAGTAAAAATCTTATGTAAAATGAACAAAATAATAATATTCTGAAATTTTAATTTCAAAACCTAATAGACATGAGTAGAGAGGGCCAACTACTGAGATGGTATCCAAATTAAGGATAAAAATAGCATGAAAGAAAAATCTAAGTGAATAGCCAGCTCCGTACCCCTACTCCGAAGGACTGAAAAGTTAGTGCATTTGAAATGCAGAATAGTTTGCTCTGATAAAACTTTTCTGTGTCCAATGTCTTTATTTGTGAACCTCAGAAACAAAACCAGTTAACGTTTAAAAAAATAAATTAAAAATATTAATTATATAAATTGTGCTGATTTACTTTTTCTCCCAATGGGGGAGAGACAGTGCCTTATACAAAGACAGCTGTTTCGACCTAAGAGAAGGTCTCATCAGTTTGCATGATCGGCCTGCAATTTGACTGTCCAGTGGATGCCAACCTGAGCAAAAAAGACATTCTACAAGAGAATGGTGTCTTTGCATCAAATCGAAAATCCATAATAAAAGCAAACCAGCACAAAGTTAAACCATACATAGTAAAAAATCTGATGAAAATCTTATGTAAAATGAACAAAATAATAATGTTCTGAAATTTTAATTTCAAAACCTAATAGACATGACTAGAGAGGGCCAACTATATATATACTGACATACACAAAAAACACGATTTACAAGTTAATAATGGTTATTGATCTCTCTCTCTCTCTCTCTCTCTCTCTCTCTCTCTCTCTCTCTCTCTCTCTCTCTCTCTCTCTCTCTCTCTCTCTCCTCTCTCTCTCTCTCTCTCTTTTAAATGTGCACATTTCTAAGTTGATGTAATGAATTGTTTATAATTATTTGATTGGTATTATACTTCCGTTTCACACGTTCGATTAATGTTGTATTTCTGTCATGTTGTTGCACCTAACGTGAGTTTCTCTTTTTTTAGAGATATTAAAGTATACTTCAACTTGAACCTCCCCGCTGTGTCATTGAAAGTCCTACGGGTTTTTTTCAATATCCTAAATACGGCATTGTTTAGCTAAATAATGCATCATTTAGCTAAATAATGCATTATTTAAGTATATATGCATTATTTGCAAAGATTAAAAAAAACGTGCTCCATAATAGAGTTTGCTATTTTTGACAATTAAATAAAGTATTATATAAATAAAGTATTTTACGGTACAAACAAGACTTATTTACTAAATGATGATTTCAGTTTGCAAATAATTGAATTCCTTAAAACCACCCACTAAAGAATTCATTATATGCTCAGGGCTCCCAGGGATCCCCATTTGGGGGTCTATGAAGCACTAACATTGTAATGGACCCTCTAAAAGAATGTGCAGGGGGTCCCAGGGATGCACTATAAAAATTATTTTGAGCATTCGCAATGCCACTGGGACCCTCTATCCCGCCTCTAGGACCCTCTATACTGTAAGTGAAGGAGTCCCTGGGACCTCTTGTTTTGCGGGACGATTGGGAGCCCTGAATGCTAAATAGTGCAAATTATCTATAAAAGGAATGATTGTTTACTAAATCCCTCTGTTTACTCTGATACTATTGTGGCGGTACCATAGCCGATGAGGTTTAACCGAGGCGTGGTTACCGCTACACCTATCTGTATTGTTAAAAAAATCGGGACTTTACTGGAGTTGCACTGCCTCCGGGCATTGCCTCCAGTATTGTTCCCACCATCTTTGTATTTACAAATGTCCCATATGTGTCTGTTCCAGACCGAGAGGACGTAAAGCACCATTTTTCATTCATTCTAAATCCCTCTGTCCTTTCCATTGGCAAGCACAGAATGCACCACACGCACCTCGACCACAGCCATCAGTCAGGCGGAAACCTGTCCGGAATGTCGTCCGGAAAGATGGGTGGGATGTCCGGAGGATCCGCCATGGATGGACACGGGAAAGCGATGTCCTCCGGGATGGGTCAAATGCACATGGATGGGATGGACATGCAAGGAATGATGGTACGTATAATAATAATAATAATAATAATAATGAATCATTTATATTGCACACTCCTCCACCAAATGTGGAGCTCTATGCGTGTGCGCTTAACAACAACAAAAATTAAAAGCAAGAAATTTAACAAAAACAAAACAAGTAATCGCTCACACACATGCAAATAGGCATGCACATACACTCACACACACATACACGCAGGCACGCACGTATGCGTACACACACACGCACGCGCACGCACACACACACACACACACACACACACCATTACCATCATCACCACTCACCCCACCCAAGAACACAATACATAATACAATCAGTGGAATAAAGCATCAACTCTCTCTCTCTCTCTGTACTATGTATGATTGTACCCTGTATATGCCTTGGCATGAGGCTGTGTCAGACCGGTTGACATAAGCTAGAACGCCAAGGCTACATAAAAAATTTTGTTATGCATGCTCTGAATGGTTGTCGGTGCGGGGGATTGTCTCTAGCCATGACAATTAAGCTCCTGGCATAATCATCACCAGTCTAATATCCTCCGAAGTCGGAGTGTGGCTGCCCACGTGGCGGGGTAGTCGAAAACAGTCACGCACGTAATGTTCTCTTCCGCTTGCTGGTGCATTTGTACCATAGTGTTCAAGTGCTTCGGCTGTTGGGATTATCCCTGGAGTCGTTAAGCCAGGGAACGACACCAACACCAACACTGTACCCTGCTATAAACACACTATAAATAATTACCTCAACAATAACCCTGAATGCTTTTGTCCGAGGGTGAACAATTTCATAAATGTAACGTTCAGGACATGTTATTTAGGGGGGGTTCTGTTTTGTGTTTACTTTCGTTGCATTTAGTTTGTGTGTGTGTGTGTGTGTGCGCGCGCGCGCGCGCGCGCGTGTGTGTGTGTGCAGCTGTTCCTAAATAAACCTGTCCCTAACTCTTCGCACATGCGCAGACGGTTTGAGAAAAATATCCACTTTGAGAACACCACACCGATTGGACGGACGCTAATCACCATTTCTTGGTCTTTACCCGTGAACAGTCAGTAAACCGGTGTGGCGTTCTCAAAACGGATTTGTTCTTAAAATGTCTGCGCATGTGCGAAATTAGTTTTGTTGACGGTTTCAGGTTAGGGATAGGTTTAGGGTTTGGGTTAGGGATAGGTTTAGGATCAATTTAGTGTCGAATACACAAAAGATAAAATTTGATGGTACGTCATGATCCATTTCGCACATGCGCAGACATTTTGAGAACAATTCCATTTTGAGAACGCCACACCGGCTTTTCTGGATAGTCTTCCCTAAGTGGAAGTTTTGCACTTTGAATGCTTTTAGTCTATCTTAAAATAAAGTGGGTTTTTATTACTTTTTGTTTTGCAACAAGACTTGAAGATGGATGTGTTTGTTTGTTTGTTTTCGATATAATTTAAAGTAGGAATGGTTGTTTCAGATGTATTTCCATTCAGGCTTCACGGAGTACGTTCTGTTCGAAAAGGCCCACACAACGACAAAGGGAGGTTAGTTTCTGACTGTCCGTCCGTCTCTCTCTCTCTCTCTCTCTCTCTCTCTCTCTCTCTCTCTCTCTCTCTCTCTCTCTCTCTCTCTCTCTCTCTCTCTCTCTCTCAATCCTCTCTCTCAAACAAAAGTCTCTCTCTCTCTCTCTCTCTCATCTCTCTCTCTCTCTCTCTCTCTCTCTCTCTCTCTCTCTCTCTCTCTCTCTCTCTCTCTCTCTCTCTCTCTCTCTCTCTCTCTCTCTCTCTCTCTCTCTCTCTCTCTCTCTCTCTTCTTGCAAAAAAGTATTACAATAATCCTTCTATGTTTACATTTGTGTTATTACTTTCTTGTACAAACAAAAGTATTGTAAGAAAAGCGGCTGTTTTTATCTTTAAAGCTTTGAAAGTTAGGCCAGATTTACGTAGTGTTTTGTAATGTCAAGTTAATAATGTAATGACAATTTGTTGTTGTTGTCACACTCACTCCATTGTATGGGCATGGCCTAACAATTAAAAATGTCCTGACTCCTGACTCTCTCTCTCTCTCTCTCTCTCTCTCTCTCTCTCTCTCTCTCTCTCTCTCTCTCTCTCTCTCTCTCTCTCTCTCTCTCTCTCTCTCTCTCTCTCTCTCTCTCTCTCTCTCTCTCTCTCTCTCTATCTATCTCTCTCTCTCTCTCCCATTGTTCTTACGGTAGTGGCATGTTATTAACTTAAGACTATTTCTTTTCGAAATGAAAAATTGGTGTTTTACGTCCTCTCGGTCTGGAACAGACACATATGGGACATTTGTAGATACAAAGATGGTGGGAACAATACTGGAGGCAATGCCCGGAGGCAGTGCAACACCAGTAAAGTCCCAAATTTTTAACAATGCAGATAGTCGAAATGAAAAATTGGTGTTTTACGTCCTCTCGGACTGGAACAGACACATATGGGACATTTGTAGATACAAAGATGGTGGGAACAATACTGGAGGCAATGCCCGGAGGCAGTGCAACACCAGTAAAGTCCCAATTTTTTAACAATGCAGATAGGTGTGCATTTCTATTCGTGTTTTCTTATTGCTTGAATAGTCCCTAATAAATAAATAAATAAATATATACAGAAATAAATAAATAAATATAAATTCTACAGTCAAATATTACTTATTTCATAGGCCCGTTCATAATAGCCTAATATGGAATATGTATTATATAGGGGAGACTTATTGCTACAGTACCTCCCAAGCATAAATATTTTTTAATCTCAAGAGCAGGTAACCCGATCTCTAAATACTTGCAACATAGCTACTGCTGGTACAGGGCTATAGGCCTAAATGTGTACTATAATTATAAACATAAAAATTATACCACATATCATAACATCAGATGTTGCCAAAATGAATTTAGTTTGCCTTGTAAATTTGTTTTCCGCTTTTTCACATTTTATATAGCTATAGAAATCTTAATAAATTTTGGTTGTGATAAAATACTTCCCTTCCCCTGTCCAAACTTCGCATCATTTTATAACGATTATAGGGGAAGACGGGGTAAAAAGCGCATGGGCGGGTAAGAAGCCCACCCCAATTATCTCATGAAATGAAGCAAATTTCAGTCTCATTTTGCCCATGAGACGAGCGTTAATGTCTAGCATTCGTCTCATGGGCGAATTTGACTGAAATTTTCTTTATTTCATGAGATAATTGGGGTGGGCTTCTTACCCGCCCATGCGCTTTTTACCCCGTCTTCCCCTACTAGATCAACCCCCAATCTTCCACCGTTTGGTATAGTAGTTGTAAAGTGCTGGTGGGCGGGGGGTGGGGGGTGGGGGTGGGGGGGTGGGGGTAGGTGGGAGTGTGTGTGACAAACTTAATTGGTCTATGTGAGTAACATGTGCTTTTATGCATGTATTTCATTTTATGTCTTAGTTCATAGTTAATGTCTCGTCAGTTTTAGATTTAAGTGCACGCTGAAAAAAAGACTTTCTTCATTTGAAGACCATACAGAAATTTAAATTTGAATTTGAGCAGGCGGTACGAATTGCGTGACAGTCTCCTCTACGTGATGGTCGAATCGATACAGGGGAACCTCCCGTATAAGACCTTCAAAAATCATGCAAAATGAGGTCTTATAAGGGAGGGGTCTTATACGGGAGGTAATTTTAATACTTACAAAGAAGGGCAATGTCTCACAGAAGTATAGGTCTTATATGGGAGGGAGTCTTATAATGGGGGGGTCTTATCGGCCTCTTATTTAGTTTTGGGTTGGTTTGACCTCGCTTTTGCTCATGGAGCTTTGTATGCAAGTGTAGATTTATAATCTCCCTTGGCTCCTTTCGTGTTGAGAGTTGTGCGCCCTTTTCATTGGTCCAGTTTCGCTTTGGGACGTGATGGTTCAACGTTTTCCTTGTTTGTCTGTATCTTTGCCCAGAGTTTGCCGCGGCCTGCGTGGTGGTGTTGGTGGTAGCGGTGCTCTATGAGCTGCTCAAGTTCTACCGGGACAAACTGATTCAGCAGAGAATGGAGACCCTCGCCCGGATCCGCCTTGAGGGATCGCCTGAAGAAAAGGGCAAGATCAGCAGTCCTGTGTGAGTGTCTGTGTCGTCATCATTGTCTTAAAGACCCACCAGATCACGCGGTCAAAATCACGGGTTTCACGGGTTTTCTTTCTTGGTAAGAAATCTTGTTTTGACCAGGTTTGACTCCCATACAAATGCCCCCAAAATTGAAAACGAAATATCACTTTAAAGAGCATGCCTCAATCTGAAGTTGGGGGCATTTGTATGTGGGTCACAGCTACCCAGAAAAAACAAGGGACTTATTTGAGGTGGGTCAGTGGGTCTTTAATAAGTCGTCGTCGTGATTGTGATCATTGTTAATTTTAGATGAATGATGCATAATGTTGTCATCTTCATCGTCATCATCAAGATTTTCGTCACTGTCATTATCATCATCATCATCATCATCATCATCATCATCATCGTTGTTATATCATATCATATCATCATCACTATAATCACACGGTGAACCACAATCGCTATTTTACTCTCTGTGTGTGTGTGTGTGTGTGTGTGTGTGTGTGTGTGTGTGTGTGTGTGTGTGTTACTTTGTGTGTGTGTTACTCTGTGTGTGTGACTGTGTGTGTGTGTCTGTCTGTCTCTCTGTCTGTCTGTCTGTCTGTCTGTCTGCCTGCCCCTGTGTCTGCGTGTCTCTCTCTCTCTGTGGGAGAAGAGAGAAAGGGGGAGAGAGAGAGAGAGAGAGAGAGAGAGAGAGAGAGAGAGAGAGAGAGAGAGAGAAAGCGCACGTACGTGTGTGTGTGCGCGCACGCGCGCGTGTGTGTGCGTATGCGTGCGCGCGCATGTGTTTTTTGTGCATGCTGTTTTCATTCCAGTCGATCAGTGCGAGGACGTTTGCGCAATTTCAGTTTGTGTCTTTGGTATGAAATTTCGAGTTACAACTTTTTGTTTTAGCTCCCCTTATTAATTGTTCTTCCCCTCCTATTGCAGACGACTGATGTTCCTCTCCGTGGCACGTGCATCTCGTTCAGCCATTTGCATACATTGTTCTTCCCCTCCTATTGCAGACGACTGATGTTCCTCTCCGTGGCACGTGCATCTCGTTCAGCCATTTGCATACATTGTTCTTCCCCTTCTATTGCAGACGACTGATGTTCCTCTCCGTGGCACGTGCTGCAGATCTCGTTCAGCCATTTGCATACATTGTTCTTCCCCTCCTATTGCAGACGACTGATGTTCCTCTCCGTGGCACGTGCTGCAGATCTCGTTCAGCCATTTGCATACATTGTTCTTCCCCTTCTATTGCAGACGACTGATGTTCCTCTCCGTGGCACGTGCTGCAGATCTCGTTCAGCTATATGCATACATTGTTCTTCCCCTCCTATTGCAGACGACTAATGTTCCTCTCCGTGGCACGTGCATCTCGTTCAGCTATTTGCATACATTGTTCTTCCCCTCCTATTGCAGACGACTGATGTTCCTCTCCGTGGCACGTGCTGCAGATCTCGTTCAGCCATTTGCATACATTGTTCTTACCCTTCTATTGCAGACGACTGATGTTCCTCTCCGTGGCACGTGCATCTCGTTCAGCTATTTGCATACATTGTTCTTCCCCTCCTATTGCAGACGACTGATGTTCCTCTCCGTGGCACGTGCTGCAGATCTCGTTCAGCTATTTGCATACATTGTTCTTCCCCTCCTATTGCAGACGACTGATGTTCCTCTCCGTGGCACGTGCTGCAGATCTCGTTCAGCTATTTGCATACATTGTTCTTCCCCTTCTATTGCAGACGACTGATGTTCCTCTCCGTGGCACGTGCTGCAGATCTCGTTCAGCCATTTGCATACATTGTTCTTCCCCTCCTATTGCAGACGACTGATGTTCCTCTCCGTGGCACGTGCTGCAGATCTCGTTCAGCCATTTGCATGCATTGTTCTTCCCCTCCTATTGCAGACGACTGATGTTCCTCTCCGTGGCACGCCCTGCACTGCAGACATTAATTGTTGCACGTGCTGCAGATCTCGTTCAGCTATTTGCATACATTGCAGACGACTGATGTTCTCCCCGTGGCACGCAATGCAGACATTAATCGTTGCACGTGCTGCAGATCGCGTTCAGCTATTTGCATACATTGTTCTTACCACCCACCCACCCACCCCTGTTGCAGACGACTGATGTTCTTGCCCGTGGCACGCGCTGCATAAATTAATCATTGCACGTGCTGCAGATCTCGTTCAGCTATTTGCAATACATTGTTCTTACCAACCCCCCACACACCCCTGTTGCAGACGACTGCGCGCTGCAAAAATTCATTGTTGCACGTTGCTGCATATCTCGTTATGCATTGTTCTTAACCCCCCACTCCCCTGTTGCAGACGAATGATGTTCAGCCCGTGGCACGCGCTGCAGACCTTGCTACACGCGCTGCAGATCTCGGTCAGCTACCTGCTGATGCTGGTTGTCATGACCTACAACGTGTACCTCGCGCTCTGCGTGCTCCTGGGCTCGGCCCTGGGATACTTCCTCATCGGCTGGAAGCGCACCGGTGCCATGGCCAGCTCTGATCAGAGTGAACATTGTCACTGATTGGGGTATCCTAACTCCCCACTCCCCGTACTCCTCCCCCGCCCCCCAGTCCTCCCGGTCCTAAGGACACATACGGGAGCGTTGGAATATTGTGGAATGTATTGTTGTGTTTTCCAATCATATGCATCTAAAATATATAATGTATCGACGAGCGTTTCATGGGCAAAATGAGACTGAAATTTGCTTCATTTCATGGGCAAAATGAGACTGAAATTTGCTTCATTTCATGAAATAATTGGCGTGGGCTTCTTACCCGCCCATGCGCTTTTTACCCCGTCTTCCCCTACGTGAACATCGTCGTTTGCGACCCCGGCCTCTGTCTCTTTCTAGAGCGAATGGATAATGAAGTACGCTGGAGACCCGTTTTTGTGCCTTCCAGTTGGAGCGAACTTTGATTGCCATTGATTTATAACACCCCCACCCTACCCCTACCCCACCTCCGCCTCCTTATGGAGCGCAGGGGTATCGAAGAGCAGAGGAAATCAATATTGCGATTGCTACCATGTTGACCTCACACTCATACAGCTGGCAAAAAACAAATTCTGTATGGAAGCTGTTGAACTAAAAGTCTATCACTCTATGACTAAGATCCAGGGCCGGATCTACGGGGTGGGTGGGTGGATTGTTCCTGGTTTCCGGACCCCCCCCCCCCCTCCTCCCCTTCCTCTTCGCCAAATAAGGACATGGTTCCATTTTCGTCTTAGGGGAAGACGGGGTAAAAAGCGCATGGGCGGGTAAGAAGCCCACCCCAATTATTTCATGAAATAAAGAAAATTTCAGTCAAATTTGCCCATGAGACGAATGCTAGACATTAACGCTCGTCTCATGGGCAAAATGAGACTGAAATTTGCTTCATTTCTTGAGATAATTGGGGTGGGCTTCTTACCCGCCCATGCGCTTTTTACCCCGTCTTCCCCTACTAACCCCTAATTTTTGAAAAGTTCTCCGGGGACTTCGCCTCCTGGGCCCCAAAAATGGACACTGCCCCCTAACACGGAACCGATGGAGCTCCCATGACCCCCCCCCCCCCCCCCCCCCCAGCGGACCCCTCCCCCCCCCCCCTCCCCCTTACAAATCACTTGGTCCGGCCCTGAAATCTACGATGTTTCATGCTGTTATGTTTTCTGTTATCGTTAATGCCAGACAGGTTCTATAGTTTTAATATTGTTGTCGTTGTTTGTTTGTTTGTTTGTTTGTTTGTTTGTTAGACTAACTTTTTTTTTTTACACCCCCCACCCTTTTTTTTTTTAAATTAGTGGTTTACACGAGCACAAAAATCTTAACACAATTCAAAAACCTTGATAGGGGAAGACGGGGTAAAAAGCGCATGGGCGGGTAAGAAGCCCACCCCAAGTGTTAATGTCTAGCATTCGTCTCATGGGCAAATTTGACTGAAATTTTCTTTATTTCATGAGATAATTGGGGTGGGCTTCTTACCCGCCCATGCGCTTTTTACCCCGTCTTCCCCTACATACACCAACATCTCAAAACTGCAATATGAGCATGACTAAAAGGCAGAT
>CM065705.1:18488887-18693887 GCA_017654935.2 Phymorhynchus buccinoides
TCGTGGATGACTTTGATTAACTTTCGTAGAATTCCCTGCGCCGCAATTGTGGTGGCTCTTGTTTCTTACAGAGGGGGCATCCTTACACATACTCGGATAGCTTCCTTTCAAAATATTATTAGTGTGAATTAGAGAAATGCTATGAACTGGAAGGCAACCAGTATGTCTAGGAAAATCGTTGGGCATGGTCAGAAAACTAGAGGTTTCATTACGACAATTATTAGACAAGGGCACATAAGCCGAATGTCCATCGCAATGATAACCAAGCACTACACAACCACAGCCATCCGGCACACGCAACCCACCCGTCTGTCCATTGTTGAAGGGAAAGGTCCAGGAACCTGCTGCTCCATCACAATCATCACACAGAAGCCTTTCATTCCCGACTCCATGCCAAACGTTCTGCACGTGCAGATTGTGGGTCTGTCCCTCGCTGTCATCAAGTGTTGGCTGTACGATCCCGACTCTGTCGCAGAATTCAGACATAAACGAACCTGTTGGTCTCTTTCCAAAATCGGACAAAGGGAAACTACTTGTAGCTCCGTGATGACAGTCAGGGGACGTAATTGAAGCGCAGGTTGACCTTGAGTAAGCATCAATCTTTGGAAACTTGGCCTGTAAAAGAAAACAACAACAACAACATACAGTATTTATACGGCGCTGAATCTTGATAGAAATCAAATCAAAGCGCACACACACGTTAGCATTCAAAGCGCATTCAAACACAAACGCAATACAACGCGAACACACACAGATAACATAAATGGAATATAGCAGAAACAGACCTAATGGCAAGAGAGAGAAGATAAAGAGAGAGGAGCTTTAATGACGGGGGAAAAGGTGGGTTTTGAGGTTAGCTTTGAAAGCAGAGAGAGTCGGTCGCTGACGGAGGGAGAGCGGAAGTTTGTTCCAGGAGGTCGGTCCTGAGACAGCAAAAGAGCGCCGACCAACAGTTGAAAGCTTATACCTAGGGATCTGGAGAGAAAGAGGGTCAGAAACTGAACGTAAAGTGCGAGCTGGCGTAAAAAACCCACCGTAATGACTCATATAAAAGACTCCAAAGGCTTCACAAAGTTCACAAAACAGGATTAAACTCCAAAATCAGAAACAAAATGGATTCATGGTTAGGGGAGTGCAGGTGGGGGAGAAAGAGCAAAGCGAAAGAAAGGTTTTGACAAAATAAATGCAAATAACTTTAGAATAACAGGAAACTTAATTACCCGGCTAGACAAAGTCTGCGACGGGTATTGTTTTTGGTCTGTCTGTTTGTAAGGCCTGTGTTTGTATGCATGCATGTCTGTAAGCTTATATCTGTCTGCGAATCGATTGTCTTAAAAACTACTGGACGGATTTTAATCAAATTTGGTAGAGGGGTAGGCATCTTGAAAAGGAAGGTTCCTTTCGATAATTATGACTTTGCTAATTGTTAATGATTTTTTTAGGTACGTTTTTTGTGTATGTGCAAGCACCAAGCATTCGAATGTTGTCAGTGATGACTGGTCAAAGGGAACTAACTCCTCTATGTATTGGGCAATGAGCTATTTGAACGACTTATGGCTCGCATTTCTGTGTCGATGTCATGGTGAACAGTGTAACATATCAGAATAAAGGAAGAAAGGATGGAGAGTGATTAAGACATCTGCCTGCCAATTTCAATGCGTGAGTGATCCGGGTTCGAATCCCGGCCTCGCCCTTTCTTTCTATATAGTTCGACGGGTAAATCGAACTGAACGTAGAGTCCTTCGGGTGGGGAACTTAAAGCTAGTCTGACCCCTGCGCTTTGCGCGCATAAAAATCCCACGGTAGTTAAAAGTCGGTAAGATTAGGGAGAAATTCAGCTGCCTGCTTGGTTTCCCAAGTCCCCCCTCCTCATCCCACCCCCGCCCCCCCTTATCCCCCACCCCCAAAAAAGGGTGGCGCTTCCCTTCCGGCGACGGTCTCTCCGGGTGGGAGGCAGCCCGAATTTCACAGAGATAAGTTTCTGTGACTAGAATGGCTTGTACCCACGTGTCGTCATATCCGGCCACAAGGAGCGTGCCATATTATGGGAGACCGCCATCTTAGTCAGTAACTTTGCTTGAAAAATGCCAGATCGATGCTGTTTACACACAAATAAGGACTAAGATGGCGACACTTCCGCCATATACCAAATAACAAAACATACCAACATTGTGTTATTTTAGGACGATCAAAGCAGCGTGTAGAAATTTCAGTAACTCCAGGATTATGTATGGCACACAGTCTCACAAATGCATATGATATAAAATACGATTTCTTCTTCTTCTGCGTTCCCAGAACGCCATAATGGGTGAGGTATGTATGTATTCGCGTACAGATTCGACAACATAATACATCTGTATTGTTACAAATTCGGGACTTTCCTTGTATTGCACTGCCTCCGGGCATTGTCTCCAGGATCGTTCCCACCATCTTTATATCTACTAATGTCCCATATATGTGTCTGTTCCAGACCAGAGGACGCTAAGCAGAATTTCATTCATGTATGTATTCGGTTTTCAGTTTTCTCTGCATGCAGCCGACACATTCCGATTTCAGAGGACCTCAAAGGAGAACATTATCTGGAATATTCTTTTTTTTAAATGCAGGGGAATGGTCCAATAAGTCAGAAAAATAGTAGATGATAGCAAGAAAAGGAAAAAGCAGAGTCAAAGAAAGTGATAGATTAGAGGAAGTTGCTAGCACAGAACTTCTCGAAGGTGGGGGAACTATTCCACTGAAAGATCCCCCGGTGTCCCCACGGGTGGATACGATTTTTGTTTCGGTCAGTCAACCTTGACATGACTTACCCCACCCACCCCCCTGTGGGGATGCCGGGGGGTCTTTTGTATAAATAGTTCCCCCACCTTCTGGAAGTTCTGTGCTTGTAGCTTCCTCTAAACTGTCACTCTCTTTGACTCTGCCTTTTCCTTTTGCTTGCTGTCATCTACTATCTTTCTGCCTTACCGGGGTCCATTCTCCTGCCTTTTTTTTTTTCAATAAACACTTTCAAAAAACATTTCCTCCAGCCGAAGTCGGACATGCTGGGCCCTAATTATTTCTTACTTAAGGCGCATAATGGCAGCATGATGCATCCGCGCTCATAATTGACAGGAAACTGTCCGAGCGATCGAAGAAGAAGACTCCCCGTGGGGATAGCGGGGGGTCTTTCGTAAAAAATAGTTCCCCCACCCTCTTGAAGTTCAGTGCTTGTAACTTCCTCTAATCTGCCACTCTCTTTGATTCTGCTGCTTTCTGTCATCTGCTATCTTTCTGACTTATTGGCCCATTCTCCTGCCTTTTTCCAAAACAATCTTCCAAATATTTTTTCTCCTTTGAGCTCCTCCGAAATCGGAATGTGTCGGCTGTACGCAGCGGGGAGACCAGTGAAAACTGACAACCGGACACATATGTACCATACCCATTATGGCCATATGGCCTGGGAACGCAGAAGCAGAAGAAGATGAAGACATGACTTACCAAGTACACGACGCTGTGTTTTAGCAGTGTGGGATCCATCTTCTGTATAATATGTTCACATTGCAGCTTCTGTACCAGAACTGTCTGGCAGTAGGACTGAAATGAAGACGGGGTAAAAAGCGCATGTCTGGTTCTGGGTCTTCGTCTTATCTTATGACATACGTTTTGATTCTTCGTAATCTTCCTTGTCTGCTTTTGAGGGTGACAGGAATTCAGTCGAATCTACAATTTGCCTACAGTCGAGAAATACATGGCGGATTATGCATTTCAGCCTACAGTCGAAAAATTACAGTGCAGCCTACGTCGAATCATGCAGCCTACAAATGACAATGCACTGAAATTTGCTTCATTTCATGAGATAATTGGGGACTGTAGGCTGCATTGTACCCTGTAGGCCATGTAAATTCGACTGTACCCTGCATTGTCTTTCCCTATAATGCATTGTAGATTCGACTGTAGCAGCTTCTGTACCAGACCTGTCTGTAGTGTCTGTTGTAGATTTGTCTGCATGTATTCGACTGTAGGCTGTCTTCGTCTATCGACTGTATGCACATACGTTTAGGCTGCATTCTTCGTAATTCTTCCTTGTCTGCTTTTGATGGGTGACAGGAATTCTGTCGATATCTACAATGTAGCCTACAGTCGTAAAATACATGTGCGCTGATTATGATTTCAGCCTACAGTCGAAAAATTACATTGCAGCCTACAGTCGAATGTACATTGCACTGCCTACGGTCGAATATACAATGCAGCCTACTACATATTCGACTGTAGGCTGCATTGTATATTCAACTGTAGGCTATGATGCATGTAATATTCGACTGTAGGCTGCATTGTAGATTCGACTGTAGGCTGCATTGTAGATTCGACTGTAGGCTGCACCGTATATTCAACTGTAGGCTGCATGACATGCCTATATTCGACTGTAGGCTGCATTGTAGATTCGACTGTAGGCTGCACCGTATATTCGACTGTAGGCTGCATGGTATATTCGACTGTAGGCTGCATTGTAGATTCGACTGTAGGCTGCACCGTATATTCGACTGTAGGCTGCATGGTATATTCGACTGTAGGCTGCATTGTAGATTCGACTGTAGGCTGCACTGTATATTCGATTGTAGGCTGCATGGAATATTCGACTGAATTCCGCCCTCCCGCTTTTGATCTTCTTGTGTAATGATGCGTCGTTTGATTGTTCATTTGTATCCCTTTTCTTATCTCTTGTATATCATAAGATTAATCTGTAAGATTCGTTTTTTCTTCTTCGTTGTCTAGCGGTTACCACATAACAAAAGTTGTGCGTGTGTGTGTGTCTACACTTCTATTTAGAAACACTTGGCGCATGGGTGCATGCAGAGCCTGTTCAGGACACTAACGTGCCCCCGCTACTGACGACACTATTCTCTTAGTCCACCACCACCACCCTTAAAGGAGCCAGCGTGAGTGAGGTCCTCCTCCGATTCGAGGGCGCCACCATGACCGTCCACCGACAGCTCCCCAGAACACGCTGATCCCCATTTCTTTGACCCGAACGTGTCCATCCTTTATTAATCAGCCGCGAACGAAAGCTGCTTAATGCTTTCAAGGCAGTCTGTTCCTGGCTATCTATTTTAATACGATAAAGTTTGAACAGAGGGGCCTAAGAGGCTCGAATGTTGCATGAGGGTGGGTACTTAGGATATCTAGCCCAAGTTCGAAGAAGAAGGTCATTGTCACTGGAGCCGATAATGCCGTGCTGCGCTGAACAGAATGAGTTCTGTGCTTGTAATTTCCTCTAATCTGTCACTCTCTTTGACTCTGCCTTTCCCTCTGCTTGCTGTCATCTACTATCTTTCTGCCGCCTTTGCCAGTCCATTCTCCTGCCTTTAAAAAAAGAAAAAAGTTTGAACACAATGTCAAAAAAGATTTCCGAGGGTAGGTACTTAGGATATCTAGCCCAAGTTCGAAGAAGAAGGTCATTGTCACTGGAGCCGATAATGCCGTGCTGCGCTGAACAGAATGCTGCCGTGCATCAAGAGATACCCCCCCCCCCCCCGCCCCCCCCCCCCCGTAGGAATACCGGGGGTCTTTTGTATAAATAGTTCCCCCACCTTCTGGAAGTTCTGTGCTTGTAATTTCCTCTAATCTGTCACTCTCTTTGACTCTGCCTTTCCCTCTGCTTGCTGTCATCTACTATCTTTCTGCCTTTCCGGTCCATTCTCCTGCTTTAAAAAAAAGAAGAAAGAAACACAATGTCAAAAAGATTTCCTCCAGCCGAAGTCGGACATGCTGGGCCTAACTCATTTCTTAGTCAGGCGCATAACGGCAGCATGACGCATCTGCGCTCATAATTGACGGGAAACTGTCTAGAGCGATCGAAGAAGAAGAAGAAGAAGAATCAAGAGTGCCGCGCCACGCCGAAAATGCTGCCGTGCGTCAAGGTCACCCGAAGCCGACAATGCTGCCGCTGCTGGTTGATCTAGCGTTTTCACGCTCTTATTTCACATCTCATCAGTTTGCAAAGTAGCCTAACGCGGCAAACCACAAGATGACCCTTCTCAGTATTTTAATTATTTGCTATTACGAGCCTTATATTAGCTGTGATGACGGTGTAGCGGATGTTTCTTTGATTTAAACTTGTCAATTAAACAACAGTGGCTGTTATTGGTGTTGATCATTTTGTTTGTCTCAGCTCTGTCAGCTCTGTCTCATCTTATCCGCCCACTCTGTCTCTGTATGTCTGTCTGTCTGCCTATCTCTCTCTCTCAGTCTCTCTCTCTGTCTCTCTCTCTGTCTCTCTCTCTCTCTCTCTCTCTCTCTCTCTCTCTCTCTCTCTCTCTCTCTCTCTGTCTCTCTCTCTCTCTCTCTCTCTCTCTCTCTCTCTCTCTCTCTCTCTCTCTCTCTCTCTCTCTCTCTCTCTCTCTCTCTCTCTCTCTCTCGCTCTCTCTCTGTCTCTCTCTCCCCCCCCCTCCGCGCTTAAGTCTCCCTCTCTACCTCTGTCCCTCCCCTCCTCTCCGCCCCCTCTTCTCTCTCTCTCTCTCTCTCACCTCTCTCTCTCTCTCTCTCTCTCTCTCTCTCTCTCTCTCTCTCTCTCTCTCTCTCTCTCTCTCTCTCTGCCGCCCCCCCTCTCCTCTCTCTCTCTCTCTCTCCCCCCCCCTCTCTCTCTCTCTCTCTCTCCCTCTCTCTCTCTCTCTCTCTCTCTCTCTCTCTCTCTCTCTCTCTCTCTCTCTCTCTCTCTCTCTCTCTCTCTCTCTCGAACATTTTCATAGTTTTCATGTTCATAGCTAAAGCATTAGCAACTGTCTCTTACGTTATTGATCGTGCACAAACGCATCGCCGCCATCCAATATGATAGTCATTAGTTCGTCTCCTCAATCAGGGCCGGATCTAGTGGGGGGTTCCTGGTTTCTGGACACCCTCCACCACCCCAAGCATGTACCTTATACAAGGGTTAAAAGTAAGAAAATGGCTCGATCATTGCCTTACTAATCCCTAGTGGGGGGTTTCCTGGTTTCTGAACACCCCCCCACCCGCCCCACTCTGCCCCATATCAAAATAACAGAAGATCAGAGAGAGAGAGAGAGAGAGAGAGAGAGAGAGAGAGAGAGAGAGAGAGAGAGAGAGAGAGAGAGAGAGAGAGAGAGAGAGAGAGAGAGAGTCAAATTCAAACATATTTTAATTGTTATAAGCCTCTGACCCATAACGCTGGAGTTCACAAAAAGTATCAATAACATAAATACATAGCTCACTATGGTGATCAATAACGGGAAAAAAGAAAAGAACAAAGACACACAAGAACATCATCATCATCATCATCATCATCATCATCTATCATAATCAACTGTCCGTGTGTGTGTGTGTGTGTGTGTGTGTGTGTGTGTGTGTGTGTGTGTGTGTGTGTGTGTGTGTGTGTGTGTGTGTGTGTGTCTGTGTCTGTGTGTCTGAAACACAAAACGGGCCTTATAACTCCGCCGATTTTCGACCGAATCGCTTCAAATTTGCTGTGAGCCCTAACGGGGCGATGGCAACGGCAACCGAGGCGGCCGTATCATTTGCGCGGTTTCGCAAATGCGTGAAACGCACATCCGCCGGCTTCTCGGCGCCCGTATCTCCGGCGTTTCTGGGCCGATTGCCTTCGAATTTGGCACTGAGGAAGATGACCGGGGCCGGGGACTATCCGTGTGCCAAACCGGAAGCGAATCGATTTAGAAATGCCGACATTGACTCGAGATTTGGAACATGCATGACCAGGGATAGTGACTATCGTCGTGCAAACTTTGAACACCATCCGTGCATAAACACGTGCTATAAACCGATTTATTTTGCAGGACGCTAATTTCAACCAACACTTGACACATAACCAAAGACTCTAAAATGGGAAGATGGACTACTTAAGAGTTACGGTGAGCCTGGCTGATAGAGTTATCGTTAGTGGGGTAGTTCACAGTGGCGGCTATGCAAAGACTCAGATTGGAATTTGAACGGAGAATTCAACTGGCCCATCGACGTGTTATGTCATAAAGATGTTTAAAAGGGACACAACCAGTGTTTCTGTCCTCACTACTCATATAGGGAAAAGGGACCAGATGTTAGTCTTTTCTTTTCAATGTCTTTGGCTCTTTGCTTGCCTCCCCGTGGCGAGCCCGGCTGCAGCTATTTTTATACAGACAGTGGAGAGAGAGAGAGAGAGAGAGAGAGAGAGAGAGAGAGAGAGAGAGAGAGAGAGAGAGAGACTGACTGGGGTGTGGGTGTGGGTGGGGGTGGGAGTAGAACGCAGCAAGCTTCCCCCCCCCCCCCCCCCTATGGATACTGGGAGGGGGGGGAGGCTTCCGTACAAATAGTTCCCCCACCGGAAGTTATGTGCTTATAACTACCTCTAATCTGTCAGTCTCTTTGATTCTGCCTTTTCCCTTTGCATGCTGTTATCTACTATCGTTCTGCTTTTCCGGTCCATTCTCCGGCCTTTTTTCAAGAAATACTTTCAAAAAGATTTCCTCTAGCCGAAGTCAGACATGCTGGGCCTAATTATTCTTACTTAGGTGCATAACAGCAGCATGATGCATCTACGTTCGTAATTGACAGAAATTCTCCTGCCTTTTTTCAAGAAATACTTTCAAACACATTTCCTCTACCCGAAGTCAGACATGCTGGGCCTAATTATTCTTACTTAGGCGCATAACAGCAGCATGATGCATCTACGTTCGTAATTGACAGAAACATGCCTGAACGACCGAAGAACAAGAACTTAGAAGATGAAGAAGAAGAAGAAGTACTACTCTCTCTCTCTCTCTCTCTCTCTCTCTCTCTCTCTGTCTTTCTCTCTGCGTGCGCGAGGTCAAAGTGAAAATGATTATGAAACACTCTTTCTGCAATAGGTCAAATACTTTCAAAAAGATTTCCTCTAGCCGAAGTCAGACATGCTGGGCCTAATTATTCTTACATAGGTGCATAACAGCAGCATGATGCATCTACGTTCGTAATTGACAGAAATTCTCCTGCCTTTTTTCAGACATGCTTTCAAACACATTTCCTCTACCCGAAGTCAGACATGTTGGGCCTAATTATTCTTACTTAGGCGCATAACAGCAGCATGATGCATCTACGTTCGTAATTGACAGAAACATGCCTGAACGACCGAAGAACAAGAACTTAGAAGACGAAGAAGAAGAAGAAGTACTACTCTCTCTCTCTCTCTCTCTCTCTCTCTCTGTCTTTCTCTCTGCGTGCGCGAGGTCAAAGTGAAAATGATTATGAAACACTCTTTCTGCAATAGGTCAAGATGTGCCCCCTCTCCCCCCCCCCCCCCCCCCCCCCCCCCCCCCCCCTGAAATGAAAGACCTTACACATTTGTGATCCATTTTCTTGGAAGGTGAAATGCTGCCTTCTTCTTGGAAATGTAAAACCGAAAGTTTCACTTTCGTGTGTTTCAGACTGGCTGTCTGTTGAAAGCCACAATAGCAAAAACGTGTGTCCCCGAGTGGCAGATAAGTCCCCGAGCAAGTAAATGTGGGGAGGGGGTAGGTGTAGGGAGGAGATAGCTGCCACGGGGTTAAAACTGCCATGGGGTTAAAACTGCCACGGGAGTTAACTGCCACGGGGCGATTGCTAGTTGTTATAATTATGTAAACACAACATAGATAAACGGACACTCATCATACATATATAATATTCTTTTCGCAAGGCAAGACCTTTGTGGATAAATAATGACATCTTAAATAATAGGCCCTAATGTTAGGGTTTTTCATTACAGAGAGAGAGAGAGAGAGAGAGAGAGAGAGAGAGAGATGCGCGGACATTGAGCATGATGTCATGACTGTTTGTGTATGTGGGGGCAACTATGAACTATGACGTAATACACACTTCCGGTTTCGCACGCTCATATGATCGGGCTTACAGAAACTTCGTTTGCACAAAGTGCTCGTTGAAGTTAAGTTCTGAGGAATGTTTTTCACGTCTGAAGATAACGAAGGAGATTTTCTCTCTCAAGGAGGCGGGTAAGCATGGCTATTTCGTTGTTTGTAAGAAACTTTATGCCGTGATTTTATGGTAAGTATTTATGGAACGAAACGCGAACACGAAATGGGGGCGGGGACAGAGTCACACACACACACACTGACTGACACAACTTCCTTCCTTCCAGTAAGTGACCACAGTCAAACTTGACTATTCTGTCACTGCCGACTGCATGGGGCAGCCGACTCGTCGTAACTAAGTTTGCTTTCCCCAATCCCTTTAAAGTTATTTGTTGGTTAAATTAAATGCATTTGTTTGGGTTTCGATTTCAGGCAAAACTAAGCAAGCAACTGGGGTTTTGCCAAGCCAAGAACAAAATTATTTTAGAAAAGCTCTGAATGTTTGTGTTGTTGTTGTTGTTCCCTGGCTTAATGACTCCAGGGATCATCCCAACAGCCAGAGCACTTGAACAATTCAGTACAAATACACCAGCTAGGGATGAGAACATTACGTGTGTGACCGTTTTCGATTACCCCGCCATGTGGGCAGCCACACTCCGTCTTCGGGGGATTTTAGACTGATGATGTTATGCTGGGAGCTTGTCATGGCTTAAGACAAATCCCCGCACAACCATTCAGAGCATAACATATATTAACAACATTTTGATGTAGCCTTGGCGTTCTAGCTTATGTCAACTGGTCTGACACAGCCTCATGCCAAGGCAATGTTTGTGTTGTTTTTGTTGAAATTGAAAAAAATATATACACAGATACGCACTGTGACAGTGCAAACCGGCCAGAGTCATGTTTCATAGTGTACGCTTAAAGCAACTAACCAGTCTGATATGAATTAGTTTGCATAGAGTAAGTCCATGTGTTTATATGTTTGTACTCACACACACAGAGACAGACAGACAGACAGACAGAGAGGCCTGTCTCAATACCAGTCCTCTTGCCAGGTAATCAGATAATAACTGCACTAATACTAATAGTAATGTCCCATATGTGTCCTTGTGACCGGGAGGACGTTAAGCACTAACTTTCATTCAGGTAATCAGAAGATTTTCTTCCCTTCTCCCCCCCCCCTCCTCCCAAACCTAGACCCAACACTGGCAACAGGCCTCACACACCTGGTCACAAGACACCACATTCTTCCAAATACCATTCCTCCACCACCCCTACCTCCCTCCCCATTTCAGTCCCATGACTTCCTCTCCATTCATATGACCCTTATTTTTTTCCACCCTTCCTTTTTCACTTTCTCCTCTCCCTTTCTAACCACCCCCATTCTTTATTACATCACAAGCATATGACCACTCTATTAATCCACCCTAATTTTCTCTCTCTCTCTCTCTCTCTCTCTCTCTCTCTCTCTCTCTCTCTCTCTCTCTCTCTCTCTCTCTCTCTCTCTCTCCTCTCTCTCTCTCTTCTCTCCTGTGGTATGATTTATCATGATATTGATAACATTTTTGTCAAAGACAAGTGGTTGCTTCCCTTTGAGTTTGACCATGTTAGAATATTGAATGTTAAAACTAGTGTCCAAAAAAAAACTTAAAGGTCAAGGTCAGCACAGTTATATATATTTTTACAGCCCCCCCCCCCTTTCCCCCCTCCCCCCCCCCCCCACTCCCGCCGCCACTGTGATACACCAGCACACAAAATTTGGAGTGATTCTGTTCACTGGTTCATGAGATACTGCTCATAAACAAAATATATAGCCCAAAGAAGGAAATTTTGGTTTTCAAGGTCAAGGTCAGCACTGTAATGATTATGGAAAGGAAGCTGTCTTTTCAAGATGTCTACCCCTCTGTCAAATTTGATCAAAATCTGTCCAGTAGTTTTTAAGATAATCGATAGACAGACATTATAAACAAACAAACAGACATACAACCCAGAAACAAAACCTGTCAGACTCAGTCTGGCCGGGTAATCTACAAGTTATTATTTTTCGCATTGCATTCCATAATAACATTAAATAATGAAGATAGTCCGTTTAGACTCTAAAACATCTTAATAGTTACATTAATCATATATCCTTTTAGTACCATTTAAAAGTAAGTCTGCTGCAAACCATATCGATGGCTTAGAGTCACCAGATTTAAGAACTTGTATTAAAGTAAAATGGGGAATATGCTTTTCAAATGTCTGCAGTCTCTTTTTGAAACAAGTTATTAGTTTTCTCAATATGTTCAATAATACGTCAATGGACTATCTGAAGATAGTCCATTTTGACTCCAAGCCATCGATATAGACCTTTCTATATCCTTAATCAGCCAATGACAAGTCTGCCTGTCTGCAGCATTCTGAACTCTTGGTAGAGGCCCTTTTCAAGAAAGGCAAAAGGTACAGTCCTGAAAATTATCGCCCCATCTCCCTGACAAACGTGCCATGCAAGTTACTAGAGCACATGTATACTACTATTACTAGTCAGCACCATCATGGGGTTTGCGGAAGCTAACAACATCCTGGAAGAGGAGCAGCATGGATTCAAGAAGGGCCGTTCTTGTGAGCCAGCTACTCGGGCTTGTGGACAAGTTGTCACACTCCATGGAGATGGGTAGACAGAGCGACGTGTTGGTGATGGATTTTTCCAAAGCCTTCGACAAAGTCTGCCACTCCCTCATTATCCACAAACTCCGACACTATGGCATAACGGGCAACCTGAACAGATGGATCCAGAACTAGCTCTCGGACAGGAAACAGGCAGTTGTTTCTGTCGAGTCTGGAGTCCCACAGGGCTCAGTCCTGGGGCCAACCCTGTTCCTTCTATGCATTAATGACCTACCAGAAAAACTGTCTTCAACTTCTCGATTGTTTGCGGACGACACCCTCTGTCACAGATCCATCACAACTCAGAAAGACCAAGAGGCACTCCAACATGACCTTGACTGCATGGCAGAGTGGGAAGCTAAGTGGCAACTGCAATTCTCCCCAGGCAAATGCCAGACTCTACAGGCATCAAGAAAGAAAAACACCCAGCCTGCCTCCTACCAACTTCATGGCCAGAAACTCGAAACAGTCCAAGAAACAAAATATCTTGGGGTCACCATCTCACAAGACAACCTGGGACTCCCACATCAACAACATCACGAACAAGGCCAACAAGACCTTGGGTTTCCTTAGACGGAATCTTAAAGTAGGGTCCATCAACGTGAAGGAGACAGCATACAAGGCCTTGGTACGACCAACGCTGGAGTATGCCGCGCCTGCATGGGACCAGCACACTGACAAGAACATCGGCAAGCTAGAAAAGATAAACCACCGTCAGTCATCTAGCGTGGACAATGTGCTGACGTAGCTGCACTGGCCTCTACTCAAGGACAGGCGATGAACGGCAAGGCTGGCCATCTTCTTCGGATACCACCATGGAGAGGTGGCCATCAATACTCAACATAGGCCAACACCTCATCCACCAACCAGACAAATGAGACAAGCGCACACTGCCGCATATGATGTCTGCTTCCCACAACCAAAACTAACCCCACAACCAAAACTAACTATAGGAAGTTCTCCTTTTCCCCCAGAGCAGTGTGCGAGTGGAACAGTCTTCCACCTGAGGCAATTTCATCAGCCTCGGTAGAAGTCTTCAAATCCCAGATCTGAACCCCTTCCTCTCCACCTTCCATGCCCCCCTCCCATGTTTTCCAGCCTCCCAGTGGCCCCTACCCCCCTGACCCTCTACACCCTCCTCCATTTCCCTATTGAGCTGATCATCTGGGCAGCTATTTTTCCCCACAGTACTAATGATTAGTATACCGGAAACCCCTTTGTTTTGTTTTATGCATCATAATTGTCAGCAAGATGACGGCGGATACCTTAAATGAAAGAAGAAGAAGAGAGTAGTTTGAGGCAAAAATTCCATTATAATAATATCAATTATCATATAATATAGTAAGTCTAATACTAATAGAGCTTGAATTTCAATGGAGCTCAAACTTATGATTTCTAGTGGCTACCACCCCTGCAACATTATCCATGCACCATAGTTGACTAACTTTAAGATTACTGATCACAATCATCACTTAGGTGTGGTTATGGTTTAATCAAATTTTTATTGAGTATCACATAGTAAAGCAGCAACATAAACAAATGAGAACGAGCACAACAAGCTTAAAGCTTATACAAGGCGCTCAAACACAAGCAGATTATACAATATTGGCTGCCACAAGTAATAAGAGACTGGAACAGAACATGATAATGAAAATGATAGCATACAAAATGTGTACTCGTGAACAAGCAAGCAACAACAAGGTATGCTTATCTGTCTATAAACAAAAATTCAGGTCCAAATTGGCATCAGTGTTTGGGATGGACCGGGCCAGCAGTCAAGGCGGCAACGAGTCTCTGACCTACACAGCCCCCAAGCAACCCAAGAGAAAAGGTGAGCAGTGCATGAGGCGTTATATAATGCATGCCTTTGTGATGTGACATGTGTATGTTGTGTTTTATATGAGCGTTCCTCACACAAGATGATGAAGAGTTCTGATCTGTGTCTGATCAGCAGTTACTATTGGCCACTGCAACACCCACCTTTTGCAAGAGTGAATGCCCTTGGTGGGTGGGGGAAGATGATTGAGTACTGACCAAACAAGGAAAAAACCCCTGCACATTTAGCCCTTTCAACTCTAGCCATTCCTCAGCCAAAATTTACCATTAAACTTACCCTTTTAGAGAAAATATTTTGTCTGCAATATTAGGGATTCCTCTGTGACATGCATAAAATAGCGCCTATCCTTACCTTCCAAAAGTAAGAACATAAGGTCACTGGATACCAGACCTTCATTTGATGCCTTTCAGTGACATGGGTGGTAAATCATTGTGGTGCCAAGAGGCGACAGTGGCAATGAAAGGGTTTTAATTAAGATGTACTGGATCTAGTGTAAAGATTGCTTGATTTTAATGTTGGTGCTATTGTGTGTAATTTGAATACAAACACTGGGTCAGATAAATCACATAAGAATACAATGAATGAAATAGTGAGGCCAAGAGAGGAGATAACGAAATTGACCAAAGGGGTAGAACTCTCTTTCTAATTAGTCATCTTCTCCACCATTGTTGATGTGTACTGTGTGGGTGAAGGGTCATCTGAAAGGCGAACCTGGCACATTCTTTTTTTAGAATGATGCTTTGTTTGCCTCCCTTTGGCTCAGATCCACGCATTGCTAGATGATTGGCATCATAGTCAACTTTGGTGGAGGGGAGTTAATTCGAAAGAGAGTTCTACCCCTATGTTCAATTAAGAATACAATGTTTGAACGCTAAGCATGTTTTGTTGAAGACACTGGAGGGGGGGAATCGGGAGCCGCCCAAACCACCGGGGTCACTTCTGCCACTGTTGTACATGCCTACAAATTGTGAGTGATACACTGTGTGTGTGTGTGTGTGTGTGTGTGTGTGTGTGTGACTGTGTGTGTGTGTGTGTGCGTGTATGCGTGCATGCATGTGTGCGTGCGTGTGTGTGTGTGCATGTACTTGCATGCAGGAGAGTGCGTGTAAGTATGTTGATGTCCATACATTTCCAGTATGTGTGTTCATTGTGTGTCTGTGTATAGATGCACATGTGTATGTGTACGTGCGCACGTTTATTGTATGTGTGTCTGTCTTAATAATTTTGTTGTTGGTATTTCTTTTTAATATGCAGGGTTGATAGTCAATATGCCAGCCAAGGAAAAGTGGGTGCTGCCATTCTAACCAACCATGCCGCTCATGAGGTAAACACTTGCTTCTTCCTTCATGTTCTTCTTTATCTTCTTCTTCTTTTTTTGTCTTTGTTGTCATCTACTTTGTCTTCTCTTCACCACCTTCTTCTTTTCTTTGTCTTCATCTTCTTGTTTTTCTTTATTATTATCATTATATATTCATCGCTTCAACTTTATTCTTAACCCTTTTGCCGCCAGCCAATTTTCACCTTACCCTAGGTAAAGAAAAGTTGGCATATGCAGTACTGTGAATCCCCCAATGACATACATCAAATAAACCCTTTCCTTATCTCTCAAAATTAACAACATAAGGATATTGGATAACTGATCCAACTTTCAAGCCTTTTACAGACAAACCCCTATTTTACGACCCTCTGTTAAGCGACCACCTCTCATTTGAGACCGGATTTGTTGGCACGGATGCATTTTACTATGTAAGCGACCTCTCTTAAACGACTTCCTCTAAAACGCGACTTACGACCGCCATTTTGTTGGTTTTTACGACTGTTGTTGTCGTCTGCATAGACTTCGAGCAAAGGGAAACAACCACGGTCAAGGGCCTGAAAGCTGAGTCGCTTCCCTTGTTGTAGAAAAGATGGCGGAAAGCGTAGGAAAAGCACGAAAACCACTGACTTTGAAAAAGAAAACCACTGACTTTGGACGAGAGTGGAGGTGATTAACAGAAGTCGGCGAAGTGAAACTGTAATACATCGATTGCACAATCCTATGGAGTTGGAAAGACCCAAATCCAGTTTTAATATGTCATTGTATGTGTGCATGAAGAAGAGAGTATGAACTGTGCTGAACTTTTTCTTTCTACGGCTGCCATTGAAAACCTCCGTCATACGACCCCTCCAATTTACGACCGATTTTTCCGGACATTTTGGAAGTCTTAAGATAGAGGTTTGTCTGTAGTAGCATGGGTGTTAAATCAGTGTGGTGCTAAAATGCGACATCGGCGGTGAAAGGGTTAATCTTAGTCTATTTCTTCATCTTCTTGTCTCCTTCCTTTATTTTTTATTCTGCTTTTCTTTTATTTAAGAACACTGATTTCTTCTTCTTTTTTCTTATTATTTTCTTCTTTTTTTCTTCTCCTTTTCCATCTCCCACTCATTCTTCTCCTCTTCTTTTCTACTTCTACCTTTTCTCCTCATCTTTCTTCTTCTTCTTCTTCTTCTTCATCTGTGTGGTTGTCAACTTTTTCTTTGTCTTTGTGTTTGTCACGTGTACTGTGAGTAGATGTGTATGCATGTGTCTCTCTACGAGTGTGTGTGTGCGTGTGCGTGTGCGTGTGCGTGTGCGTGTGTGTGTGTGTGTGTGTGTGTACACCTGTACACATGAACATACAGAATTGATATTTTGGCAAAGGTAAAGATGTGCCACCCCCCTTGCATTTCTCGGTTAATTCTATTTTTCCGTTTTTGCCTTTCTTACCATACATAAAGCTGTATTTTATATACATGCTTTGCTAATTACCTTTTTGGAATACTAACCCTAACCCTAACCCTAACCCTAAACCTAACCCTACCCCCCACTATGTACTCAGCAAGTACACCGCGATTTGTCACAGTGCGTGGTTCGTTGCGTTTTTTTGTCTTATAGGGTGAGGGCCACGTTAGGTTAGGGTGTAGGGCTATGGGTTAGTATTCCTAAAAGGTATATTAGCTATAAAATGTTCCTAAAATACAGCTTTATGTATGGTGAACAAAGGCAATGATTTAAAAATACAATTTGTGATGAGATAGGTAGGGGGGGTGGCACATCTTGACCTTTACCCAAATGCGTGTGAATCAGTGAATATGAGTGCCTTGAGTTCAATTCTAAAGAAAAGCGCTATATAAATGCTATGTATTATTATTATTATTACTTAGCTCAATTGTAACTGTGGGTTTTGTGCAGTACCGCATTCTGCTGTACATCAGCAAGCAACAGCAGCTGACCAATGCGAAAATCACCCCTACGTTTGCCTTCAACGTGAGTGCCGCGTGTATGTTGTGTGCGTTTGTTATGCCGACTCATTCCTACTGTACTATATTGTCTTAGAATACTCTTTTTTGGGTGACGCATTATGCGATTTAAAATACATTTTGTGATGCACAAAATTAAACCAAGGAATGAACACCCAAAACCTCTCAACAAAAAATCTAAGTAGCAAAATAACTGATAAGGTAAGTACAGTATATTAAACCAGATATTGTAAATATAATTTATAACATAGAAAGTTTTAGGATGCATCAATGATTGTGCCTGTTTATACCAGTACATGTACAAGTTTACATTTCACATGTTTCCATCTTAATTGAACCAATCCAAAGACATGAACATGTTTTTCCCTCACTGTTTCTCTTTTAAGGAGAACACCCCCCCCCCCCTGGGCGCCCACACACACACACACACACACACATACCCCCAAAGTATCCAAGATCAAAGATGCATACAGTGGAGTACTCTTAACACAAAACTGGATAACAGAAATATTGTGGAAGTTAACGCACAAAAATCTGTTTGGACTGACGAAAACCCTCTTGATTATTGCTTCATGATTAAGACAAATAATGGTTAATGCACAGAAAAATCTATGTCCACTGTATGGTGGGTTTTTTTTTTATCCCTCTACTTCATACCAAATCAAAAGATCCCTAACATGTTATCATTGCTGTGTTAATTTCCTTTTGTATAAGTCTATGAAATTTGGGCTGCTCCCACCTGGAGAGTGTGTCAACGCAAGCGCAGCGCCACCCATATGTATTTTTTCTTTTGGGGGGGGGGAAGAAGGGGGGGGAGCGACTTTGGAAACCTAGCTATGAATTTGGTCATGCCAGGCAGCAGGATTTCTCCCTTACCCACTTATAACTGCCGTGGGATTTTTACGTGCGTAAAACACACGGGGTCAGACTTGCTTTAAGTCCCATTTCCGAAGGACTCGACGTTCAGTTGGATTTTCCTGTCAAACTAGAAACAAAAAGGGTGAGGCCGGGATTCGAACCCAGGTCACCCGCGCATTAAAATTGGCAGGCGAACGTCTGAACCACTCTTGTCACTTTCCTTCCCTGTGCAGGTTCAGACGAACAATTATGCAAATTTCTACGATGACGCCCGCATCAACTGGTCCATCATGTTCACCAGCGCTCAGGATGCGGAAAAGTTTGCCAAGGAGGTGAGGCAGCATGGGTGAATGAATGAATTAATCAAACCATGAGTGAACGAATGAGTAGAGGTAGGGGGGAAGACCGGTTTGAACCGAAAAACCGGTGCTAAGCTTTCGCGGTTCGAAAAACCGGTTCGAGTTGCTGTGAACCGTTTTTTTAACTGCAAACTAAAAGCAAGTTTTTCTTGCAATAACGCATTCTTGTCGAGAAACAACACTGATTCTCAGCGCAGATTGGGTGTTTGTAAACCAAGAGTAGCTGTTTCTAGTTTGTGGTGGCTTTGACTTTGACTGATAGGTGTTGAGTTGAGTGTGTGTGCGTCATAAGTCATAAGTTTCTTTATTGTGTTGTGTGTGTGTGTGTGTGCACGTGCGTGCGTGTGTGTGTGAATATTCTGACAAATAAATATGTGTTTGCATATGTGAAACTAGTGATGCGAGTACTGGCTAAAAACACTGGTTCGATAAAACTGGTTCGAATAGGGAAAAGCAGTTTTAAACCGGTTCTGATTTTTGAACCGGTTCAGATTTTTGAACCGGTTCTCAACTCTACGAATGAGTGAGTGAATAAACGAGTGTTTGAGTAAGTGAGTGTATGAAAGCTAGAATGAATAAATGAACTAGTTACTGTAATTCATTGACTGCAACTAAGCCGCTTCGTAATATAAGCCGCACCACCTACTTTTTTTTGTTGTTGAAAAAAGTAGGGCATAAACCGCGTCGAAGCATAAGCCTCGGAAGCATGGCGATGCACGATGTCTGCTTCCGGTTGAGTCTAGAGTTGATCGCGGGTGTGTTGACTGTCAAAACGAAAGTGTCGGACAGCGAAACAGATCGTCATTTTGTGAAAAGTATGCCGAAATCAAGGTGATTTTTTTTGTCAACAACCGTGAACAAGGCCACAGATCAAAGGTCTGGATCAAGGATGCCACTGAGTTGAGTTTACTTTCACTTTCGGTAACGTTTAGGCCGCGGCACTGTACTAGCCGCAGGAAGGGGTGTGTGTTAAAAAAAAAAGTTGCTGCTTATGGTACGCGAATTACGGTAATTAATTCAACTGTTCCGACTAAGCATTCCAATTAATGCATCCTTAACTATTCCATCAACTACTCCAATAATTAAGTCAATTTTAACTATTCCAACTGCTAGTGGAGTGAAGTTTCAGCCTTTACCGAAGACGGACAACTTTGGAACACTCTGTCTGCCTCACGTGTCTTTAGACACAGGATTCTTAAAGTGTAAAGGCCCGACTACACTACATGTGATTCAATTCACTGTGATCAGATTTTGACATTTGTGAGGCATGATTGACGTGAAATTCTACTATCTACAGGGTTCGTACAGGGTCCTTGAAACCTTGAAAAGTCATGGAAAATTGACATGGCCTTTTCCAGGGCTTGAAAAGTGCTTGAAAAACAGCAAAGGCCCCAAAACTCCTGGAAAAGTCCTGGAATTTTCAGTATCGTCTGACCATGTCCTTAATCTCAATCCATCAAAGTCAAAATCTGTCCTCCACCAAAAATAATTAATGTTAAAACTAAATTCAAATGAAAAAACAACAAAAACTTTCATGGTCATACCGATATCGCGATCATAGCAGACGACATTTGCGCGAGTTGTCTGCTGCTGAAGTTACTTCCCTTTACCGTACTTCCGTTCTCCGGTAAAGGAGACTGCATTTTCAACGATGTTAGGCTGCAAAAAGAATATCAGAGCTGGTTAGCTCCGTCAACACATGGTTCAAAACTGAAAGCTAACTGCACAGTATGCAAAAAGAACTTTGACATCGCCAGCATGGGCGAGAGTGCTGTAAAAAGCCATTGTCAAAGCCAGAAGTACAAGCAGCACAGGCGGAGCTCAGGCGGGAACGAAACCGGCATTGACTGGTATGCCAGATTGAGTCCTTGAAATTTAGTAAACTGGTCCTGGAAATGTCCTGGAATTTTTTGTACACAGATCTGTACGAACCCTGTTTCTAAATAAATCTGATAAAATCCTACTAGCACTCTGATCCTTTTTCAAAGGTGACAAGCCGAAAACTATGTCAGCAGACTAGCTTTTTCTTCATTCTTTTTTTTGTCTCGCGAAAACGAGATTGATAATGGCAGCACAGGATTATTTCTTTTCTGATCAGACAAGAGCTTGTAATATCTTTCCGCAAACATTGCAATTATAAAGTCGTTTCCTAGACCCACTTTTTTGCGCAAACGTTACGCGCGCGGAGAGCAACCTCTCGTGAAACTCGCCCCCTATATGGCTGAAACATCCCCCAATGCGTCACCAGGTGGGGCTGCTGAAGGCGGTGTCGGCGGCAGGTCAGCTGACCTCGGTGGTGCAGCAGGACGTGAGGCTGGGGGAGGGAGGGTGTTTGGAGAGTGGGGACAGCGTGGAGGCCAAGTACACTGGGTGGCTGATGACCAACAACTCCTTTGGACAGGTCAGACAGAGAGAGAGGGAGAGAGAGAGAGAGGAAAGCTTGAAAAGAGAGAGACACAGACAGAGAAAAAACTTGAAAAGAGACAGACAGAGAGAAAGATGGAGGGAGGGAGGGGGTATGGAGAGCGTGGAGGCCAAGTACACTGGGTGGCTGATGACCAGCAACACCTTTGGACAGGTCAGACAGAGAGAGAGGGAGAGAGAGAGAGAGAGGAAAACTTGAAAAGAGAGAGGCAGAGAGAAAGATGGAGGGAGGGTATGGAGAGTGTGGAGGCCAAGTACACTGGATGGCTGATGCAGACCTGCTTACCCCCTTTACAAGTCTTGAGTAGTCTGGATAGCTGAAATGAGTAGTTTGGGTGCAAAATGTGTAGCTTTATTCATTAAACCATCGAGCAATGTTCACTGAAAATGAGTAGTACTAGTAATCAAGAATTAAAGAGCATCATTTTCAAATTTCAAAAGTAGTTGAGGTCCAAATTGAGTAGAATACTACTCGAAAAGAGTAGAGTAAACAGGTCTGCTGATGACCAACAACACCTTTGGACAGGTCAGACAGAGAGAAAAACAGAGAGATAAACAGAGATGGAGTGGGGGGAAGGAAGGTGTTTGGAGAGTGTTGACAGTGTGGAGGCCAAGTACACTGGGTGGCTGATAACCAACACCACCTTTGGACAGGTGATTCATAGAGAGAGGGATTGTTCTTCTTCTTCGATCGCTCAGACAGTTTCCTGTCTGTTGTGAGCGCAGATGCGTCATGCTGCCGTTATGCACCTAAGTAAGAAATAATTAGGCCCAGCCTGTCCGACTTCGACTTGAGGAGATCTTTTTGAAAGCGTTTCTTGAAAAAAGGCAGGAGAATGGACCGGAAAGGCAGAAAGATAGTAGATGACAGCAAGCAGAGGGAAAAGGCAGAGTCAGAGAGTGGCAGATTAGAGGAAGTTACAATCACAGAACATCCAGAAGGTGGGGGAACTATTTATGCAAAAGACCCCCCGGTATCCCCACGGGGAGGGGGGGGGGGGAATTGATTGATGGCTTAATTGTATAGAGGCCTTAGCCCATTACAATGTACACTAAACCTAACTCGTTTCAGTGAGCCTTCAGTGGACAAAATGAATCAGTAGATAACTAACCAAAGAGAGAGAGAGGGGGGGGGGGGGGGGGGGGGGGGTTCTGGAGAGTGGGGACAGTGTGGAGGCCAAATACACTGGGTGGCTAAAGAACAACACCACCTTTGGAGGTCAGGCAGACATTTTGGCCTGGTGAGATTTAGAGAGAACTGACAGTCATACAGACATGAAGGGGAAGAGAGAGAGAGAGAGAGAGAGAGAGAGAGAGAGAGAGAGAGACATTTTGAGATTTAGAGAGAACTGAGAGACATGAAGGGGAAGAGAGAGAGAGAGAGAGAAAGACATTTTGGCCTGGTGAGGTTTAGAGAGAACTGACAGTCATACAGACATGAAGGGGAAGAGAGAGAGAGAGAGAGAGAGAGAGAGAGAGAGAGAGAGAGAGAGAGAGAGAAGACATTTTGGCCTGGTGAGGTTTAGAGAGAACTGACAGTCATACAGACATGAAGGGAAAAACAGAGAGAGAGAATGAAAGAGAGAGTAAGAGACAGAGAGATGAAAACTGAAAGAAATACTAGGCAGAGAGAGAGAGAGAGAGAGAAGACATTTTGGCCTGGTGAGATTTAGAGAGAACTGACAGTCATACAGACATGAAGGGGGAAAAGAGAGAGAATGAAAGAGAGAGTAAGAGACAGAGAGATGAAAACTGAAAGAAATACTAGGCAGAGAGAGAGAGAGAAGACATTTTGGTCTGGTGAGGTTTAGAGAGAACTGACAGTCATACAGACATGAAGGGGAAAAAGAGAGAGAGAGAGAGAATGAAAGAGAGAGTAAGAGACAGAGAAAATTGAACAAAGGGTAATTACTCTCTTTTTCTAATTAACTCCCCTCCACCAAAGTTGATTACGATACCATTCACTTAGCAGTGCGTGGGTCAGAACCAAAGTGAGACAAGCAAAGCATCATTCTTAAAAAAGAATGTGCCAAGCTCGCCTAAGAGACAGAGAGATGAAAACTGAAAGAAATACTAGGCAGAGAGAGAGAGAGAGACAGAAGAAAGATAAATTGGGAGAGTGAGAGACAGAGAGAGAAACCGAGAGAAATACTTGGCAGAGAATGAGAGAGGAGAGAGATAGAAAACAAAAGAGATATAGCCTTAGGACTGGAGGGGGAGGGAAAGAGAGTCAGGGTGTGATAGAGAGAGAGAGAGGCAAGGGGAGGTTGGAGAATGGGGATAGTGCGCAGTTTGGAAAATGGGGATAGTGCGCAGTTCAAATACACTGCGTTGTTGAGTTGAGAGAGAGAGAGAGAGAGAGAGAGAGCGAGAGAGAGAGAGACAGACAGACAGATAGACAGATAAGGGAGCTTGATGTTCAAAAAGAACAGAAAAACAGCAAAAAAACATTTTCTTTGTTCAAAACTTTCTCCAGGTCTTTGACAGCAACGCCAGCTCAGACAAGCTGTTCCGATTCAAAGTGGGCAAAGGCAAGGTCATCAAGGTCAGTGTCATTTTGATTAGTTGTTTTTTTCTTCTTCTCCTCAGTATCATGAATTAAGCATTCCAGTCCTCGTGTTAAATACAGCATTAGGTTTATTGTGAAGTAGAGAAGCTCCTTTCTTTATGGCTTAATGATATAATAATCCGAGGACGTTTCAGCTTTTGAGAGGATGTTGCCTTTGTGATAGAGTTTGATTGTTTATTTTATGGTTAGCATTATGACTTCTTTTTTTTCTTTTTCATGCATTGTATCATTTGTATCATGTTTTCTTTTCTTTTTTGGGTTGGCAAAAGTTTATTTATGATGACTGTCCATGAAAATTTTAAGGCTTTTTTTTTTTTAGACAGGGGCACGTGGGAGGGAAGTCATGAGAGTGGAGAGGGACTGTAGAGAGGGATATTGATTTTCGTCTCTTTTTGGGGGGATGGGGTGGGGGGTGGCATACTTTTATGGTTCATAAGGCTTGTGGTATCTTCATCTTCTTCTTCCTGTCAATTATGAGCGCAGATGCGTCATGCTGCCATTATGCACCGAATTAAGAAATAGTTAGGCCCGGCATGTCCGCCTTCGGCTGGAGGAAATCTTTTTGAAAGTGTTTCTTGAAAAAAAAAAAGTCAGGAGAATGGACTGGTAAGACAGAAAGATAGTAGATGACAGTAAGGAAAGGGAAAAGGCAGAGTCAAAAAGAGTGACAGATTAGAGGAAGTTACAAGCACAGAACTTCCAGAAGATGGAGTAACTATTTATACAAAAGACCCCCCCACCGCGGTATCCCCAGGCTCGTGGTATTATTTTACACAAGATTTTGTGATGCATGTAATAGCTTCCCATTACCGTATTTTTCGGACTATAAGGCACACCTTTGTATAAGGCACCCCCCCCCCCCCCCCCCCCCCCCCCCCCCCCCCCCCCCCAAATTTACCTAAAATTTCAGATTTTGTTACTATATTTTCTTACTATTTCATCAGTCACTTTATAAGGCGCAGGGGTCTCAGTCTTGAAAAAAAGTATCGCTGTATAGTCCGGAAAAAACGGTATATTAACTCATTCGGGATGAAGGAGCCGGAGCCGGCTCATGAGAGTTTTCAAGAGGTTTTGATTTCTGGCGTGTAACCAGCTTTCAAGAGTCACCTCGTAATCTATTTTTAGTTTGCTTTGACCTTTCTTCTCTTGAAATCAACCAATCATTGCAGATTTTACTTTCAGTTTTGGCTGTAGGGGGGGGGGGGTGGGAGGAGGAGGGGGGGGGGGGGTTGTCAGAGATCGGAATGTGGAATTTTCCTTCTTTCTTAAAGCTGTTTTCGTCAATAGAAGACAAACGACGAAGGTATGGAATCTGACATTTTACGATCGTTTAGTGCACGGTGTTGGTAATCTTCTCTGATAATATCGGTCCCTAACTTTACGTAACTTTTTTTGTGATGATGCGTGTTTGAACCTCACCGAATGGCCAGTCCCGAACGGTTGTAAGGGGAAACAAGTGGCCAGTGCCGAGTGAATCAATGGTCATATTATGAGTCGAAGGGCGTTCAGTAATTTTTTTTTAAAAAGCCTTATAGTCTGATATACAGTACAGTGGAACCTCCCTTATAAGACCTTCTGAAATCATCCAAAATGAGGTCTTATAAGGGAGGGGTCTTATAAGGGAGGTAATTTTAATACTTACAAAGAAGGGCAATGTCTCAGAGAAGTAGGTCTTATATGGGAGGGAGTCTTATAAGGGAGGTTACACTGTCAATTGCTTTTGTTTTCTTTCTCATTCGTGTTTTCATTTCGTCATTTTTGTGTCTGACGATGGATGGCGATTAACGAGCAGGGCTGGGACCAGGGCATGATGGGACTGCGCAAGGGAGGCAAGCGGCTGATGGTGATTCCCCCTGCCCTGGCGTACGGGGCCCAGGGGGTGGCGGATCGCGTCCCCGCCAACGCCACCCTCATCTTTGAGGTGGAGGTCGTCAGGGTGAGCTGCTGCTGTTGTTGTTGTATTAGGTATTAGGTACTTTATAGTCACAGAGGCGTCTGTGAAATTCGGGTTGCTCCCACCTGGAGAGCGTGTCGCAGCCAGAGGCACGCCACCCAATTTTTTTTAATTATTTTTTTTTGCATGCGATTTTTGTGTGACTGATGGGGGGGGTGTTAAATTTTGACCAAATAACAACTTTTTCACTGCCACTGGGTTTAACGTATGCTAAGTGCATGGGCACATGGGACCTCGGTTTATCGTCTCATCCGAAAGACTCCACGTTCAGACCGCTAAGGCCTAGTGCAGAATAGGCTTTTTCAAGGCCTTATTTGATACATGTCATAAGGGGATTGACAGTATTGTAAATGCCAACCTTTCTTTACCCCACGTAAGTTTTATGGGATTTTTTGGGCTCAAAAATGTCTGGCAGCGAAAGGGTTAATAGGGAGGTTCCACTGTATTCTGTTTCTCTTTCTCTGCACTCCACCCTTACTTTTCTTTTCTTTATAAAACTACATTGATTTAATTGTGTCACTTTTGGAACCTGATGAAAGTGGTGTTTTACGTCCTCTCGGTCATAGACACATATGGGACATTTGTAAATACAAAGATGGTGGGAACAATACTGGCTGCAATGCCCGTAGGCAGTGCAACACCAATAAAGTCCCGAGTTTTTAGTATTATAGATAGGTGTAGTGGTAACCATGCCTCGGTTAAGCCTCATCGGCTATGGCACCGCCATTTTTGACTTTTGGAACCTAAGGTTCTTGAAACCTTTTATACCTTGCAGGTTTTTCGTTTTGCATTTGCTCAGGTCAAACTTCAGAAAGGGGAGGCCACTGGCGACGCATCGCAGCCTGCCCCTGCTCCCGTGTCGTCAGACTCTTCGATGATGGAGGAGGTGCCGGATGTAGGGCTTGGAGAGGACGGGGTGAAGGAACGATCCAGATCTATTACGGAGCAGTTGTCACATGTTAGTGTGTATGTGTGTCACTGTGTGTGTGTGTGTGTGTGATGAAGGAGGTGCCGGATATAGGGCCTGGAGAGGACGGGGTGAAGGAACGATCCAGATCTATTACAGAGCAGTTGTCACATGTTAGTGTGTATGTGTCACTGTGTGTGTGTGAGATGGAGGAGGTGCCGGACATAGGGCCTGGAGAGGACGGGGTGAAGGAACGATCCAGATCTATCACGGAGCAGTTGTCACATGTTAGTGTGTTTGTGTCACTGTGTGTGTGTGTGTGTCATTGTGTGTGTGTCACTGTGTGTATGTGTGTGTTTCTCACTGTGTGTTGTGTGTGTGTGTCACTTGTGTGTGTTTTGTGTGTGTGTGTGTGTGTGTGTCACTGTGTGTGTGTATGCACATGTGTGTGTGTCACTGTGTGTGTGTGTGCACTGTGTGTGTGTGTGTCACAGTGTGTGTATGTGGTTCACTGTGTGTGTGTGTGCGTGTGTGTGTGCCCTTGTATGTGTGTGATGGGAGAAAAGGTACCAGACGTAAGAACTGGAGATGATGATGAGATTAAAGAACAATCTGCTTCCATCACTGAATTGCTCTCATATATATTAGTGTGTGTGCGTGTATCTGCATATGTGTGTGTATGCATGTGTGTGTGTGTGGTTGGGCACGTGTGTGTGTGGGTGTATGAGTGAGTGTATGAATGAGTGTGCAACACGGTGTGCGAGTGATTGTGTATCTCTCTGTGTGTGTGTGTGTGTGTCCATGTGCGCTCTGTGTGTGCGTGCGCATGCACATGTGCATACACGCATGCTTAATGTGAGTGCATAATCTTTCTTTTGCTGTCTCCCTTCTCAGCAGTCGCCCAAGTCCGACAAGGCCAAGCTGATTTCGCGGATGGCCAAGATGGGACAACCCATGCTACCCAGCATGTCCGGGGCCGTCCCCGCCCAGCCCGACAGCGAAGAAGAGCCAGTGAGTAGATAAAAAATATTGTCTTAGCATCATCATCACCATCAACATCATCATCATCATCATCATCGTCATCATCATCATCATCACCATCATCATCATCGTCATCATGGCCAAGATGGGACAACCCATGCTTCCGAGCATGTCAGGAGCCGTCTCTGCCCAGCCGGTCAGCGAAGAAGAGCCAGTGAGTAGATAAAAGTTATTGTCTTATCATCATCATCATCCATCATCATCATCATCATCATTATCATCATCATCATCTCGTTTACATAACTTTATCTATTATTCATAATTTTCCTTCCTTTCCAGCCATCACCCCAGCCCACCTCCTCTGCCAAACCACAGCTGCCCTCCAAACCTCACCACGCTCAACACCACCACCCCACCTCCACCACCCCCCCTCAGCCCATGGCCCACGCCCAGGTAGCTGCTCAGCCTTACGCTCAACCCATGGGTCAACCGGCGATGGGTCAACCAGTCATGGGTCAACCGGCGATGGGTCAACCAGTCATGGGTCAACCGGCCATGGGTCAACCAGTCATGGGTCAACCGGCCATGGGTTACATGGATATGCAGGGAGTCGCCTCTGCCCAGCCCGCTTTTCTTCAGAGTGAGTTGTAGGAAACACACGCACACACACTTTGTTTCCTTTTCTCCATTTCATGCAGGAGTTTGTTTCCTGTCATGTCATGCAGAAATGTGTTGTTGTTTTCATGTCATACAGAAATGTGTTGTTGTTTTCATGTCATACAGAAATGTGTTGTTGTTTTCATGTCATACAGAGATTTGTTGTTGTTTTCATGTCATACAGAGATTTGTTGTTGTTTTCATGTCATACAGAGATTTGTTGTTGTTTTCATGTCATACAGAGATTTGTTGTTGTTTTCATGTCATACAGAAATGTGTTGTTGTTTTCATGTCATACAGAGATTTGTTGTTGTTTTCATGTCATACAGAGATTTGTTGTTGTTTTCATGTCATACAGAGATTTGTTGTTGTTTTCATGTCATACAGAGATTTGTTGTTGTTTTCATGTCATGCAGAGATTTGTTGTTGTTTTCATGTCATACAGAGATTTGTTGTTGTTTTCATGTCATACAGAGATTTGTTTCTCTTTTTCATGTCATGCAGAGATTTGTTTCTCTTTTTCATTTCATGCAGAGATTTGTTTCCCTTTTTCATTTCATGTCATGCACAAATTTGTTTCTTTTTTCATGTCATACAGAGATTTTTTCATTTCACGCCGAGATTTTTTCATGTCATGCAGAGATTTTTTCATTTCATGCAGAGATTTTTTTCATTTTTTCATTTCATGCAGACTTGCCTCCTTTTTTCATTTCATGCAGAGATTTATTTCATGCAGACTCGCCTCCTTTTTTCATTTCATGCAGAGATTTATTTCATTTTTCATTTCATGCAGATTTGTTTCCTTTTCTCCATTTCATGCAAAGATTTGTTTCCTTTTTTCGCTTCATGCAGAGATTTGTTTCCTATTTCCTCCCGGGGGGATACTGGGGGTCTTTCGTACAAATAGTTCCCCACCTTCTGGAAGTTCTGTGCTGTCATACAGAGATTTGTTCTAATCTGTCACTCCAGAGATTTGACTTGTGCCTATGTCATACAGAGATTTGTTTTTCCCATTTGTGCTTGCTGTCATCTACTATCTTTCTGACTTATTGGCCCATTCTCCTGCCTCCCCTCCCCTCCCCCCTCCAAGAATCTCCCAAATAATTTCCTCCTTTGAGCTCATTCTGAAATCAGAATGTGTCAGTTGAATGCAGTGGGGAGACCATTGAAAACTGAAATCGGGCCACATACGTACCTCACCCGTTATGGCCATATGGCCTGGGGATGCAGAAGAAGAAGTTTCCTATTTCTTGTTGTTGTGGTGGGTGCTCAACAGTTAGCGGTGTATCAACCCCAGCCTATGCAGAAGAAGAAGAAGTTTCCTATTTCTTGTTGTTGTGGTGGTGGTCTTTAGATTTGCCGGGTGCTCAACAGTTAGCGGTGTATCAACCCCAGCCTATGCAGAAGAAGAAGTTTCCTATTTTTTGTTTTGGTGGTGGTGCTCTTTAGATTTGCCGGGTGCTCAACAGTTAGCTGTGTTTCAACCCCAGCCTATGCAGAAGAAGAAGAAGTTTTCTATTTCTTGTTGTTGTGATGGTGGTCTTTAGATTTGCTGGGTGCTCAACTGTTAGCGGTGTATCAACCCCAGCCTATGCAGAAGAAGAAGTTTTCTATTTCTTGTTGTTGTGGTGGTGCTCTTTAGATTTGCTGGGTGCTCAACAGTTAGCAGTGTATCAACCCCAGCCTATGCAGAAGAAGAAGTTTCCTATTTCTTGTTGTTGTGGTGGTGCTCTTTAGATTTGCCGGGTGCTCAACAGTTAGCTGTGTTTCAACCCCAGCCTACCTTGCTTCAGCAACACCAGCAACAACAGCAGCAGCAGCAGCAGCAGCAGCAGCGGCCATGTTGGCTATGCAGCAACAACAGGTAACTATTTGATTGGTTGTAATTTTGTTTGGTTCATTAACCCTTTCTATGCCAGTCATTTTTCAGCCAAAACTTTCCATTAAACTTACCTGGGTAGAGAAAAGATTTCATCTGCAATATTTGGGATTCCTTTGTGACGTCCATAAAATAGGGCCTATTCTTCCTTACCTCCCAAAATGAAGAACGTAAGGTCGCTGGATACCAGACCCTCATTTGATGCCTTTCAGTGACATGGGTGTTCAATCATTGTGGTGCCAAGAGGCTGATCTTAAAACCGTTTGCTTTCCTTATCATTTTGTTTATTGTTCCTCTTTGGGTGAAATAATTTCCAGTTTAAGTGTCTTTATAAACATATGGTGTTATTTTGCGAGGAGGGGGGGGGGGGGGGGGGGGGCCGGTGGAGTAAAAATTTACGATACAGAAACAGATAGCTGAAATTAAAAGAGATAAAAACCATCCCCCTCATAGACCTATCTTTTTTGTGTGCATGTATTTAAGGTATTACGTACTTTATAGTCACAGAGGCGACTCTGTGAAATTCGGGTTGCTCCCACCTGGAGAACGCGTCGCAGCCGGAGGCGCGCCACCACCCAATTTTTTTTGGCATTCGATTATTGTGTGACTAATGAGGAAGGAAAGGGGGGGGGGTAAATTTGGACAAAAATAACAACTTTTTCGTTGCCACTGGGATTATCGTGTGCTAAGTGCATGGGCACACGGGACCTCGGTTTATCGTCTCATCCATATGTGTGCATCATCAACTGTCAGACTCAAACGATTTGAATGATTAGTTGTTATTGAAATGTATTGGTTATCTTGTTTGATAAGTGGATAAACGTCTGCAGATGGGTGGCATTCCTATGGCGACTTCTCAACCCCCTGGATACATGCCTCAAAACACAGGTGAGTGTCTGCCACACTACTTTCATAAAACGTTTGAAGCTATCGCCCTCCAGTCACTGTTCATGGTAAGCAGAGCTGCGATGTACATTTGAAGAATTGTTGGTAAAGGTCAAGATGTGCCCCCCCGCCCCCCCTCTCTCTTACATTTCTTAGATCTCCCCACATTTTCACACCTGCCTTTCATACCAAACATTAAGCTGTATTTTATTGACCTTTTGAGCTAATTATCTTGGTCGAATAATTAATCGCAGTCATGATAAAGGCCATTATCTAATAGGACACCCCCTATGTAGTGCAGTACACACAGGGCTCACAGGGACCCCCATTTGGGGGTCTATGAAGCACTAAAATTCTAAAGGACCCTCTAAAAGAGTGTGCTGGGGGTCCCAGGGATGCACTAGAAAACTTCATTTTAGCATTCGCAATACCACTGGGACCCTCTACCCGCCTCTAGGACCCTCTATGCTGTAAGTGAAGGAGTCCCTGGGACCCCTTGTTTTGTGGGACGATTGGGAGCCCTGACACACGACAGCCGCGGAGCATTTGTCACAGTCCTGGTTCATTGCGTTTTTTCCGTCTTCTACTATTATTGAATGCATGTGTTTAATTATGTAAATGGATGAAAATTAGTGTTAAATATAGCAAACGATAGAGGATGAAGTACTCAATCTGCAGTAAGAAAGGCAAGACTGAAAAAATGGAAAGAACCGAGAAATGGAGGAGGAGGGGGGGGGGGGGGGGGGGGGGGGGCGCATCTTTACCTTTACCGAATGTTTATATATTATGTTTAACATGTTAGTGAAAATAAACAACAAAGGTGGATTGAATCATTTAAATGGATATCCCCGCTGTTTCAATCTTTAACATTACTTTTTTTAAAGAATGATTTTGTCTGACTTTTAATTAAAAATAGCGTAACCAGTTTTGTGTGTGTTTTGTCATTCGTTCTTAGAATGTGTTGTGCCTTTTTGAGTCTAACAACATCATTGTTCTTTTTTGTTGTTCTCTCTCTTTTTTTTCTTGCACAAAACTCTGCTGCTGTTCCTTCTTTTCCTTGCTTTTGTATTTTATCTGTCCTATGTGTATCATACATCGACCCTTTTTCCTCCCTTATACACCTATGTGTGTATAATACATGGATATATATGTCAATCTTTGATGCTTACGATCCAAAAATAAATCCAACCTATTCCATGAACCATGACAACGTTGCCCTTATTTGCACACAAACCTTACCTGACTTAACTGCCCTGATTTTGCACTATCTACTTTCCAATCTTGCATCATCTGGCATAAATTTGTTGACCTGACCTCAATTTCCAACCTGATCTTTCCCAAATTACTCCTTGCCCCGACTATCACTTTTAAACTTGCCCTAAATACCCCCTGACCTTGCACCCAAACTTGCCCAAATTGCTCCTTACCGCGACTATCACTTTTAAACTTGCCCTAAATACCCCCTGACCTTGCACCCAAACTTGCCCAAATTACTCTTTATTGTCACTTGTATAAACTCTGAACGTTGACTTGCACCCAAACTTGCCTAAATTACTCTTTATTGTCACTTTTATAAACTCTGAACGTGGACTTGCACCCAAACTTGCCCAAATTGCTCCTTACCCCGACTATCACTTTTAAACTTGCCCTAAATACCCCCTGACCTTGCACCCAAACTTGCTCTAATTGCTCCTCACCCCAACTGTCACTTTTGAACTTGCCCTAAACATACCCCCTGAACAAATGGCTACATTACTCTGTATCCTGTCAATACTGAACCCACACAAAAATACCCTTTGACCTCTTCTTGCATTCACCGAACTTACCTCAAACACCCCTGACTTCAACTTGCACTTCTCACCTTACCCTTATTGCCCTTGACCTCAATTTTGCCCTTAATTAACCCTTTGACTTGCCCCTACTCACCCCCTGCATACCCCCTGAACTTGACACCCTCCCCTAGCAATGCATGCACTATCAGGTAGCTCGGCTGGCCTGGGACTCCACCCATCCCCCTCCTTGTCCTCTGCTTCAGACGCCATGGCGCCCCTGTTGCTATCGGAGACGCGTCAGCAGAACACGGAGATGAGGATGGCGGTGGGCAAGATGACCGACAAGGTCGATCGCATCTGGGAGAAGGTGAGGAATGCGTGGGGACATTTTTGGGGGGAAAGTTTCCATAAAAGTTGTTGGGACGTTTGTACTTGAATGTTGTGATTTGGTTTTGCTTTGCTTCGAGCTTTTTATTGTTTGTGATAAATTTATATCTGGAATTAATTGTCTTTTTAATGTTTACTTTAAAAAAAAAAATTCATATGAAATAATTTTTGTTTAACTCTTACGTTTCTGAGAACCGCTTTTGAGGTTGAATGGGAGCAACTGCAGATTCCTAGTTTTATAGAGCTCTCTATCTCCCTATTCCTGGGTTTCCAGAGAGAGTAAAACTGTATAAAGGGGTGTTATGTTATTGTGAATATGCGGCATGTTTTCAGCAGCCTGTTTCTCTTTCATGAACAATACTTGTCCCAGTTCTTCTTCTTCGATTGCTCAGACAGTTTCCTGTCAATTATGAGCGCAGATGCATCATGCTGCCATCATGCGCCTAACTAAGAAATAGTTAGGCCCAGCATGTCCGACTTCGGCTGAACAAATCTTTGTAAGAATTTATAGAACAAAGGCAGGAGAATGGACCAGTAAGGCAGAATGATAGTAGATGACAGAAAGCAAAGGGAAAAGACAGAGTCAAAGAGAATGACAGATTAGAGGAAGTTACAAGCACAGAACTTCCAGAAGGTGGGGGAACTATTTGTATGAAACACACCCCGATATCCCCACGGGGGGGTTTGTACTTGAAGGTTGTGATTTGGTTTTGCTTTGCTTCGAGCTTTTTATTGTTTGTGATAAATTTGTATCTGGAATTAATTGTCTTTTTAAGTTTACTTTTAAAAAAAGATATTTTAATATGAAAGAATTTTTGTTTAAATGGGTACTGGCAGGTCAAAATTTCACAATATTTAGCTAATAAAAGAATTTTTGTTTAAATTGGTACTGGCAGGTCAAAATTTCACAAGATTTAGCAAATGGTGGGTTTTTTTAATGGGCACTGGCAGGTCAAGATTTAGCAAATAAAATAATTTTTGTTTAAATGGGTACTAGCAGGTCAAGATTTAACAAATATATTTTTGTTTAAATGGGTACTAGCAGGTCAAAATGTCACAAGATTTAGCAAATAAAAGAATTTTTGTTTGAATGAATACTGGCAGGTCAAAATTTCATAATATTTAGCTAATAACAGAATTTTTGTTTGAATGAATACTGGCTGGTCAAAATTTTAGAATATTTAGCTAATGAAAGAAAATTTTTTTAAATGGGTACTGGCAGGTCAAAATGTCACAAGATTTAGCAAATAAAAGAATTTTTGTTTGAATGAATACTGGTAGGTCAAAATTTCACAATATTTAGCAAATAAAAGAATTTTTGTTTAAATGAGTACCGGGCAGGTCAAAATTTCACAATATTTAGCAAATAAAAGAATTTTTGTTTGAATGGGTACTGGCAGGTCAAAATTTCACAATATTTAGCAAATAAAATATTTTGTGTTTGAATGGGTACTGGCAGGTCAAAATTTCACAATATTTAGCAAATAAAAGAATTTTGTGTGAATGGGTACTGGCAGGTCAAAATTTCACAATATTTAGCAAATAAAAGAATTTTTGTGTGAATGGGTACTGGCAGGTCAAAATTTCACAATATTTAGCAAATAAAAGAATTTTTGTTTGAATGGGTACTGGCAGGTCAAAATTTCACAATATTTAGCAAATAAAAGAATTTTTGTTTGAATGAATACTGGCAGGTCAAAATTTCACAATATTTAGCAAATAAAAGAATTTTTGTTTAAATGAGTACCGGGCAGGTCAAAATTTCACAATATTTAGCAAATAAAAGAATTTGTGTTTGAATGGGTACTGGCAGGTCAAAATTTCACAATATTTAGCAAATAAAATATTTTGTGTTTGAATGGGTACTGGCAGGTCAAAATTTCACAATATTTAGCAAATAAAAGAATTTTGTGTGAATGGGTACTGGCAGATCAAAATTTCACAATATTTAGCAAATAAAATATTTTGTGTTTGAATGGGTACTGGCAGGTCAAAATTTCACAATATTTAGCAAATAAAAGAATTTTTGTTTAAATGAGTACCGGGCAGGTCAAAATTTCACAATATTTAGCAAATAAAAGAATTTGTGTTTGAATGGGTACTGGCAGGTCAAAATTTCACAATATTTAGCAAATAAAATATTTTGTGTTTGAATGGGTACTGGCAGGTCAAAATTTCACAATATTTAGCAAATAAAAGAATTTTGTGTGAATGGGTACTGGCAGATCAAAATTTCACAATATTTAGCAAATAAAATATTTTGTGTTTGAATGGGTACTGGCAGGTCAAAATTTCACAATATTTAGCAAATAAAAGAATTTTTGTTTGAATGGGTACTGGCAGGTCAAAATTTCACAATATTTAGCAAATAAAAGAATTTTTGTTTGAATGGGTACCATATTTTTTGACTACAAGGCGCACCTGATAATTTTTTTCACAAAACTCAGATTTTTAAAATTATTGTTTCTTACTATAATATTGCCGCAGGGGTCTCAGTCTAGGTATTATTAATGTTTTGCGTCCTCTCGGCTAAAGGCCATATCGGACATTGCTGTTACTTTAGTTATTGAATCAGTCTAGGAAAAAAAGTATCGCCTTATATACTATAGTCCGTGAAATATGGTACTGACAGGTCAAAATGTCACAATGTTTAGCAATGAGAATGATAGATAGAAAGAGGAATAAAGAACTGAACACAGCGCAGATAGAGTGTTCTGCAACGCAGTGTTAACTATCTTAATTGATGCCTGAGATATTGCATGAATTGTCACGCCCCAAAAGACGCTGTTATTTACACTATTATGTGTGTGTGTGTGTGTGTGACTGTATGTGTGTGACTCTGTGTGTGTGACTGTGTGTATATGTGTGTGTGTATGTGTGTGTGACTGTCTCTATGTGTGTGTGTGTGACTGTGTGTGTGTAACTCTGTGTGTGTGTGTGACTCTGTGTGTGTGTGTGTGACTCGGTGTGTGTGTGCGTGACTCGGTGTGTGTGTGTGTGTGTGTTTGACTCTGTGTGTGTGTGTGACTGTGTTTGTGTGTGTGTGTGTGTGACTATGTGTGTGTGTGACTGTGTGTGTGTATGTGTGTATGTGTATGACTGTGTGTGTGTGTGACTCTGTGTGTGTGTGTGTGTGTGACTCTGTGTGTGTGTGTGTGTGTGTGCGCGTGCATGCATTGTTAGGTGGAGACGCTGAACACTCACGGGGGTCAGCCCCAGGCCTTACCCGCCCCGACCATGGAGACCAGCATACTGCTGCACAACATCACCCGCATCATACAGGTAACCACTTGCACTGGCTCCCTGTGGATGCTAGAATTGAGTACAAAGAAGTCGCAGTGCACTGGCTCCCTGTCGATGCTAGAGTTAAGTACAAAGAAGCCACAATGCACTGGCTCCCTGTCCATGCTAGAATTGAGTACAAAGAAGCCACACTGCACTGGCTTCCTGTCGATGCTAGAGTTGAGTACAAAGAAGTCGCAGTGCACTGGCTCCCTGTCGATGCTAGAGTTAAGTACAAAGAAGCCACAATGCACTGGCTCCCTGTTGATTTTAGAATTGAGCACAAAGAAGCCACAATGCACTGGCTCCCTGTCCATGCTAGAATTGAGCACAAAGAAGTCACAATGCACTGGCTCCCTGTCCTTGCTAGAATTGAGCACAAAGAAGCCACAATACACTGGCTCCCTGTTGATGCTAGAATTGAGCACAAAGAAGTCACAATGCACTGGCTCCCTGTTGATGCTAGAATTGAGCACAAAGAAGTCACAATGCACTGGCTCCCTGTCCATGCTAGAATTGAGCACAAAGAAGTCACAATGCACTGGCTCCCTGTCCATGCTAGAATTGAGCACAAAGAAGCCACAATGCACTGGCTCCCTGTCCATGCTAGAATTGAGCACAAAGAAGCCACAATGCACTGGCTCCCTGTCCATGCTAGAATTGAGCACAAAGAAGTCACAATGCACTGGCTCCCTGTTGATGCTAGAATTGAGCACAAAGAAGTCACAATGCACTGGCTCCCTGTCCATGCTAGAATTGAGCACAAAGAAGACAATGCACTGGCTCCCTGTTGATGCTAGAATTGAGCACAAAGAAGTCACAATGCACTGGCTCCCGGTATCCCCACGGGGGTCTCTTTTTATTTGAATATAGATTTGCCCTTTCTCTGTACATGGACCATCATACCTCGTCATTTGATTTGCATTTTGTCATAAGGAAGTATGGGATCTGACGTCACATATTTGATATTGCACCCCTTTGCGTCTCTTTAAAGATAACAAAAAAGAACAATTTCAACAAACCAGAGAAAATCTAGGCAAATGCACACAAAAACCAGAAACTCCAGAGATGGCGTCCGATTCCATTGGAGCTTGGCCTGCGGTTTTTTTTCTAGGAGAACGAGCGCCTGAAGAAGGAGGTGTTTGAGCGGGGAGAGAAGATTGAGACGCAGAATGACAAGATTGCCGAGCTGCTGCAGAAAAATCAGAGGTGACCTCTCTTTTGTGACGCTTCATATTCTTGGTTCTTTTTTCTTGTTGTTCGTGTTCGACTTTCCCCCTGTAACTTCACTGTTACTAGTTTTATGTTACATTTTTGTGTGTGTGGAGGGGGGGGGGGGTTCTTCAGGAGAGTGGAAGGATGCTTGAAAAGAAAGCCCCATTTCCGTACAGAACTTGCGGATTTGGAATCTGATACCAGACCTGCCTACTGCTACGATTTGGCCGTAGCAGCTACGAAAAATAAAGCTTGGCTACGGAGCTACGGCAACCTTAACATTGCTACGGAGAAAAAAAAATGCCGCCGCATAATATTTATGCTTATGCCGTTCCCGGTTTTGTCTGTTTCTAAGAGCAGACGCCGTGTCACGCGCGATAACCTAGTCACTTCCGTTTTTATCAAAGTGACTGCGCATGCGTTCTTATTACTTTCTCTGAAAAAAATGGCGGAATCCAGCAGCAGTAGCGATTCGGGAGATGTTTCAAACGACAAAACCCGAACCCAAACCAGAAAACGAAAATCATCTGGCACACCATCTTGTTCTAAGAAAAAACATCGGCCTGACGCACAAGTTTTCAAAATAGCTTACACGGAGGAGTGGCCTTGCATCGTCAGAAGTCGACTTGGTGCGAACCATGCAAACTTCTCTGTGAATCATGGCGGTAGAGACGACCGTCAACACGTTCAATCGGCGAAACATAAACAGTACGTTTCGGCTCAGGAAGAGAACAAATTGATTGCCGTCGTTTGTGGATGCTACGAAAAAATTTGCCATGCTACTGAAAATTGATGGCTGGGCTACTGATTGGGAAAATTCCAAGTAGGCAGGTCTGTAATACGCTCAAGCCCGTCCCCTGAAGTCAGAGTATGGCCGCCCATGTCTCCCATTAAAAGCAGCCATGTACGTAATCTTCCCACCCAAGGCCATGCAAAATGTTGACAAGGGACTGGGTGTGCCCCCAGAGTGTTTAGGTTGGGGAACGAAAGCAACAACAACATACGCTCAAGCCCTTATGTCACATTTAACACTATTGTGACTGGCACTGCCTCAGTGAAACCACTCTGCTGGCCTGAGGCTTCAGTGGAAAAAATTATTGTTGAATGACTGCTTGTAATCAAACATTGTTTAAGAGCCTAAATGAAGTCTGATATGCACCAAACTTTCTGTACTTTATGAAAAATGGATGCTTAATTTAATTTTATGCTTTGTGAAAATATTGCATTAACGATTTACAGCCGACATGCTGTTTGACTTCGAGATTGAACTCAGTGACGAGATTGAACGATTCTGCTGATAACAACACTTTTTGTTGTCACATTCTCACTCTAGAGTACTCATACTGGGCACTCACTGTTCAATTTATTCAATACTTACATTATTTTCACTACTTTTACTTTCATCTTCATCAAGTTCAAGCAACCAAAGAATCTCCTCGCCACTCAGACCTCTAATTTGTGACAATTTTTGTGCAAAAATCTCCTCAAATTTCGACTGCAGACGAACGAGCAATGCCATTTCCGTTTCAGTATTCAGGGGAAGTAACTGTAAAATCAAACAAGAAAGGTCCGCTGGTATAGTAGGGAGTTTTGTACCTTAGACCGTTCTACCTACGATTGGAGGTTCCCGGCAGATAGAGATGTTCTGCTGAGCCTACGATCAGAGGTTCCCGTCACAGAAGTGTTAAACCTTTTTTTCCTTCTACTGGGCCTTTGGCTATGATGATTTTAACCTAAGAAAATAGTGATTGCGAAAAATAAATAAATCTGAATTGTTGAATGAAGGTCAGGTTTGACGTCCACTCAGCAAACCATCATTCAATGATCTGAGCAGATCCTGGAGGTACTGCAATACCAGGTCTGACCCAACGCGAATAACTGAATTGTTGAGAGTACAGTGGAACCTCCCTTACAAGAACTTCAAAAATCATCCAAAATGAGGTCTTATAAGGGAAGGGTCTTATAAGGGAGGTAATTTTAATACTTTCAAAGAAGGGGAATGTCTCAGAGAAGTAGGTCTTATGTGGGAGGGAGTCTTATAATGGGAGGTCTTATAAGGGAGGTTCCACTGTACATCCCAAGGCGTTTGATAACAGGTATGTGGAGAAGAGCAACACGCTGCTGGAAGAACGAAACGAGGGGTACAAGATGACGGCCAACCAGTCACAGTCACGCATTCTGGCTCTGGAGCAAGAAAAGGTAAGTTAATACTGCTGACATGACGTCACATCGTCTTTTTTTGTCTTTTTTTTCCCCCTTGCAAAGAAGTTTCTTTTCTTAGACATGCCTACCGTCACGGGTTATCCGTATTTGTTACGGAAATGTATTGATTTTGGCAGTGTGTTCCGAATTTACAGAAAACAGGCGCATGTTACGGGAAAAATAAAAACATCAACAACAACAAAATTACGATGCTGTCTGGTGGTTTAGCGTCTGAGAAAGAGAGAGACAGAGGCAGGAAAGCAATACCGAAAGCTTACGAAAGTCAGCCCTAAAGTTTTCTGAGAGAGCTTTTCAACCAATCGTCTTTCACCAAGGTCGAGCCAAAATTTGACCGGCTACGCACTTGGCAGCTTCAAGCGTCGGAGTGCACGAATTCCATGAAGATGGATGCTGGACGGAAGCTATGTTCCTGAAAATCATGCTCTGTTACGGATTTTGAGTGTGAGTGTTCCTGAAAAGCAAATTTGGGGGTAGGCATGTCTGTCTTCTTCCATAATGCATATTCTTTTAAAACACAATATTCTCTTAAAGAAGTAAATAACACAATGATTAACTCAATCATACTGAATAGCCGTCATTATCAAACAAACAAATCTGCATATATATTAGCAATTGAAAATAAATCTAAGGTATCCACTAGTTTATCATAAAAACCAGCTTCACAAGGGTTTTATCTCTAATTATAAGAACAAAGGAAAGAAAAACAAAACAAAAAATAGAACGACTTCTTCTTCTTCTTCTGTGTTTCCAGGCCATAATGGGTAAGGTACGTAAGTGTCCGGTTTTCAGTTTTCACTGGCCTCCCCGCTGCATACAGCCGACACATTCCGATTTTGGAGGAGCTCAAAGGAGAACATTATTTGGAAAATTATTTTTGAAAAAAGGCAGGAGAATGGGGCCAATAAGTCAGAAAGATAGTAGATGACGGAAAGCAAAGGGAAAAGGCAGAGTCAAAGAGAGTGGCAGATTAGAGGAAGTTACAAGCACAGAAGGTGGGGGAACTATTTGTATGAAAGATTCCCCCCCCCCCCCCATCCCCACCACAGTATCCCCACGGGGAGGACGTCAGGGGGAACTATTTGTATGAAAGATCCCCCCCCCATCCCCACCACAGTATCCCCACGGGGAGGACGTCAGGGGGAACTATTTGTATGAAAGATCCCCCCCCCCCCCATCCCCACCACAGCATCCCCACGGGGAGGACGTCAGGGGGAACTATTTGTATGAAAGATCCCCCCCCCCCCCATCCCCACCACAGTATCCCCACTGGGAAGACGTCAATAATTTTGGACTCAAACTTAAGTACCATATTTTACGGATTATAGGGCGCACCCTATTGTAAGGCATACCCTCCAAATTTGACACCGATTTCTGATTTTGTTCCTTTTGTATCGCCTTAATAATATAATAATATAGTCCGGGAAAAAGGGTACATGTACACCGGCATCAGAACTGTCAGAGAATCAGCTAATTTCAGAGGATTGAGAATTTCTGACAGAGGATTGGCCTCTTCTGTCAGAGGTTTTGCCTTTCTATTGAGATATATCTTTTCTGTTAAATAGCATTTTATAGAGATTTATCACTGCATAAAGCGGTTCTGGTAATGTTGGGAACTCATGTCAGTGTTGTCCCTCTATATTCTGGGGCCTTGATGTCCCCTTTTACCGCGGTTTTCAGAGGATTGGACTTCAGACTATTCTGATGCCTGTGTACAGCTTATGTTGTGATGAAAGTGTGAGTGAAAGCAGGGATTGTAGAATGGAGGGGTGACCGAAGAGAAGGATTAAAACGCCGTTTTTTTTGCTCACCAGGTTCAGATGGCGACAGAGCTGAGCAGCACGACGGCCCAGCTGGCCTCCCTTCAGTTGGAGCTGGGGGAGCTGATGAAGAAGGAGGGGGCCCTGAGGCATCAGCTACAGTCTTCGTCCTCGTCCTCCGCCTCTCATCAGGAAGAGTTGGAAAGGCTGAGGCTACAGAGAGCAGGTACGTGATTGGTTTGATGATGTTGTTATGTGTGTTTTGATTGGTGGAGAAAATTGGATGTCTTTTTATTTTTTGGGGGGGCAGTAGATTTGAGTGTTTTGTTGTCAGGTGTGTGTTTTGATTGGTGGAGAGATTGGGCGGTTGGTGCTAGGTGTGTTTTGATTGGTGGAGAAAGTTGAGTGTTTTTATTCTCTTCCTCCGCCTCTCATCAGGAAGAGGTGGAAAGGCTGAGGCTACAGAGAGCAGGTACATGGTTGGTTGGAGGGCTTTGGAATGCTGATGTCACGTGTGTTTTAATTGGTGGAGAAAGTTGAGTGTCTTTATTCTCTTCCTCCGCCTCTCATCAGGAAGAGGTGGAAAGGCTGAGGCTACAGAGAGCAGGTACTTGATTTGGTCAGAGGGGTTTGGAATGCTGATTAGGTATTAGGTACTTTATAGTCACGGAGGCGTCTCTGTGAAATTCGGGTTGCTCCTACCTGGAGAGCGCGTCGCAGCCAGAGGCGCGCCACCCAATTAAATTTTGTTTTTTATTGCATGCGATTTTTGTGTGACTGATGAGGGGGGTGGGGGGGGGGGGGGGTTAAATTTTGACCAAATTACAACTTTTTCGTTGCCACTGGGTTTAGCGTATGCTAAGTGCATGGGCACACAGGACCTCAGTTTATCGTCTCATCCGAAAGACTCCACGTTCAGACCATAAGGTCTAGTGCAAAGTGAGAGGAAAAATCCCCTGTACCCAGGTTCAAACTCGGGTTTACTTGACACGAAGCGAACAAGTGCCACTCGACGCCTCAATTGATGTCATTGGTGGAGAGTTAAAGGGATGGTAGAAATTCTTACGTGTGTAAGACAATGCTTTGGGTTTTTAACCCCTTGACTGCCAGAGAAAATTAAAGAAAAAAATCTTTGTACAAATCATGCCATGAAAAAGACAACTGATAGAGCCAATCTGGCAAAATGGTCTGGGGATATAACTATCTCTACTGTGTTAGGGCAAAAGCCAGGGTATCAGAGTTATTCGTCTTCATTTGATGACGTCACCAGTGATGTCATCAAGTCAGTACGTGATACGTTATATGGCAGTCAAGGGGTTAACTTTTAGGGAGCTGTTTCGTCCAAGACGTGATGGGAGTTCTTGTCCTTTTACTTTGACGCAGAGGACGAGAAGAAGCTGGCTGACTTGACGGCGTCCCTGCGTGAGGAGAGGACGGCCAGGAAACAGTGCGACGGGCAGCTGACCTCTGTCCAGGAGGAACTGACCGACGTGAAAACCACCTGCAGCACTTTGGAGAGGGTAAGGAGTGGTGGCGATTATCAGTAGAGTTGAGAACCGGTTCAAAAATCCGAACCGGTTTCCCATCCTCGAAACCGGTTTTACTGAACAGGTTTTTTTGAAGACTAGTATTCGCATCACTAGACTAAGTTTCACCTGTGCAAACACATATTTATTTGTCAAAATATTCACACGCACGTGCACACATACACACACACACACACACACACAATAAAGAAACTTATGACTTATGACACACACACACTCAACTCAACACTCAGTCAAAGTCAAAGCCATACACCACCACAAACTAGAAACAGCTACTCTTGGTTTACAAACACCCAATCTGCGCTGAGAATCAGTGCTGTTCTTCGAAAAGAATGCGTTATTCTTGGAAAAAACTTACTTTCAGTTTTCAGTTTAAAAAACGGTTCACAGCAACTTGAACTGCGAAAGTTTAGCACCGGTTTTTCGTTTTCAAACCTGTTTTCCCCCCCACCTCTAATTATCAGGCATCAGAACAGTCTTCTTCTTCTTCTTCTGCTTTCCCAGGCCATACGGCCATAATGGGTCAGGTATGTATGTGTACCTGCAGTACTTTGGAGAGGGTAAAGTGTGGTGGTGATTATCAGGCATCAGAACAGTCTTCTTCTTCTGTGTTCCCAGGCCTTATGGCCATAATGGGTCAGGTACATATGTGTACCTGCAGTACTTTGGAGAGGGTAAAGTGTGGTGGTGATTATCAGGCATCAGAACAGTCTTCTTCTGCTTTCCCAGGCCATACGGCCATAATGGGTCAGGTATGTATGTGTACCTGCAGTACTTTGGAGAGGGTAAAGTGTGGTGGTGATTATCAGGCATCAGAACAGTCTTCTTCTTCTGTGTTCCCAGGCCATATGGCCATAATGGGTCAGGTATGTATGTGTACCTGCAGTACTTTGGAGAGGGTAAGGTGTGGTGGTCATTATCAGGCATCAGAACAGTCTTCTTCTTCTGTGTTCCCAGGCCATATGGCCATAATGGGTCAGGTATGTATGTGTACCTGCAGTACTTTGGAGAGGGTAAGGTGTGGTGGTCATTATCAGGCATCAGAACAGTCTTCTTCTGTGTTCCCAGGCCATATGGCCATAATGGGTCAGGTACGTATGTGTACCTGCAGTACTTTGGAGAGGGTAAAGTGCGGTGGTCATTATCAGGCATCAGAACAGTCTTCTTCTTCTGTGTTCCCAGGCCATACAGCCATAATGGGTCAGGTACATATGTGTACCTGCAGTACTTTGGAGATGGTAAAGTGTGGTGGTGATTATCAGGCATCAGAACAGTCTTCTTCTTCTTCTGTGTTCCCAGGCCATATGGCCATAATGGGTCAGGTATGTATGTGTACCTGCAGTACTTTGGAGAGGGTAAAGTGTGGTGGTGATTATCAGGCATCAGAACAGTCTTCTTCTGTGTTCCCAGGCCATATGGCCATAATGGGTCAGGTATGTATGTGTACCTGCAGTACTTTGGAGAGGGTAAAGTGTGGTGGTGATTATCAGGCATCAGAACAGTCTTCTTCTGTGTTCCCAGGCCATATGGCCATAATGGGTCAGGTATGTATGTGTACCTGCAGTACTTTGGAGAGGGTAAAGTGTGGTGGTGATTATCAGGCATCAGAACAGTCTTCTTCTTCTGTGTTCCCAGGCCATATGGCCATAATGGGTCAGGTACATATGTGTACCTGCAGTACTTTGGAGAGGGTAAAGTGTGGTGGTGATTATCAGGCATCAGAACAGTCTTCTTCTTCTGTGTTCCCAGGCCATAATGGGTCAGGTATGTATGTGTACCTGCAGTACTTTGGAGAGGGTAAAGTGCGGTGGTCATTATCAGGCATCAGAACAGTCTTCTTCTTCTGTGTTCCCAGGCCATATGGCCATAATGGGTAAGGTACGTATGTGTACCTGCAGTACTTTGGAGAGGGTAAAGTGCGGTGGTCATTATCAGGCATCAGAACAGTCTTCTTCTTCTGTGTTCCCAGGCCGTATGGCCATAATGGGTAAGGTACGTATGAGTCCGGTTTTCAGTGGTCTCCCCGCTGCGTATTGGCCACTGCAACTACCATGTTTTGCTAGAGTGAATGCCCTTGGTAGCTGCTTGAGTACTGACCAAACAAGGGAATAACACTCGTCAATGACCCTATTTGAGGCCACTGAATGGCTGCCTTTCGCAAGAGTGAATGCCCTCTTCAGTACTGACCAACAAGGGATTCACTCTCTCTGTCAAGGGCGTTAATAACCGTAGTTGCAGAGGCCAGTAGCCGACACATTCCGATTTCGGGGGAGCTCAAAGGAGAAAAACTATTTGGAAGATTTGTTTTTTAACCAGGAGAATGGGTAGTATTTCAACAAGTTTTAAAAATGTATGCATGTTTACACTCCGTTGTGGAAACTTTCCTGTTGGAGTACTCCTGTTTTGTGAAAAATACACTTATTTTGGATTATGAATACCTGAAGCCCAATTTCAGGGTAAACAGTTCTGGTAAAGACATGTTTCGGGGAAAACAATAAAGTCGGTGTTAAGCTTCAGCGGTTTCTTGCATACTTGTTTTTTTTTCTCCCAGAACCTGAATGAGAAGAAACGGAAGGCAGCAGATGAACGGAAGAAGATGGAAGAAGAGATGGAGGAGTTCAAGGCAGGATATGAGGTGATTTTAATGTTTACTTTTCTTCTTTTGTAATGCCCAATATTCGATGTAATAAGCATCATCAGCGCCAGGCGGCTCACCAGGCAACTAAAGTCTAAAGTATGGTATTAGGGCCATAGATCACAGTAGTGGTAAATGAAGGGCAGGGGCTGTGCCGGTCGGGGCCCGTCCCCAGGGGCCGCTTCGCTAGCCGGATTGGTCTTGCTCGGATACTGTGAAAGGTCTGTGGCCAGTAAAAAGTAGACAGCACTTTTGAATTTTAATTATACTAGCACAACGCCTAGTACTGGCAATGCACCATACTGGTAACACCTAATAATGGTAACGGCAAGTACTGGTAACGCTGAGCACAGCAAATTTGAAGCGATTCGGTGAAGAAACGGCGGAGTTATAAGGCCCCGTTTCCCGTTGGCGCTGCTCTGAGAGTGACGCGTTCTCCCGATTCTCTTCCAATTTGCTGCTAGGCGTTGCCAGGGCCATAGCAAGCCTGACAGGAAATTTGAATCAATTCGGTTAAGAAACGGCGGCGTTATGCGTGAAAAGGTGAAGCGGCATATAGCACGCGCGTTTCTGAACCGATTCGCTTCCAACGATAGTCACGATAGTCACCGTCCCCAGTCATCTACCTGCCAAATTCGAAGGCAATCGACCCAGAAACACCGGAGCTACGGGCGCCGAAAGGCCGTCGGATGCGCTTTTCGCGCATTTGCCGAACCGCGCAAATGACACGGCCGCCTCGGTTGCCGTTGCCATCGCCCCGTTAGGGCTCACAGCAAATTTGAAGCGAATCGGTCGAAAAAACGGCGGAGTTATAAGGCCCGTTTCGTGTTTCAGACAGACACACACACACACACACACACACACACACACAGACACACACACACACGGACAGTTGGCTTTTTACTATATGATTTTGTTTAACTTTAAATCAGACTGTCATTACCATCAAGAAATAATTGTAACTCTCTATGCGCTCTCCTATTTCCGTTATGTGTATAGCCTTCATAGGCTCCTATAACATATACATCCAGATCCAGATCCAATATTTTGGAATTTTATTATTTTTCTTTAACAAACACAACCATGGACATTTTACTTTTTTTTCTTCTGTGATTTGTGTAAAAACAGTTTCTGAATGGATGATGATAATTTGAAATTTTAATTTGTACTAAAAGCAGTTATATTGTGGCAATGAGGTTGGGAAAGGTGTTTGAAATCAAATGGAGGGAGATACTCATCTGTAAAAGTGCATATGAAATAATGTGTTGGAATTTATAGATTGTATAAAACGTTTTTGCTTTCAGTATTGGACTCTTTTTTTTTAAAACTATTATACTGTCAAAAATTGAAACAAAACTAACTGATTGAAACAAAACTGAAAACTGAAGTGCAAAACTAAAATGTTTACAAATGATTACGTTGAATCGTCTTTTACTAATGTTTGGTTCTGCATGTATTAAGATAAAAATGAGTTTGAAAGCTTATGAAATCTGCAGAGCCAAACAGATGTTCACATTTTCGTACAATATTATTAGGAAACAATATTATTTCCTCACCGCCAAATGCGTTCATTGTTGATGATGGTCACGTTTATTAGAGAAAAAATAAACAATTTTCTTTCGTTTGCTCGTTTGTTTGTGCAGAAAGACATCCAGGTGTTACGTGAGAAGTTACGGAAGCAGCGCACCTACACAGACGTGGAAGCTGCAGATAAGGTCAGTTTGGGGCCCAGTTGTACATTAGATCCCCTCCCCTCTCAATTTCCGCTGTGAAGCAACAGTCTGCTATTCTTGGGAAAATGATAGGGATAGGATCAGCCTAGGGTTAACGCTTTTGCATGGGTGCAACTCTTACAGTTTTACACTGATTTCAGTTGTTGGTTGTTGTTTTTACCAGAAACGGAACTTCAGGGTTTTTTAAATTCCTCCCAAAAATAAGTCGTCCTCAAGTGATTTTCGGCGTTTTGAACTTGGTTGTTCTATCCTGGAAGTCTCTCTCGGGTTAGATTGAAAACAGCATGGTGATGCCATATTGTTTTCAAAAGACAATGTAATCATTTTACAAAGCTTATCGGACTCAAACTGTCTCTGTCTATCATTTTAACTGTCTGTCTGTCTGTCTCGTTATTTCTCTCTCTTGCGATGCCCCCCCCCCCCCCCTGAATCGTCCAACGGGGCTCTGCCCCTGTACCCTGCTGGGACCCGTGGCGGCCCCTGGACCCCTGCCTTTGTTTTTTTTATCATTCTGGGGAGTTGCACCCATGCTGTTGTGTAATATTGAAAGAACCAGTGCCTTGGCATGAGGCTGTGTCAGACCAGTTGACATGAGCTAGAACGCCAAGGCTACATCAAAATGTTGTTATGCTCTGAATGGTTGTGCGGGGATTGTCTTAAGCCATGACAAGCTCCCAGCATAACATCATCAGTCTAAAATCCCCCGAAGACGGAGTGTGGCTGCCCACATGGCGGGGTAATCCAAAAACGGTCACACACGTAATGTTCTCATCCCTAGCTGATGCATTTGTACCTTAGTGTTTAAGTGCTTCTCGCTGTTGGAATGATCCCTGGAGTCTTTTAGCCAGGGTAAGCCAACCAACCAACCAACTGAAAGAACCAGACTTTGAGATGGAAAGTCGTAAACATGAAGGGGGTGTTTAAAATACAACTGTGTCTTCTTTTTTTCTTTTCGCTGTGTTGATTTTCTTTGAGAAAAAACAAAGTTGTATCTGTCCTTAAGTGTTGATATTTTTGTGTGTGTGTGTGTGATTGTTAAGTGGCAGATCAGAGTCCCTGCTGTTCTGTCTGTGTACAGTGAGTATTTCACTTCAAGTTCTGCTCAATGCATGTTGTTTTAAGAGAGTCACAGTGTTTGGCATACCTGCCAACCGTCCCGGTAAATCCGGGAAGCTCCCGGATTTTGTCACCTCTCCCGGTCTTCCCGAAATTTCCAGCTTAGATTACCTTAGAAACGAGTGGTATGAAACCCGAAAACCGAAAATGGGTTTCAGGAAGCTTCGCGGAGCAGAGTTTGTACTGCGCATGTCGGAAGCGGGGGCTACTTCCTCCTGCAATCCTTTGTTTGGCGGTCTTTAGGCCTGTCTCACGCCGCCATTGAAGTAACCTCGCCACAATGCCAAAGGCAAAGGAGAAGACGAAGAAATGGAAGACCGTCTTTTCAGACGAATACAAAAAATTTGACTTCATCGACAGCTGTCTACAGGACAAATACTGTGCTTTTTGCACAGTTTGCCGCTGCACAGTAAACTCCCCCCTCCCAAACCCACCCCCCTCCAGGATTTTGTTTGGGAAAAGTTGGCAGCTATGCGTTTGGGACTTGACGTGTTGTTGGTGCTGTTGCGCAGATTGCGAAGCTGGAGGAGGAGATGGCGGCCGACTGGCAGGTCAAGTGCGACAAGATGGTGGCTGCCGCCAATGACAAACACGCCCGCCAGGTGGCGCTAGTCAGGGACGACTTGGAGGAGGCCCAGAGCAGAGTCGCCGCTTTGGAGAAGAAGGTTGGTTGATTTCTTTTCTTTTTCTTGGTCATGACCACCCACCCACCCACCTGCCGCACCCCTCTGCAGGGCTCCCAATCGTCCCGCAAAACAAGGGGTCCCGGGGACTCCTTCACTTACAGTATAGAGGGTCCTAGAGGCAGGATAGAGGGTCCCAGTGGCATTGCGAATGCTAAAAAGATTTTTTCTAGTGCATCCCTGGGACCCCCAGCACATTCTTTTAGAGGGTCCTTTAGAATTTTAGTACTTCATAGACTCCCCAAATGGGGGTCCCTGGGAGCCCTGCCTCTGTTTAACTAAAACAATCCCCCTGTATTGAACTGTGACTGTTTCTTTTTGTTTTTTGCTTACAGTTTTTCTATCCACCTGCAGTGCAGCAGGGTTCCCAATCATCCCGCAAAACAAGAGGTCCCGGGGACTCCTTCATTTACAGTATAGAGGGTCCTAGAGGCGGGATAGAGGGTCCCAGGGGCATTGGGAAATGCTAAAAAGATTTTTTCTAGTGCATCCCTGGGACCCCCTACACAGTCTTTTAGAGGGTCCTTTAGAATTTTAGCACTTCAGACTCCCAAATGGGGGTCCCTGGGAGCCCTGCCTCTGTTTAACTAAAAAATCCCCCTGTGTTGAACTGTGACTGTTTCTTTTTGCTTTTGCTCACCGTTTTTCTATCCACCTGCAGTGGTGCTCTGTGATGGTGTTTTTCTGTCGTCAGGTCCAGGAGTTGAGAGCCAGTAGCGGTTCTTCCGACTCCCAGATCTCTGACCTCCAACAACAAGTGGAAGAGAATGCCGGCTTTAAGGAAAAGGTTAGTGGAAACAGACCTGTTTACCCATAAGATTTGACCATATTTTGTACACTTATTTGACAAAAATATGCTAACTAGGGTACGTGGGACAAAAATATGGTGAAATGGTCAAAAATATATATAATTTAGAACTCACGACAAATTAAAACAGAGTCGAAATTGAAACCCAAAATAAAAGGTTTAATAAAACAAAACACAGAGCAAAACAGAGCAATCATCCTAATTTAGAACTGTTCAATTTAAATGGATGATACTTTTGACACAGTATTTCAACAAGTTATAAAAATGTATGCATGCTTACGCTCCGTTGTGGAAACTTTCCTGTTGGAGTACTGCACTCCTATTTTGTGAAAAATACACTTATTTTGGATTTTGAATACCTGAAGCCCAATTTCAGGGTAAACAGGTCTGTACAGGAAAGTAAAGTTAGTGGAAAGTATGGTAGTTTTGAAAAAGAGCTAGGCTCGAAAGCTTAACTCTTATCTCTCTCCTTCAACCCATCATGCCACCAATTTCACAGGCCAGTTTCTTCTACCCTTTTGGAGCGACAGTCGACAACTCATTTTTTCATCAGTGGAACAAGTGGAACATTGGTGTGTCTAAAAATTCTTAAATTATCCCTAACTGTTTTGGGATATACCTTCTCCCGATAATATCTCATCAGTTCACTTTCTACAGTATCCTTGCTGATTTTATTTCTTTTTCGTACTACCCCCTAAAGTGCAGCAGAATCTTCAACGTGATGAAGTCGACTGCCTAAGGCGAAGAAGAAGAAGTTTATCGTTGTGATAAGAAGAAGAATCTCAACAACTTTCTGTCTAAGGAAAATAATAATAATAATAATATAAGGATAGTTTTTGGGTAGTGTCACATGTGCCATGCAGTTGATGGCATCGTTGTTGACTTATAAAATGCATTTGTCAAATGGCGATTATGGAGTGAAAAGCTACTCTGAACAAAAAGATAACAAAAAGCACCCCCAAAACACAGTGGTACTGCACTAATGATGACATGCTCTCCAGGTGAAGGCAGCCTGAATCTCACGGGATTAAACCGCTGTGACGATAACGATAACAGAATGCAATATAATACAGTGGAACCTCCCTTATAAGACCTTTAAAAATCATCCAAAAGGAGGTCTTATAAGGGAGGTAATTTTAATACTTACAAAGAATGGCAATGTCTCAGAGAAGTAGGTCTTATATGGGAGGGAGTCTTATATAAGGGAGGTTCCACTGTACAACAATAAGCCAATCCTTATCCTCTGCTCAGTAGTTTTATCGTAACCTCTGTTCAGTATGACAACCTGCGCGGCCAAGCCAGCGCCATGAAGCAGCGCTACGAAGATCGCATCGCCGAGCTGGAACAGGAAGCGGAAACCGCGGTGACCAGACAGCAGCAACTGCAGCAGCAGCTGCAGCAGTCCAGACAGCAACTGCAGCAGCAACAGCAACAGCAGCAGCTGCAACAGAGCGCGGCAGCGGCTTCTGCTAGTGGGGGTGGCAGCAGTTCGGCTGATGTTGCCACAGAGGTATGAATGTTGTGTTGTTGTTGTTCTTGTTCAAGGACAGATTGTAAGAATAGGCATCGCCTAAAATCTTTATCCTTGTCAAATAAAGTTTTTGTCCAGTGTCCAGTGTTGTCGTACCCTGGCTAAAAGACTCCAGGGATCATCCGAAGGACTTGAACGCCTCGTGTCAAGTAAACCCGAGTTCGAACATGGGTACAGGGGATTTTTCCCTCTCACTTTGCACAAGGTCTTACGGTCTGAACGTGGAGTCTTTCGGATGAGACAGTAAACCGAGGTCCCGTGTGCCCATGCACTTAGCACACGTTAATCCCAGTGGCAACAAAAAAGTTGTCATTTGGTAAAAATGTACCCCCCCCCCCCCCCCCCCCCCCCCTTTCCTTCTTTGTCAGTCACACAAAAATCGCATGCAAAACATTTTTGGGTTGTAAATTGGGTGGCGCGCCTCTGGCTGCGACGCGCTCTCCAGGTGGGAGCAACCCAAATTTCACAGAGGCGCCTCTGTGACTATAAAGTACCTAATACTTAATTGGTGCAAATGCATCAGGTAGGGATGAGAACATTACATGTGTGACCAGTTTTGATTACCCCGCCAACTACGTGGGCAGCCACACTCAGACTTTGGAGGATTTTGGTTACTGATGATGTTATGCTAGGAGTTTGTCATAGCTAAAGACAATCCCCGCATAGCTATGCAGAGCATAACAACATTTTGATGATGTAGCCTTGGTGTTCTAGCCTATGTCAATTGGTCTGACGCAGCCTTAAGCCAATAAGTCAGAAAGATAGTAGATGATAGAAAGCAAAGGGAAAAGGCAGAGTCAAAGAGAGTGGCAGATTAGAGGAAGTTACAAGCACCGAACTTCCAGAAGGTAGGGGAACTATTTTTACGAAAGACCTCCCCCGGTATCCCCACGGGGAGTATGTCGTAATAAATTCTAGCATTTACAAATGCTGTCGACCTTACGCAAGATGTTCTCCGTTTCAGGTGAAGAAGGTGATGAACTCGGTGTACCAGAGTCTGCGCGCCGAGTTTGACGCCGACGACAACTACACAGGGTCAGAGGTCATGTCCACTGTCATTCTGGGGGTCATCAAGGTCAGTGTTGCTGGAGCAAATCTTTTTTGAAAGTGTTTCTTGAAAAAAGGCAAAAGAATGAACTGGTAAGGCAGAAAGATAGTAGATGGCAGTAAGCAAAGGGAAAAGGCCGAGTCAGAGAGAGTGACAGATTAGAGGAAGTTACAAGCACAGAACTGGCACAGATGGTGGGAGAACTATTTGGTAAAGGTCAAGATGTGCCACCCCCCCTACATTTCTCGGTTAATTGTATTTGTCCGTTTTTGCCTTTCTTACCATACATAAAGCTGTATTTGTGAACCTTTTTAGCTTATTGGTGTTAGGAATACTAACCCTAGGTAACCCTAACCCTAAAAAACCCTACAAGACGGAAAAACGCAACGAACCACAACTGTGACAAATCGCGGTGTACACCAGTACATGTGGGGGTGAGGTTTAGGTCTAGGGTTAGGGTTTCAATTCCAAAAACTTTTTAGCTGAAAATGTTCCTAAAATACAGCTTTACCCGGGTAAGAAAGGCAAAAACGGAAAAATAGAATTAACAGAGAAATGCAGGGGGGGGGGGGGGGGGGGGGGGCCACATCTTTACCTTTACCAAAATTTAGAACAAAAGGTCCCGACCCCCAGACCCACCATTTGATCCCCATGGGTGTTGTGTCATCTATTCAATTATTGTGGTGTGTAGGATTCAGTCTGTGTAGGTAGAATGCACATGAAAAAATGCATTGTCAAAAGCGTGACTGATCTTGGCTGAATACACCAAATGTTGGAGTGAATGCCTGTCTAGATTTAACCCTTTCAACTCCAGCCATTTTGTACGGCAAAAATTTCCATTAAACTTACCCGGGTACTAAAAGATTTTATCAAAAATGTTGGGTTTTCCTCTGTGACGTGCATAAAATAGCGGTTTCCTTTCTCCCAATGTTAAGAACATAAGGTCTCCTGGCAAACATACGGAATCATTTGATGAAAAAGTACGGAATGTTAAATCGTGGTGGTGCCTAAAAAAGAAATTGGGGGTGAGGCAAGTCTGCATTTGTGTGCATAGTCTCTACTCATTCTCTCTCATAGGATGTCTGTCTTGTGTGCAGGACACCACTTTAAAATTAGTGCAGCAGTCAAAGGGGCCCACCTCGCAGCAACAAGAAGAGGAGGAATCGGAGGAAGAAGAAGAAGAGGAGGAGGAGGAAGATGAAGAAGAAGAGGAGGAGGAGGAAGGGGAAAAGCCAACTCCAAAGTCACCCGAGTCAACATCTAAAGCATCAGAAGGTAACCATAGCTGCCAACCATTCCTATTCTTCTGGGCCTGTATTCACGTTGAGATAGCATGAGACTTAGCATGATGCTAACTTAGAAGCTCTTCCAATGTCCTATAGGATTTAATAGGACTTTTGGAAGAGCTTCTAAGTTAGCATCATGCTAAGTCTCATGCTATCTCAATGTGAATACAGGCCCAGGATATTTTCTTTCAAATTAGGAAAAACGGAATCTTGACTGGAAATAGGAAAAATTCCTGTTTCTGAAAATAATTTGAAACAAAAATAAACAAAACACTCTCTTCTATATGAATGTTTTTTAATCCACAACGTAGGTTTGTTCACATTGTCTCAATCCATACTTGCTGTGTATTTGTTGTTTCTCATGTAAAATACTGTGTTTTTTTGTCATTAGATTAAAAGTTTGCTTCTCTAAACCTCAGCATTTGGGAGCTACGCATTCTGATGCTCACAATCTCGGGAGGGGGGGTCAAGCAAACATACTGACCCTTGACGGGAATTCCTATTTTTGACTTTGAAAGGTTGGCAGCTATGGGTAAGGATATGAAAGAATAATGCGAGAGAGTTCTTGATTTTAATACTTACCAGAGGGAAAGTTGATTTGTATGTTGTTACGTGAAGACAGTTTCCTGTCAATTGCTGAAAGGTAGGGGGGGGGCAATGATATGTGTGCATGCAGTCATTTCCTCAAGAAGGCGATTTTGTCAGAATATCTCTATGAAGTGCTGAAATTCTAAAGGACCCTCTAAAAGAATGTGCAGGGGGTCCCAGGGATGCACTATAAAAATTATTTTTAGCATTCACAATGCCACTGGGACCCTCTATCCCGCCTCTAGGACCCTCTATGCTGTAAGTGAAGGAGTCCCTGGGACCCCTTGTTTTGCTTGACGATTGGGAGCCCTGAACATCCCCAATAGGAAGAAGAACGACTTGCATATCCCTTCTGCATTTTCAATTAATATGACACCTGGTGAAAACTTTACCATGCGCAGGCGAGACAGCCACGCCAGTCCAAGAAAACAACGCGAACCAAGAATCGCTCATCTCCCAAGTCCCGGAAACCCCTCCTCCACTTTCCTTCGCCGCGAAGGATGAGGAGGAAAGCGAAGACGAAAGCGACGAAGACGAGTCAAAGAAGAGAGAAGAAACCCACACCACACGAGAAGAAGAAGAAGACCCTGGTCAAACGGAGACTCACGAAAAAGAGTCCGCTCCTTCGTTGTCATCGACACCTTCTGTTGAGACGTCCGAGACGGCCAACGCGGTGCAGTCCCCTCCACTAGAGAACCAATCCGCCGCAGTTTCCCAGGAAGCATCAGCACCGTCGCAGACCTCACCCATGCCAGAAGAATCATCATCGGAAGACCCGCTGCTAGCTGCTCCCCCGCCTCAACCCTCTCCAAGGAAAGACAAGCCAGCGCCATCCGAAAAGCCGGTCCCCTCGCCGAAGGCAGAGAAAGTTGAGACTGCGGCGCCTCAGAACCAAATTCCCACAAGTGCGGGTGTGGCAAAGGAGGAGGAGAAGGAGGAAGAAGAAGAAGAGGAGGAGAAAGAGAGTGGTTCTGGCGTTTCGGCGGGGAAAGGGTCCAGGAGTGACTCCGGTTCGGTGCTGCCTGTTCTGGTGTCCCGCGAGCCTCCGCCCATGTTGGATGGGGAGGATGACGATGACGACAGGTGAGAAGTGTGTGTGTGTGCTTCAGGGGGGAGGGGGGGGGGGGGGGGTATAGGTGTTGTGGTACTGTGGGGTGGTTGTGGTGATAAATGGTTTCCGTTGCTGTTCTTCAGTTTAAGCAACGTCCTTCCACTAAAAGTGATTCAGACAGAGTGTTTTTTGGTGTGTTTACCTGTAATGCTTGTGTTTGCTTTGGGTATGTGTGTGTGGGTCGGTTGGGATGATGGTGGTGTTGGTTTTGTGCGTGTGTGTGTGTGTTGGAGGTAAAGATAGCTGGGAGTTGTGATTGTGGTTTATGTGTGTTGTGGGTGGGGGGGGGGGGGGTATGTGTGAGTGTGCAGGGGTGGGCTTGGTTTGTGCATATGTGTTGGGTACTGATGGTGGAGTGTGTACGAGTCTCTACGAATATCTGTCTGTGTTGCTTGCGTGCACATGTGTATGTCTGTGTATAGTTGTCAGAGTTTCACTGCATATGCTCCCAGCAGTGCTAACTAAAGTTGTCTCCACTCAGCCGTCTGTCTTGCAGGGATCGATTTGTCCGAATCAGAATTGAGTTGCATAATATACCCCCTGTAATGCAGTATTTACCACCACTCAGTCACCCGTCTTGTAGCGATTGATTTTCCATAATACTGTCAGAGTTAAGCTGTACGTGATATGCTCCCACAGCAATGCTCTAACGTTGTCTGCACTGAGTCACCCGTCTTGCAACAATAGGAATTGTTCGGAAATAATTGAGTAATTTCATAGTTTGTAGGAGTTATCTTGCCTAATTCAATCGGTCTGCACTCAGTCACCCGTCTTGCAACAATAGGAATTGTTCGGAAATAATTAAGGGGAGTAATTTCATGGTGTGTAGGAGTTATCTTGCCTAATTCAATCGGTCAAACAGGGGAAGTTACTCTACCACCAGGTAGGTCCCCAGCTCTTGCCTCGTGTGTTTAGGTAGACATATAGCATTTAGAACACTGTGCGTCATTCTAAAATTGATGTAATTTATATTTGTACGTCACAGTCTGCAAGTTCTATCACTTTGTAGCAACTGGCCACTCCTTATTTTTCTACAAAATGTTTGCAAGTCGCTGACTCACATCCTGCGGTTTCAAGCTTCGATGCCATTGTTGCTATGTTATTTGACCGAGTAATGGAGGTAAACAACTATAATTTTCACGAAGTGCTCTCCCCTAGTTTTCTTCTCTGAAAATCGTCTATTGATTTTCCATAATACTGTCAGAGTTAAGCTGTACGTGATATGCTCCCACAGCAATGCTCTAACGTTGTCTGCACTGAGTCACCCGTCTTGCAACAATAGGAATTGTTCGGAAATAATTAAGGGGAGTAATTTCATGGTGTGTAGGAGTTATCTTGCCTAATTCAATCGGTCAAACAGGGGAAGCTACTCTACCATCAGGTAAATCCCCAGCCCTCGCTTCGTGTGTTTGAGGAGACACACAGCATGTAGAACACTGTGCGTCATTCTAACATTGATGCAATTTATATTTTTACGTCACATTTTGCAAGTTCTATCAGTTTGCGGATAGTGGCCACCCTTCATTTATGAAAAAAAAAATTTGCAAGTCGCTGGCTCGCTTCCTACGGTTTCAAGCTTCGACGCCATTGCTGCAATGGTTATTTGACCGAGTAATGGAGGTAAACAACTATAATTTTCACGAAGTGCTCTCCCCAAGGTTTTTTCTCTGAGAATCGTGTGTTGATTTTCTATGCTATCAGAGTTAATTCTTTCTATACTAACCTGCGCTATCGTCGCAGGGCATGCGCACAACGCCTCGTTACTAAGGTAACGGGATATCGCATGTGAACTTTAAAAAATTCATAGTTCATAGGTTAACAGTCATGCGTGCTTCAAAGTGGCTCAGAGGGTTACTACTACGTTTCATTCATGCCTCTCGACACTCACTGGCTGGCTGTAGGCTATTTTGGGACCTTAAAATTATATTTTCGCTGTTATGAGTGTGCCTGGCTTGACAAAACATGCATTTATTTTAAAATATCACAAATCAAAACTAATTAAGTGGATGCTTTGAAACTGTTGCAGGTGTTAGTACTGTATATTGTGTACATATTGCCAAAACGTTTGTATCTGTTACCATTATTTAGAAAATAATTTTTTGGCAACCTATGCAAATCAGCCAGTACAGAACGATGCAAAGGGAAACAACTGGCCAGCATGGAATGAGTTAAGCTGTACGTGATGTGCTCCCACAGCAATGCTAAATTTACCACCACTCAGTCACCCATCTTGCAATGATTGATTTTCCATAATACTATCGGGGTTAACCCTTTCAATGCTAGCCATTCTTCAGCCAATATTTACCATTAAACCTTACCTGGGTAGAGAAAAGATTCTGTCTGCAATATTGGGGATTCCTCTGTGACGTGCATAACATAGGGCCTGTCCTTACCTCTCAAAATGAAGAACATAAGGTCACTGGATACCAGACCCTCATTAGATGCCTTTCACTAGTCTTAGTGACATGAGTGTCAAATCATTGTGGTGCCAAAAGGCGACAGTGGCAATGAAAGGGTTAAGCTGTGCGTAATAAGCTCCCATCCCACAGCAGTGCTGTAACGTTGTCTGTACTCAGCCGTCTGTCTTTCAGCCCCCTGTTCGGTGAAGACGACATGGTGGCCGACACTCTGGGCCCCGATATGGCGGCGACCCCTGCTGGCAAGGACAAGGACAAGGACAAGCCAGGGGCGGGCAATCTGCCCTCCAAGAACGACCTGCTGGAAGATGTGAGTCGCTTCCCTTTGTTTTGTTTTTATTTGATTGTTCTGTGTTTTTTGGTCTGGCGTGTTTTTGAATAGTTGCTGTTTGAATTACTTCATTTTTTTTTAAACTTTTTGTTTGTTTTCATTGTCGTCGCCTTTTTTCTCTTGTCTTTCTCCTTCTATTCCAGGCATGAAAGAGTTCCGCGTAAAGGACCGATCTTGCCGTATTCGTATATATTCGTATACAAAACGTCGGACGATATGTGAAAATCCGGGTGGAAGGATTTGTGCTCGGCTGAAAAGAATTTCATTGTTTGAAGCTTTAAAGTTGTTTGCGTTGAAAAAAATGTTTTGGGGATTGTTTGTCCCCCCCCCCCCCCCCCAACAAAACTACCGACGTGAGGTGAAAATCCGGGTGGAAGGATTTCTCGGACGAAATTTTTTCCTCTTTTGTGATCTCCATCCACTTTCATGCCTGTATTCTTTCTTCTGCAAATAATTATTCTTCCTTTCCTTCCTATACTTAGAGATGTATGGTTGTACCAGTCTGTTAGAAATGTTTGTACGAATGGTGAGTGAAAAAGCGCATTGAGTTGCTTTGCAAGATTATGCGCTATATAAGCATTATTAATTCTTATTATTGTTATACTTTCCTTTTGTCTTCTTCTCTGTGTTTTTTAACCTTTACCGGACTTCTGGGGTCGCCCACGACCCCTTGACACACAAAACATGTTATATCTCTAAAACTATTTAAGCAATCTTCATGAAATTTCATGACTTTGTCAAAAACGTATATGGCTTTAAGTGTGTTAAATTTTATTAATGTGTATAAAATATAAATGACGTAATATGACGCGTAATTTTGATATACCTGTCCGGATGACGGGGGTCTCCCACGACCCCTACTTTAAAGAGCACTGCAGTGCATTGAGTAGGGGTCGTTGGAGACCCCCGCCATCCGGACAGGGATAAACACATGGTGCCTCTTTGACTAGTAGGGGTCGTGGGAGACCCCCGCCATCCGGACAGGGATAAACACCTCGGAATTTGCTCTTTGCTGAGTAGGGGGTCGTGGAAGACCCCCGCCATCGTGTCTGTGTAGTCAAAAGCATGATCCGGTAAAGGTTAATTCAGCAATAAATTTCATACCTAACGGATATACCTCAGGACTTGGCTGATATTGCAGTACCTCCAGGATCATCACACTATCTTTGAAGTTTAAAATTACCCACATGTGTCTGCTCAGTTTGGAGAACATTAAATGGACTTTCACCTTTAAGAAAAAACGAATTATTTTTTAGACTAAAATTCTTTAATTGAAAATTTAAATCAAAATGAATAAAAAGCTCCACACTCAACGGAACATTTGCAGACACGCGTTTCGTTTTTGACATTCTTTTTTTTGGGTACTATTTCGTTTTCTTCCAGGACTTGAAGCCCAAGCCCCCTCCACCGTTGTTTGGCGACGATGACGACGACGACGATTTGGACTGGCTCAGCTAATGCATCGTGGGAGTATAGCGTTTGGTGGGCGTGATGCTAGTTGAGCATGGGGACAAACTATTTCGAAAATAACAAGTGTGATGAGAGCCAGTCTGGTGCTTTGGATCCCAAGCTCTCCCCCCCCCCCCCACCCCCGTGTCCCTGAATGGTTTTTTTAGCTTTCTTTTTTTTTCTTTTCTTCTTCTTTTGTCTCCTTTTGCGTCTTTCTGTTTCTTCTTGTTCCTCTCGCTCTTATTATGTCTGTCCGTTTTTGTCTTTCTCAAATCTTAACCCTTTCACCGCCAGCCATATTTCAGCCAAACATTTCCATTAAATTTACCTTGGTAGAGAGCAAAATCCATCTGCAGTATTGGGGATTGTTCTGTGACATATAAAATAAGGTCTGTCCTTAATTCCCTAAACTATGACAATAGGGTCTTTGGATAACATACCCCAATTTGATGCCTTTTAGTGACATGGGTGTTAACTCACTCAACATTGTCCGATTGCTTCCCTTTACAACCGTTCAACACGAATTTACGCTATAGCGTACATAGTGCTTATCCATTCACAGTTCACAACTCCGCGAAGCCATGCAACCCAAACCGGTATAGAAGTGTTCTTCTACGGTCCCTTAATAGTTTTCAACCAATGAAATCACTTCTAGTCTGTTTTTAGTGCCGCCATGAATGCAAATGAGTCACTACCCCTCTCTTCGTCGTCTTTGTCATGCTTTTTTTTAAATCTGCTAATAATAACAAAATTATTTTTTAGAATTATAACATATGCTAGCTTTTATTATTATAAACAATACCGCAAAGTTTCAAAACTGTGTGGTTAAGCATTATTTTTTAACCTTTACCGGACTTCTGGGGTGGCCCACGACCCCTTGACACACAAAACATGTTATATCTCTAAAACTATTTAAGCAATCTTCATGAAATTTCATGACTTTGTCAAAAACGTATATGGCTTTAAGTGTGTTAAATTTTATTAATGTGTATAAAATATAAATGACGTAATATGACGCGTAATTTTGATATACCTGTCCGGATGACGGGGGTCTCCCATGACCCCTACTTTAACCTTTAGCACCCTGCATTTTTTCTGACGTTCCGTTCTCTGCCACTGCATTCTTTTTGAGGCGGTGAAAAATGCTAACACCCACTTGATTAAAGATGCTATAATTTTCTCTGTGTGTTGTGTGCAGACTTGATTATTGGTATAATAATAAAGAGATGATTGAGGAAAGTTTTGATATGATGTATTTTGCTGTCCGTGTATGTTTTGTTGTTCAAAAAAAAAGAAGAAGCGAAATCAACAAAGCGAAAGTGTTGACTTACTGTTTCGGCACGGTCGGAATGAGTGCCGTCTGCTTCAAAGTTCGCCCACTGACTAACTAACTCATGTCTAAGATCCCTTTAACGAAATAACTCACGGAAATATCATTAAGAATATTATGAAAGGCATCATTTTCTTTGAAGTAGTCAAAATCGGAACCGAATCACAATCGCGGCTCGAATCGATATTGGATCGTCTTCATCGAGTCACACTGACATCGGCTATCCCCCCTTCTACTGCATAACGATCTTCTATCACCCTTTCACTGTCGATATCCGACCTAACAAAGCCTAAGAATTCATGATTTAAACAAATATCAACGCTAATTTCCAGTAGGAAGCTTCGCCAACACGGAAAATCCGCCATATTTGATAGTGAACTTTACTTTCTGACCGATTGAAACTTTGAAAAATTCATACAACTACTAAAAAAGCAAATGGCGGCTTGCTGGAAGAGAAGCAAGGAGCCGAGCCTCATTCTGAAGCTATGGTGAGGTAGTTTCTATTATTAGTAACAAAAATAAGGTCCGCGAAGCATTGGTTTGGGGGTACCCTCTCAGGGCGACACAGTGCGCCTGCAGTTACAGGGGAGATTATTGGCTCGGCGACACAGTGCGCCTGCAGTGTGCTAAAGGTTAAAGAGCACTGCAGTGCATTGAGTAGGGGTCGTGGGAGACCCCCGCCATCCGGACAGGGATAAACACATGGTGACTCATTGACAAGTAGGGGTCGTGGGAGACCCCCGCCATCCGGACAGGGATAAACACCTCCAATCTCTTTAGGAATTCGCTCTTTGCTGAGTAGGGGTCGTGGAAGACCCCCGTCATCGTGTCTGTGTAGTCAAAAGCATGATCCGGTAAAGGTTAAATCATTTTTATGTAATGATGCAAACCTGCCTAGTGTGGAACGTTTGTACGAAGTATGTACGCTATAGCGTACATTAGTGTTGAGAGAGTTAAATCACTGTGGTGCTAAAATGTGACTTTGGCGGTGAAAGGGTTAATCTTGTTAAAAGTTTTGAGTTCTCTCTCTGCTTATTCTCTCTCTCACTCCAAGGACAGATTGTAAGAATAGGCCTGGCCTAAAATCTCAATCCTTGCGTAATAAAGTTTTCAAGTGTCAAGTGTCTCTTTCTTCATGCTTCTATTCTGTATTTCCTTTTTTATTAAATGAGTGTTCAACATTCCATTCCAAGGGGCCTTATGAAAGAAATTCTTGTTAATACTGTAATAAGGCCTGGTTCACATTATATGCCAGAGCTGATTCTAGAGCGCGGGATTGGTACAATCCCCCGAAAATCTGTTCCTTCCCGCGATAATCGAGTCTTAATGCGGGCCAACTCCCGCACATTTACAGAACTGCCCACTATTTTCACCGATCGCTGCGGGCATGGCGTTCGTCGTCTGCAAAACCTGTTGTCTAGGCTACACAAACCAATCAATCGCGTTCATCTCATTTATCTTGAATACCGACGAGAACTTGCGAGAGTTTAAGCCGCCATATTGGATTTCTTCCAAAATGAAGCGCGTAGCCCAGCTCCTTGAGTTTGACTTTCGCGGAGGCAAAGTGAAAAGAAAGCAGTCTGTGCCACATGATGAGTCAGAGTGTGGAGAAGAGCTTGAAGAAACGGCGACTACATCCAAAAACTCGGAGAAGCAGCCCGATAACAGCGCCAGTGCAAGGGAACACCGGTTCCAAGACGACTGGCTGAAGAAGTGGCCATGGCTGTATCCAGTGGACCTGCCACCAATCCCCCCTTTTTTCATTCTTAGGGGGGGACCTGCCCCCCTTTTTTCAATCATAGGGGGGGAATGCCCCCCCTTTTTTCAAAATCCTAGAATCAGCTCTGTATGCGTAAGTTCCGTACGGAAAACCCTATACAAGTGGAAGAAAGGATACAAGTTTACGCATAATGGGGAAATTCGGACACGTGCGCAAATCTTTTCCATTCTTTGTTTCACTTCTTTATGGATTGCGCACAGGTTTCTGCATGGAATATCCGCTTATGTGTGCACACGGCCTTAGGCTTATGGATTTTCATAAAGTCCTGCCATTGTTTATATGATCACGATTGCACCGTTTGAAAGGTAGATGTTTGATGAAAAATCGGGTTTACCATTTGGGGTATATTCTAGTCACAGAGTCTTGTCTCTGTGAAATTCGGGCTGCTCTCCCCCGGAGAGCGCGTCGCCGCACGTGCAGCGCCTACCCGTTTGCATGGTATCTTAGTAACATTTGTTCCTGTAATTCATGAACACCAGTGATAAGTGTACAATCTCTTGTTTTGTATGTGTAAATTAGAAAACTCTCTACCATGCTTGTTGGTTTCTTCTACTGAAAGTTCTTCTTTTTGTATAACTGCTGTAATGAAGCATTCGTAGTATGAAAAGTAACGGTTGTCAAGAATGTTGAATACAGTGGAACCTCCCTTATAAGACCTCCCATTATAAGACTCCCTCCCATATAAGACCTACTTCTCCGAGACATTGCCTTTTGTCTTTGTAAGTATTAAAATTACCTCTATTATTTGACCCCTCCCTTATAAGACTTCATTTTGGATTATTTTTGAAGGTCTTATAAGAGAGGTCCCACTGTATTAACTTCTCATGTCATGGGCATCTATGTATGTATGTATGCCAGTCATTTCCAACTAGCATCACCATGACTGCCAGATAGCAGAGGGGTCAGCTGCTATTCAGGCAGGGCTGGGCTAGAATTTGCTTGTAACGGAGATGCCTTGAACTTCTCATAATTATGTATATTTGATTTATGAATTCTTGGTGTGTGTGTTGTTTTCTTGTAAAGGTTTTTGTCTTAGCGAAAAAAGTTTGTTGTATATATTTCTTCACTAGAATTTGTTGTTAGGTTTGCCGTAGGTTAGGATTTTGATTTTAGGTTTGCATGTCGAGAAGGTTGTCATGATTTATGTTGAAAAGGGTTCAACCCCCACCCACCCACCCCCCATTGGGATACGGGGGGATGTCTTCCATACAACTAGTTCCCCCACCTTCTGGAAGTTCTGTGCTTGTAACTTCCTCTAATCTGCCACTTTCTTAGTTTGACTCTGCCTTTTTCCTTGCTTTGTCTCATCTACTATTAAAACTACTATCTTTCTGACTTTTTGGCCCATTCTCTCCTGCATTTGTTTTCCTCACAAAAAAATCTTCCATATAGTTTTCTCCTTTGAGCTCCTCCGAAATCGGAATGTGTCAACTGAATTCAGCAGGAAGACCAGTGAAAACTGGAAAACGGACACATACGTATACCCATTGTGGCCTTATGGCCTGGGAACGCAGAAGAAGAAGAAAGGGGGTTTAACAATGTAGTATCATAACTTGGTCAAAGCCTTGTTCATTATAATATTAACTCTTTGGTTTCTGTATTTAGAGAAGTTTCAACTACTGTTCATTCCTGAGAACCTCTTTAGCTGCTGAGAAAGTTTATCCCGTTGATTCCTACGGGCCTCTTTTGCTCGTGATATCATGCAACATGATGCAACTGTTATTACCTTGCTCTTCAGTAATTGCATTGTAATGAGGGGTTTTTCCCTTTTCTTACTGGGGCAAGTATTGTTTATGAAATAGAAACAGGCTGCTGAAAACATGCCACATATTCACAATAACATAACTTTATACAGTTTTACTCTCTCTGGAAACCCAGGAATAGGGAGATAGAGAGCTCTGTAAAACTAGGAATCTGCAGTTACTCCCATTCAACCTCAAAAGCGGTTCTCAGGAACGAAAGAGTTAACCAAAAATCAGTCCATAATCCCAGAATATCAGTCGCTTGCTCTGCCATCCATTGGTCTCAGTCAAGCACGACTAAATACAGTGATAGTACCATGTTTTTCGGACTATAAGGCCATGCAGTGGAACCTCCCTATAAGACTCCCTCCAATATAAAGTCCATTCTCTGAGACATTGCCCTTCTTTGTAAGTATTAAAATTACCTCCCTTATAAGACTCATAAGCATTTTTGAAGGTCTTATAAGGGAGGTTCCACTGTACCATGGTTTTTTAGAATACCATGTGGATAGAACTCCCTCCAACCTATTATCTGAGACATTGCCCTTCTCGACCTCATTTTGGATGATTTTTCAAGTCTTATAAGGGAGGTTCCACTGCTTTTCTTTTTTTTATCAGTGGAACCTCCCTATAAGACTCCCTCCCACATAAGACCTACTTCTCTGAGACATTGCCCTTCTTTGTAAGTATTAAAATTACCTCCCTTAGAAGACCTCATTTTGGATGATTTTTGAAGGTCTTATGAGGGAGGTTCCACTGTAGTAAGAAAATACAAGAACAAAATCTGAATTTTGCGTGAAATTTAGGGGGTGCGCTTTATAGTAAAAAAAACCATGGTAAACTCTTAACCCTTTCACCCCCGCCAGACATTTTTCAGCCTAAAAATACCATTAAACTTATTGACTGGGTAGAGAAAACAATGTTCTGCAATATTGGGAATTCTTCTGTGACATGTCCTATTCTTACTTCCCAAAACTGAGGAAACAGGGTCTTCGGATAACAGGTCCAGCTTTGATACCTTTTGGTGACATGGGTGTTAAAACTATTGTGGTGCATAATAGCGACATTGGCGATGAAAGGGTTAAAGAAAAGTATGGTAAATGCATGTTGTAATTGCTTGTATCAACACTATGCTGTTATGGATCTTTTTGTACTACCGTCATTTTCGGACTATAAGGCGATATTTTTTCCTCCAATTTCGACCTATGCGCCTAATAAACGAGGGCGCCCTATTAGTGAACAAAATCGTGAGAAGAGAGGCAACGATTGCCGTACTCAGTACAGTCTACTGTGAGTCACAACATCGAAAGTGGTAACGAGTCGCCGATACGACGAATACTCAACGTTAAAATGCTTCAAAATCCCTATTATCGTCCGAGATACCGTCCAACAGATGCCATAACCCTTCATTGGATGTAAAAAGCATCGTTGTAGAGATTAAAATGCCATAATTCTACCAGTTTTTGTGAAGAAAAGTCCTAACACAACAACCGGAAGTCGCAAAAACGGAAGTTTCGATTATTTGAGAAGGGAGCCAACTCTCGTTTATGACAGCAGTAATGGCGGTCTGTAAGCGTTTACAGGACGTGTACGGGCTTCAAACTTCGACTTTCTTTTGCGAGGTGTGTATCGCCTTATAAACGAGGGCGCCTTTTACTTGAATTTTTTCTTGAAAAATGCCCTATGCCCTTATACACAGCAGTCCCTAATGATCCGAAAAATACGGTATTTTATTGAAAAACCTGTATTACACAGGTGGATCAGAATCATTCTTTGGGTGTCAAGAGTTGTCCAACTTAGAAACCCCGTAAAAATCAAAACTGTACAGTGGAACCTCCCTTATATTATAAGACTCCCTCCCACATAAGACCTACTTCTCTGAGACATTGGCCTTCTTTGTAAGTATTAAAAGTACCTCTCTTATAAGACCCCTCCCTTAAAGACCTCATTTGGGATGATTTTTGAAGGTCTTATAAGGGAGGTTCCACTGTAGTGTGAAGAATTTGTTGTTTTCATAATTTGTGTGGAATTTTTGTATTCTACTTTTTTGTATAATTATGCAAGTTGATATTGTGAATACGGAAAAGGCTATTGAAAACAAGCGATTTAAGTACTGTCATACATATTTCATTAATAAGACTATAAATAATGATGTTTCAGTTGAGTTCATACTTGTACCATTTTGTGGGACCATTTCTCCACTCTCTCTATCAGCTTGTTTGAATGCAGTATTCAGCAATTTTGTTCAAAGAAATTGATTTTCAAACTAATTGATGTGATTTTAAAATTACGGATGTGTTCATGCTTTTTCTTGTCTTTTTCATATATTTTTTTCAAATTTTGATTTTAGTGTTGTATAATCAGTTAGTAACCAGTTTCTTTCATTAGCAATAAACCACTGCTTAGAATTGCTGACTCCATAAGGCATATACGAGTCAAATAAATCTTGTTTTTCGTGTTTGGAAAAATGGACAGCGCAGTGAATAAGAGTTAGAGTGGCTTATCATTATTATTTATTGCGGACGAGGCAGAATGTTTGAATCGTATCAGCAACAATAGCTAGTATTATATCAATTTTATTTGTTTTAGTTTTTTCTTTATTGATTCCAGTGGTTGATTTTGCGAGCAACGATCGTTTTGTTAGAAATCCTTACAAAAACAGTTTTCGTATCTTTTATTCGTTTTAAATTTGATGCAATGGGGATTCCCCCATGGGGGGGGGGGGGGGGGGCTCTTCCGTACAAATAGTTCTCCCACATTCTGGAAGTTCTGTGCTTGTAACTTCCTCTAATCTGTCTCTCTCTCTTTGACTCTACCTTGTTCCTTGCTTTGTGTCATCTACTATCTTTCTGACTTTTGGCCCATTCTCCTGCCTTTTTCGCCCCAAAAAAAATCTTCCATATAGTTTTCTCCTTTGAGCTCCTCCAAAATCGGAATGTGTTGTCTGAATGCAAAAGGGGATACTGGTGAGAGCTGGAAAACGGACACATACATACCCATTGTGGCCTTACGGCCCAAGAACGCAGAAGAAGAAGAAGACCCAACGATTTGTCGACAGTATGCATTGCCCATGGCAGTGTGTAAACTGTCAGCATCATGTGAGCCCTCCATTTAAAGTGTGCAATTTAATAATAATAACGTGTTGATGTATGTAAATGCACTGCTACATGTATTAACCCCTTGACTGCTAGAGAAAATTAAACAAAACAACATTGGGCACATCATGCCACGAAAAAAGACAATTGATAGAGCCAATCTGGGAAAAAATGGTCTGGGGATATTTTAATCTCTTGACTGTGTTAGAGCAAAAGCCAACATATCAAGGCTATTCCTCTTCATCTGATGACATCACTGGTCAGTACGTAATACATAATACGTTGGTGGCAGTCAAGGGGTTAATTAAAAAACAAGTAGCAGCTCGTTCTGCGTAATTTGTCTAACGATGTACAATTTCTGTACCCAACATAGTAGTTCGCTTACTTTTTATTTGGATGAATGGAATGAAATTCTGCTTAACTATCGTCCTCCGGTCTGAAACAGACACACGTGGGACGGAACGATCCTGGAGGCAATGCCCGGAGGCAGTGCATCACCAGGAAAGTCCCGAATTTTTAACAATACAGTATAAATGTGTATAAATTACTTATTGATTTGGACGACAGGTTTGAATGCATTTTAATGATTGAGGCAACCTCTGCTTTTCATTGTTGTCTGGAGTGTGAAGGAAGCTCACCTTATCTGCTTGGGAAATATTTAGGTGAACCATGATGTGGTGGTTTATGTACCGTATTGTTCGGACTATAAAGCGCACCTTTAACAAAAATTTCAGATTTTGTTATTATATTTTCTTACTATTTTATCGGTCACATTGGGGTCTGCAACGAACACCTTTTGCAAGAGTGAATGCCCTTGGTGGGTGGGGGAAGATGGTTCAGTACTGACCAAACAGGGGGATAGCTCGCCACTGAATGGCTGCCTTTCGCAAGAGTGAATGCCCATGTCAGTACTGACCAGCAAGGGAATCACTCTCACTGTCAAGGGCGTTAATAACCCTAGTTGCAGAGGCCTATAGGGGTTCGCAGGGGTCCGAGTCTGGGGGAAAAGTATCGCCTTATAGTCCGAAAAATACGGTTCACTCAGATGACGAATGCATTGAATTATTCATGTATATATTTTGAGAGAGAAAAAAATGTATTCCCGGTTGTTGTTTTCTTCGAGTTGTTTAGAACCTTTGATTTTCATTTTCTGTCAAGCATCTCCCCCCCCCCCCCCCCCCCCCTTTTTAAATTTGATAATGTATCAAAGACACATTATATACATATAATACACACCTAACAGTACACACGTACAAATACATGCATACACAGAAATGTGTTTAAAACATGTTTGCATGTGTACACCCATCAACATTATAAAACTCCAAAGGAACGTTGGCGAAAGAACTATCAACCTCTTCACAAAATCTGAGAAGAATCTATCCACGAAATTGTGGGATAGACAAGACGCAACATACACACAGAAACGAAAGCGAAGACATTATCTCTCAGGCATCAGAATTGTCAGAGGATTTCAGAGGATTAAGAATTTCTGACAGAGGATTGGCTTCTCTTGTCAGAGGTTTTGCCTTTTTATTCAGTGTTATCCTTTGTGTTAAATAGCATTTCAAAGTGATTTCTCACTATATTGAGCCTTTTTGGTGGTGTTGGGAACTCATTTCAGTGTTGTCCCTCTATAGTCTGGGGCCTTGATGGCCCTTTTACTGCGGTTTTCAGAGGATTGGACTTCAGACTATTCTGATGCCTGATCTCTCCAGACTTATAAATAGACATAATGATGAGTCGGTATAACGTACAACACCAAACTGTAGGTTCCATTACTTTTATTTAGGCTTCCAATTCAAAATTTGTACTTCAGATTACAATCCTCAACATTCAGCCAAAGTGCCATATTCTATGCTACTCAACACTCGCTATGGACAACAAATAAAAGCACATAAAACCAGCCGCCATGGCGTAGTGGTTAGCGCCGCAAGTACTGGCTGGGAGGTCTCGGGTTCAAAGGTACTATTACAAAATAAAATGATACATAAGCAAACAAACAAAAAAAGACATGAATCATAACATAGTCTTTGGTAAAGGTGAAGATGTGCAGTGCCCCCCACCCTTCTACAAAAAAAGACATGAATCATAACATAGTCTTTGGTAAAGGTGAAGATGTGCAGTGCCCCCCACCCTTCTACAAAAAAAGACATGAATCATAACATAGTCTTTGGTAAAGGTGAAGATGTGCAGTGCCCCCCACCCTTCTACAAAAAAAGACATGAATCATAACATAGTCTTTGGTAAAGGTGAAGATGTGCAGTGCCCCCCACCCTTCTACAAAAAAAGACATGAATCATAACATAGTCTTTGGTAAAGGTGAAGATGTGCAGTGCCCCCCACCCTTCTACAAAAAAAGACATGAATCATAACATAGTCTTTGGTAAAGGTGAAGATGTGCAGTGCCCCCCACCCTTCTTACATTTCTCAGCTCTCCCCGCATTTTCAAACATTTAGCTGTATCTTAACTTTCTGAGCTAATTATTTTTGTTGAATAATTAATCGCAGTCATAATAAAGGCCATTATCTAATAGGAAACACCCACCACCACCCCATGTAGTGAAATACACACAATCTTCACCTTTACCCAACCCATCTTCCTTTCACTCAGTTTACCAGTACACCTGGTACCATTTAGTATATTCTAGTCACAGAGACTTATCTCTGTGAAATTTGGGCTGCTTTCCCCCAGAGAGTGCGTCGCTACCAGTACACCTGGTACCATTTAGTATATTCTAGTCACAGAGACTTATCTCTGTGAAATTTGGGCTGCTTTCCCCCAGGAGAGTGCGTCGCTACCAGTACACCTGGTACCCATTTAGTATATTCTAGTCACAGAGACTTATCTCTGTGAAATTTGGGCTGCTTTCCCCCAGAGAGTGCGTCGCTACCAGTACACCTGGTACCATTTAGTATATTCTAGTCACAGAGACTTATCTCTGTGAAATTTGGGCTGCTTTCCCCCGGAGAGTGCGTCGCTACCAGTACACCTGGTACCATTTAGTATATTCTAGTCACAGAGACTTATCTCTGTGAAATTTGGGCTGCTTTCCCCCAGAGAGTGCGTCGCTACCAGTACACCTGGTACCATTTAGTATATTCTAGTCACAGAGACTTATCTCTGTGAAATTTGGGCTGCTTTCCCCCGGAGAGTGCGTCGCTACCAGTACACCTGGTACCATTTAGTATATTCTAGTCACAGAGACTTATCTCTGTGAAATTTGGGCTGCTTTCCCCCAGAGAGTGCGTCGCTACCAGTACACCTGGTACCATTTAGTATATTCTAGTCACAGAGACTTATCTCTGTGAAATTTGGGCTGCTCTCCCCCGGAGAGTGCGTCGCTACCAGTACACCTGGTACCATTTAGTATATTCTAGTCACAGAGACTTATCTCTGTGAAATTTGGGCTGCTTTCCCCCAGAGAGTGCGTCGCTACCAGTACACCTGGTACCATTTTAGTATATTCTAGTCACAGAGACTTATCTCTGTGAAATTTGGGCTGCTTTTCCCCCAGAGAGTGCGTCGCTACCAGTACACCTGGTACCATTTAGTATATTCTAGTCACAGAGACTTATCTCTGTGAAATTTGGGCAGCTTTCCCCCGGAGAGTGCGTCGCTACCAGTACACCTGGTACCATTTAGTATATTCTAGTCACAGAGACTTATCTCTGTGAAATTTGGGCAGCTTTCCCCCGGAGAGTGCGTCGCTACCAGTACACCTGGTACCATTTAGGTATATTCTAGTCACAGAGACTTATCTCTGTGAAATTTGGGCAGCTTTCCCCCGGAGAGTGCGTCGCTGCCAGTACACCTGGTACCATTTAGTATATTCTAGTCACAGAGACTTATGTCTGTGAAATTTGGGCAGCTTTCCCCCGGAGAGTGCGTCGCTGCCAGTACACCTGGTACCATTTAGTATATTCTAGTCACAGAGACTTATCTCTGTGAAATTTGGGCAGCTTTCCCCCGGAGAGTGCGTCGCTACCAGTACACATGGTACCATTTAGTATATTCTAGTCACAGAGACTTATCTCTGTGAAATTTGGGCAGCTTTCCCCCGGAGAGTGCGTCGCTACCAGTACACCTGGTACCATTTAGTATATTCTAGTCACAGAGACTTATCTCTGTGAAATTTGGGCTGCTTTCCCCCAGAGAGTGCGTCGCTACCAGTACACCTGGTACCATTTAGTATATTCTAGTCACAGAGACTTATCTCTGTGAAATTTGGGCTGCTTTCCCCCAGAGAGTGCGTCGCTACCAGTACACCTGGTACCATTTAGTATATTCTAGTCACAGAGACTTATCTCTGTGAAATTTGGGCTGCTCTCCCCCAGAGAGTGCGTCGCTGCAAACTAGTCCTGTCAAACTAGAAAAAGGGCGAGGCCGGGATTTGAACCCGGGTCACCGACTACATTTGGCAGGCGAACGTCTTAACCACTCTGCCACTTTTCTCTGATGGTATTATTGGTGTAAAGCTGTGTATAAAACACAAATAAAACATGTATTTACTACATGTTCATACAAATGCCCCTGGTGAAATCAAGATTTCAAGATTTATTTTGCCCCCCAAAAAACAAAAAACCCTTGGGGGTCCTTGGATATTGTAACAATAAACAAATAAATACCGTATTTTACGGACTACAAGGCGCACCTGATTATAAGGCGCACCCCCCAAAATTTTACACAAAATTCAGATTCTGTTATTAAAGTTTCTTACTATAATTATCAGTCACATTATAAGGCGCAGGGGTCTCAGTCTGTGGTAAAAGTATCGCCTTATAGTCCTTAAAATACGGTAAACAACAGAACATTTTACGACAAAAATAGTGACACATTGAAAACAGGAAAAAAAAGGTAAAATATACTCAACAAATCAAAGAAATAGTGGCACGAGATGTTGCATGCATATCGCATCAAAGTACAAAAACATTTTGACCACAACACAAGCGAGGCGTCAAGTATAATTCAATCTTTCACTTCTTCTTCGATTGCGGAGTTTCCTGTCAATAGAGCATTTGCCACGCGCCGGTGACCTTGAATTTCACCGAGTTGAATTTAGAGAGTTGAATTAGAAAGGTCAGCTAGGGCAAATTAGTAGTCTAGTATAGAGAACGAATATTCGTGGCAAACACCCTATTATGAGCGCAGATGCGTCATGCAGCCGTTATGTGCTTAACTAAGAAATAGTCCGACTTCGGCTGGAGGAAATAATTTTGAAAGTGTTTTGTGAAAAAAGGCAGCAGAATGGACCGGTAAGGCAGAAAGATAGCAGATTGACAGTAAGCAAAGGGAAAAGGCAGAGTCAAAGAGAGTGACAGATTAGACGAAGTTACAAGCTCAGAACTTCCAGAAGGTGGGGGAACTATTTATGCAAAAGACCCGGTATCCCCACTGGGGGAATATTTCACTTAAAACAAAAAGTAACAGCAGCCAATCAAACTACACTACTAAATACGCCACAACATGCATCACCATGGGTGCAACTACACAAAATGAAAAAACTTGAAATGCCGGGGTCTAGGGGTAATGTCCCCCTGCAGCTGAAGACAAAAATGATTTACGAAGGTATTTTAGTTTGCTTTTTCCACAATTTATACAAATGCTTATTTTTTAACCCTTTCACCGCCAGCCATCTTTGAGCCAAAATTTTCCATGAAACTTACTTGGCTACAGAAAGAAATTCTACCTGCAATATTGTGAATTCCTCTGTGACATGTATAACATTAGGCCTATCCTTACATCCCAAAATTAAGAAAACAGGGTCTTCGGATAACAGGCTCTGATTTCATGCCCTTTAGTGACATGAGTTTAAAACCATTGTGGTGCACAAATGCGACATTGGCGGTGAAAGGGTTAAAGTGTCTGAAAAATACAGTAGACGCACACAAGATCTTGTTTGACAAAATTTAAAAAAAAGGAAATTCCTTTTCTGGTAAAACTCAAAAACAGGAAGTCCTTGTATAGCAGGAAAAGTTGCACCCATGAATCAGTCAGTGAAATACAATACATGATTTCACACATCACAAAACATAATTACCCACATGTGTACAAACATGTACACAAGTCATAATTTCAAAATAAAAATCAAACCCATTAGGTAGCCATCCATGTTATGTTAGTGATGGCTTAGTTGTGGGGTCTAACATAAGAATTATATTCGTCTGTGAAATTCAAAATCCTCGTATCTCAATTTTGGTAGTTTTGAGAAAAATGAATAAAAATTTTAAAAATTAACCGCGTTGACCACAATTGATTAACTACGATGAACATGTTGTTCAAGACATTGCAAGTTTAGTCCTGCATTTCGTTAAAATTAATATAATTTTTTAAAAATAATTTAGACGTGAAAAGAACGAAGATACGAGGTTTCTGAATTTAGGACTTACGAGTTTTTCGTCTATTTTCACAACCTCATTTACCCCCAGATAGGTCGTTAGAGATACAAGCTTTTGGTGGAATGTGGCGGGGGGAAAATTAGAGAGCTGACTATGTATCTAACTAAAAAAATAAAAAAATCAAGATACAAGGTTTTTGAATTTCACCGATTATATGCTGAATCGGGACATACTGGAGTGGACTCTTATTGTCAAAGTGGCCGACTCACTCAGTAAGAGGCAAAAATTATTGCAGTGCCACCGTTGTCGGCGGCAACAAAATAGGCCGGGTGTTCGGGGCACATTTTGTCACCACCGGCAACAAAATGTTCCTGGAATTTCTACAATATATTTGGGTATAAATATAAATATGCTGCGAGCGCCTGGCACATTTCATTACCAGTGTCCATGTTGTCCATCTAGACTCTCTCTCTCTTCTTTATCCTTGTAAAATAATTCTTTTTCTTCTTCGATCACTCAGTTTCCTGTCAATTATGAGCGCAGATGCGTCATGCTGCCGTTATGCGCCTAACTAATAAAAATAGTTAGGCCCAGCATGTCCAACTTTGGCTGGAGGAAATGTTTTTGAAAGTGTTTTGTGAAAAAAGGCAGGCCTCACATGCCTTACAATTTCACATAGTTTGCTCCTTAGGGCCTACTGGTGACCTTTGAGGAGCTGATAAACCATGACAATAGCAACAATGACAACAACAAAACACTTCCTTCCTTCTGCATTCCCAGGCCATATGGCCATAATGGATAAGGTACGTATGTGTCCGGTTTCAGTTTTCACTGGTCTCCCCGCTGCATACAGCCGACACATTCCAATTTCGGAGGAGCTCAAGGGAGAAAAATTATTTGGAAGATTTTTTTGGAAAAAAAGGCAGAATGATAGATGATAGAAAGCAAAGGGAAAAAAAGCAGAGTCAAAGAGTGGCAGATTAGAATATTAGAAGAAGCTACAAGCACAGAACTTCCAGAAGGTTGGGGAACTTTTTACAACCCCCCCCCCCCCCCCCCACCACCCCCCCCCCCCCGTACGACACACTGATCCAAATCCTGATCACTATCACCAGAACTAGTCTATGTGTATGACACACTGATCCAAATCCTGATCACTATCACCAGAACTAGTCTATGTGTATGACACTGATCCAGATCCTGATCACTATCATCAGAACTAGTCTATGTGTATGACACTGATCCAGATCCTGATCACTATCACCAGAACTAGTCTATGTGTATGACACTGATCCAGATCCTGATCACTATCACCAGAACTAGTCTATGTGTATGACACACTGATCCAGATCCTGATCACTATCACCAGAACTAGTCTATGTGTATGACACACTGATCCAGATCCTGATAACTATCACCAGAACTAGTCTATGTGTATGACACTGATCCAGATCCTGATCACTATCACCAGAACTAGTCTATGTGTATGACATACTGATCCAGATCCTGATAACTATGGTCAGAACTAGTCTATGTGTATGACACACTGATCCAGATCCTGATAACTATGGTCAGAATTAGTCTATGTGTATGACACTGATCCAGATCCTGATCACTATCACCAGAACTAGTCTATGTGTATGACACTGATCCAGATCCTGATCACTATCACCAGAACTAGTCTATGTGTATGACACACTGATTCAAATCCTGATCACTATCACCAGAACTAGAGTCTATGTGTACGACACACTGATCCAAATCCTGATCACTATTGCCAGAACTATGGTCTGTACCTTATTGATCCTGATCCAGTGTCCCATCTTCCTTCTCAGAATTTTCAAACTCATCTTTGTCGGCCTGAAGGACGTCCTTGAACCTGACCAGGTCCTTGAGGGGTTGAGGAAGGGGCAGGGCATCGATCCTCTCTGACCTTCCCAGCCGATAGCCCACGCTGTGAGACACCGCTAACCGAGCCAGGTGATCAAGTCGGCAAGGGGTGGAAGCAGCCTCCTCTATGCATATGGAACCTGTCTCCCAAACATTCCCTTCCAGGTCTTCCCGCACAGAGCGAACATCTTGAACTTTCCTCAGTTTTTCATGAGTATAGGCTCCACAGGCCAGCATCAGTTTGAAAACACGTAGGCTGCGCAACTGAAAGGCCTGAAGCAAAGGGCAGGTGTGTATAAACCTTCCCATATCATGGGGGTTGCTAAATTCTAAGGGGATGTGTCTCTGAAATGTGGACAGACCTGATGAGACCAATAAATGAATAATTTTCACCCTCACTCGTTCAGATATATCGATAAAACGAAGTGGAGCAACTGTTGCAAACAGCAAGGATCGCTGTTCATGTTCATTCCAAGGCATCCTGATAGTAAAGCTAGGATCCACATGATTTATGAATAGCTCAACAAGGCTCTCCTGGCCGTATTCAACAATGACCCACAGACCCTCCTGAAGAGTGCCCACATCGGCACACCTTGGCAAAAGCTCTATGACAATTTCAGGGAATTTGTAAAGACAAGCCATTTTCAGGATGGTGTTCAGCACAGCCGGACTATCACATCGTCGGTGGTGCTCTTGAACGTATGCCACATTATGGCTTTGCAGAACAAGAGCCCAATCCAACAAGCCTTGATCCTCGCATGCCTTGACCAATAGCTCAGTCTGAAAGTCATAACAAGACTGATTTTTTATACAGCCTTCCACATTTTCACCATTCCTAGGTACGATTTTAAACAGTACAGCGCCTACAGCATAAGCCTCTTGTTCAGAAGCCCTGAATGCAGATTGCACAAGTGTCATAGCATCCAGATTCAGACTGGTCTGTGTGGTGACCACAGTTTCCACCAGTGGCCAGTCTTCAGTGACCACAGCCAGCACAAAGGTCAGGTGGATGTGGCCGCTGTCCAGGCACCACTGCTTCAGGCTGGACACACTGCTAAGCCACTGCTCCTCACCAACGCCTTCAATGTCTGAGAACTTCATAGTCTTCCTTATCTCCACACGATTGCCTTTCAAAAGAAATTCCAAAGCAGGGGCAATGCCAGGCCATGTAGAGTGGTCAGACAGCATTTTGACCGCTTGTCTCTCCACTATTTCGAACAGCTCTTCATAATACAACTGTCCATGCTGACATTTTGATGAGATGCAGAACAGCATATTCCAGTCTTTGTTTTCACTGATAATATCCAGAAGCAACAGCAATTCAGTGAAACGCAACACCAAAAGAGAGCTGACAATTTCTTTATCACAAAGTTTGGAAATTAAACTTAACCTTTTTGCTCTTACTGCACATGTGTAGGCAAAAGCCAAATCTTCCTTTTCCAAAGGACTCGAGTCACTGTCAGAGCTATGAAGCCTCGCAGTGCTCAGTGCTATAAAGCAATCAGCGCAGTCTGATTTCACACACTCCTCAATGGCCTCTCTGAATATGCTGCGTTTGAACATTTCATCAGAGCAGCTGTTGAACTGTTCTATGAAGGTGTCAGCAACAGCGCTATCACATGCACACTTCGACTGTCTCAGAATCGGCCCTTTAATCATAAGACCCAATGAAGGCAACGACAGGTTCTCTTCTCTCTCCCCACTTGGCTCCAAATCCTTTTTCACAAGGCCCAAATCTTTTGTTGTGTTTCCCAGATCCAAAGTAGACAGTTCGCTTCCTAGCTGCTGCATGCTGCATTCCTTGCTTTGGCAAACAGCAAAAGGGCTTGCCACGTGCTTGCTCTCTGCTCCATCCATCGTTGATTGTTGTTCTCTTCTTGTTGAGTAACGTATACCCATACGTTTTAGGCTGAAAAACACACACAAAAACATGTCTTGAAATAGTTGGGGGGTTTTCAAGATGAGATACCCCAAAATAACCTATCTAGAGCCTATGACAAAACTGCTTTATGCTTCAATACTTGCCACTGATGTAATATGTACACTGGGGCAAATTCCTCACTTTGCTACATCGGATAAAAGGCCTGGTGGCAAACTGACAACACTGTCATAGGTTGTAGATAGCACTAAATCGGATACTTACTAACTTAGCAGATTTTTGTTTTAATATTTAAAAATTGCTGATTTCTATATCGAACACTTCAATTAGTTTTATATATACAACCAGAAAGCTTACCACATATATATTGTCTTTGGTACAACTACAAGTATGCAAAATATCCTATTCTATTCATGTTAGAACTTCCTTTCAAGGAATGAACTAAGTAAATACAGTTAAATTTGATTTTAATTTCAAAACCTAAAGGAAATGTGTGGACAGTTTGCAAACCACCAAAAGTATGCTAAAACAGTAGTAAATTAAAAAAAAAGTAAAAATATCACCCTTCCCCTGTGAGAGTGAATGTCTGACTCTGAGCCTGGTGCGTGAACATGATTATCTGTGTGAGTGTGTGTTCGCGTGTGTATGTGCGTGAGCGTGCGCACGCTCATGCACGTGTGTGTGTAGTTGTGTGTCTGTTTGTCTGACAATCTTTGGCCGTTTGTTTAATAATCTTGATTTCACTTTCTTTATGCGTTATGCTAAAACATCATTATTATGTTGTGCTATACGTGTACATTATATTTTTTTATATTGTAAACGCCTAGGGCATTCAATTGATTAAGCGTCAGGGCTCCCAATCGTCCCGCAAAACAAGGGACCCCAGGGACTCATTCACTTACAGTAAAGAGGGTCATAGAGGCGGGATAGAAGGTCCCAGTGGCATTGTGAATGCTAAAAAGAATTTTTCTAGTGCATCCCTGGGACCCCCTGCAATCTTTCAGAGGGTCCTTGAGAATTTTAGTGCTTCATAGACCCCCAAAAGGGGGACCCTGGATGTGCTAAATGTTCAATAATAATAATATATGTATTAACCCTGCGCAAGCCACGTGATAGTTCACAGCGTGGTTGGTTTGGAAGAGGAGCAAAACGTTAACAAACTGTCAGGAAAAAGGTACAACCATTTGCTCTTGTGAACCGTTCTCCAGATCGTCACAGCGGCTATGGCCTATGTGACTGACATAATAATAATATTAATAATAGCAATAATAACTGATAGTAGTAGTAATAATCATATAGTAATAAGCCAACTGTCCGTGTCTGTGTGTGTGTGTGTCTGAAACACGAAACGGGCCTTGTAACTCCGCCGTTTTTCGACCGAACCGCTTCAAATTTGCTGTGAGCCCTCACGGGGTGATGGCAACGGCAACCGAGGCGGCCGTATCATTTACTCGGTTTCGCAAATGCGCGAAACGCGCATCTGCCGGCCTCTCGGCGCCCGTATCTCCGGCGTTTCTGGGCCGATTGCCTTCAAATTTGGCAGGTAGATCACAGGGGACGGTGACTATCGCTGTGCCAAACCGGAAGCGAATCGCTTTAGAAACGCGCGCGCTATACGCCGTTTCACCTTTTCACGAATAACGCCGCCGTTTCTTAACCGAATCGCCTCAAATTTGCTGTTATGCTTGCTATGGCCCGGGCAAAGCCTGGCAGCAACTTGGAAGAGAATCGGGAGAGCGCGTCACTCTCAGAGCAGCGCCAACGGGAAACGGGGCCTTATAACTCCGCCGTTTCTTAACCGAATCGCTTCAAATTTGCTGTACTCAGCGTTACCAGTACTTGGCGTTACCGTTACTAGGCGTTACCAGTATGGTGCATTGCCAGTACTAGGCGTTGCGCTAGTAATAATAATAATGTAAATTTAGGGTGCACTTACCTCCCGGTAAAATCAGGAGCCCAAGGCGTTTAATACAATGACAATTATTTAAAAGGCCTCATTATAACATACAAAAATATTTACATAGCACTCAATTCATAAATTACATAAATTAGTAAACCGATGCATGCACACATATACATAAATGCAAGGGTGCATGCAGTGACCAAAACTTTTGCCTGAACTTTCTTGCCAAAACCCTAACTGAACAAAAGAATGATATATTAAAGAGCCCTTTCTTCAGGCACGGCACACAGCTGCCTAAACCTGCATCAAATTGCCTGAATTCAGGAACACCCACATGCACCCCTGTAAATGAAAATTACTACGCAGCCTCACACCCCAGGGCTCCCAATCCCATTCGTCCCGCAAAACAAGGGGTCCCAGGGACTCCTTCACTTACAGTATAGAGGGTCCTAGAGGCGGGGTAGAGGGTCTCACTCTCAGTGGCATTGTAAATGCTAAAAAGATATTTTTTTCTAGTGCATTCCTGGGACCCCCTGTACATTCTTTTAGATGGTCCTTTAGAATTTAAAATTTCATTTACTATATTACTCTGTTAAATGTCTATACTCTTGAAACACCAAATATTAAAATGACAATAATTACTATACCTTGTCCAGGTATGAGACTTTAAAACTAGATATTCGCCCTTCCAAGTCTGGTGGAAAAATGACAGGAGAGTTCGAAGGGAACAGGAAGTCCTCTTGAAACAGGAAGTTAAAAACGCGGATTAGTTAAAATAAGAATTTGTAACAATGATATTCTACTTTATTCTTTTTAAATAAATTTGCACAAAATCTTAAATAGATAGTATAACTAAATAATCCTTACTATCTACCTGTTTTATTTAACATAATTTTATTTTAAAATTACTTCCTAAAGCAATCCAAGGGAAGTAAATCAACTGTCTGTTAGTAGAAGAGAGTTATGTCCCCTGTGTTCTCTCTTACTCTCTCTCTCTCTGTATGTGTATGGTATGTAAATCCTCCAAAACTTAGCCATTAGTTAAGAGGAGGTTACAATTCTATGTTTTCTATAGATATACATGCGCCCTCCTAGTTCCGTCGCGACTATCAAGTTGCCAGTATTGGCACTTGCGACGCATTGTTCCTGATCTTGATCCTGATCCTGATACTAATTAGTAATGACCACAGGCACATGCGTCTAAACAGAGGCCGTTCGCCAACCACAACAGTCAAAATGAACACTTAACACCTTGACTGCCATGCACCAACGTATTACGTACTGACCAGGGCCTGTATTCACGTTGAGATAGCATGAGACTTAGCATGATGCTAACTTAGAAGTTCTTCCAATGTCCTATAGGATTTAATAGGACTTTTGGAAGAGCTTCTAAGTTAGCATGATGCTAAGTCTCATGCTATCTCAACGTGAATACAGGCCCTGATTACATCACTGATGAAGAGGAATAACTCTGATATGCTGGCTTTTGCTCTAGCACAGTCAAGAGAATACTATCCCCAAACCATTTTGCCAGATTGGCTCTATCACTTGTCTTTTTCATGTCATGATTTGTACAATGGTGTTTTCTTTAATTATCTCTGGCAGTCAAGGGGTTAACTTGTGCTATTGTTCTCACATACTGAAGTTTCCGTCAATTATTTTGGTGATGAAATTTGTTAAAATCATTTATTTCGGTTGTTTACAGTTCTAACCCTATCCCTTACCCCATTTCTAACCCTATCCATTTTCCGGTCGATCAATTCTAACCCTATCCCTATTCGCCGACTTGGCGAACGACCTCCGTTTAGACTCAACTCTCATGACCTCCTACTTGCTTCTGATGCTGGTCAAATCTCTCCTTTGACGCTTCTCGATATCTCTGCTGCCTTTGATACCATAGACCACTCCATTCTTCTGTCTCGTCTTGAACATACTTTTGGAATTAAGGGCCCTGCTCTTTCTTGGTTTTCCTCTTATAATTTCTGATCGTTTTCAATCAGTTCTGGTCAATGGTCGTCAGTCTGAACAGGTTACACTTTCTGGTGGAGTCCCCCAGGGGTATGTAATTGGTCCTGTCTTGTTTACTTTGTATATGATCAAGATTCCATTCTAAAAACTGCTGTATTGATATTCAAAATTGGATGGTTCGAAATAAACTTATATTGAATGGTGACAAAACTGAAGCAATGCTTGTAGTAGGGACAAAAACTAAACTAAAATAGCATCTAAAAAAATGAAACAGACTGCAACGTCACTGGAACAAAAAAACTACACGACAAGTGCAAAGTGACGTTATTTTATTCACAAGAGACAAAACAAAACTACTGGATATTTCGGCGAATGCGCCTTTATCAACACAGACAAACAATTAAACAGCAAACATCAAATATAGCAAAAGGAGCAAAAAGTAGGCAACAGAAGGAGCAAAAAATAAAAACACACACATCAAGATCAAAATAAAAACAATACTTCCCCTCTACAGTCCAACGTGTAAATGATACAACAAAGTTGAAACCAAAGAGCAAGGCTGTGAACACAAATCAAGGGGGGGGGGGGGGGGGGGGGGGGGGGGGGGGGATTGAAGTGAGAGAGGTTGGGGACAGTGAGTACGCAATCATAGATGGTAGAAGTTGGAAACAAGGGTCAGTTGTGTTTAAGGGGTGGGGAGGGGGAGGTTTGGTGAAGAGAACAAATCTCGTGCTAAAGTGAACACATGTAGCAAAAGTTGACATTACATTTCAATTGAAACATGAAAAGGACAGAGAGGGGGGGGGGGGGGGGGGGGAAATAGAAATAGAGGGGGGGGGGGGGGGGGGGCGCCGCCTAGCGCATCAAACCCATGTCTGACCCCAAAGTGGGTTGCCCCACCCTGGCACCGAGGGGTGAGGGGGGAAACGGAAGTTCTCCGAGAAAAAAACCCCTAGTCAGACACACTTGTCTAAGACATGAAAAATGTAAACAAATTTAAAGGAATAAAGGATTAAGGGGGAAAAAACTCTCTGGGAGAAAAAAAACCCTGCGCAAGTGGTCAAAGACAAGTGCAACAAACCCCTCTCACATGCACACACAAACACATACACACACACTCTCTCTCTCACTCTCACACACAACCACACACTGGGACTAGAGGAATGCAAAATAAGCAATGGTATACATTGGAGTGTTTGGAAGGGAGGGGTGGGGAGGGGGTTATGGGAAGGAGGGGGTGGGTGGGTATTGGGCGGTAGATATGGATAGGAATCAAATTGATCATTAGTGATTACAATCAAGCTTGTAAATTAATTGGGAATGCTGGGGTCCACGCCGGGGGAGGGGGCTTCGGGCAGTGGGGGGAACCTTCTTCGCTTAGCTGTGGCTATTGAACCCTACCACACTGCCCAGTATACAGGGGTCATTCCTTCGCTTAGCTGTGGCTATCAGACCCCTGTCCCCCCAACCCAGACGGGACACACAGGGAAATGGGGGAAATGAAAACTAGACATTCCATTACAAGCAAGTTTGTAAAATAATTAGGAATACAGAGGTCCACACCGGGGGAGGGGGCTTCGGGCAGTGGGGGGAACCTTCTTCGCTTAGCTGTGGCTATTGAACCCTACCACACTGCCCAGTATACAAGGGTCACTCCTTCACTTAGCTGTGGCTATTGGACCCCTGTCCCCCCAACCCAGGCGGGACACGCAGGGAAGTGGGGGGGGGGGGGGGGGGGGGGGGGAGGTGATGGCAAAAAGGGAGGGGGAGGGTCAAAAAATCAAGATAAGAACAATTGCAAATGTCCATTTATACCATACCCGTATAGTCAAAAATGATAATGCTGATCACGACAATGTTGATGATAATAATGATGATGCTACCACTACTACAAATAGTACAACTACTGGTTACCAAATGCTACAAGTACATCTAATAACAAAAACAATGCAAAAGAAAAAAATACTAATCATATAGTAAAAAGCCAAGTGTCCGTGTGTGTGTGTGTGTGTGAAACACAAAACGGGCCTTATAACTCCGCCGTTTTTCGACCGAATCGCTTCAAATTTGCTGTGAGCCCTAACGGGGCGATGGCAACGGCAACTGAGGCGGCCGTGTCATTTGCGCGGTTTTGCAAATGCGCGAAACGCGCATCCGAAACAATGAGTAATGCTTACACGTACACACAAGAAAAATAAAATAAAATAAAATAAACAAAGCATCGTACATAAACACTGATTATATATGAAAAGACAGAAACACATATCATAATAGATATAAAGAACAAAATAGGTTTACATTATTTACAATGAGGAGGGAAAAAAGAAATACGATTATAATAATAATAATGGGAATTTATATAGCGCTCTTTCTCACATGAGCTCAGTGCGCTTTACATTGATAACAAGAACATTAAAGGCAAACAAATAATTAATAATAATAATAATAATGAGGAAAATTTATATAGCGCCCATCCTATTATGTAGGCTACAGGGCGCTTTACACAAACTTTAAATGAAATAAAAACATGAAACACAAATCCAATAACATCAGCAGACAAAACAATACACATATCAATCAGCAACAACAACTGCTGTGACTACTACTACTACTACTACTACTACTACTACTACTACTATTACTACTACTAGGCCTAATGCACATATGCATTGTCACACAATTCACAAGCATGAAATAACAGCATAATATTCACAACAACATACACACAAAAATAACACGCACTCCCGGCACAAGCACACACACACACACACACGCGCGCGCGCGTGTGCGCACACACACACCCCATGCATACATACACATATAGGGGCCTACATGAACACATCACACGCACACACACAACACAAACATGCGCATGCACACATACACCACACACACACGTGCGCGCACGCACGCACACATACACAGACATTAATCATTAGAAAGTACAATAAGCACGAAGCTCTACGCACATGGCATAAATACTAACTACATCATGCATAAGCAAAACAAATACAGAAATCATTATAGGTGTAGAGGGCAAAATACATTGATTTCAAAGTCAAAGACACACACACACACGCGATCAAAACAAATACAGAAATCATTATAGGTGTAGAGGGCAAAATACATTGATTTCAAAGTCAAAGACACACACACACACGATCAAAACAAATACAGAAATCATTATAGGTGTAGAGGGCAAAATACATTGATTTCAAAGTCAAAGACACACACACACACACGATCAAAACAAATACAGAAATCATTATAGGTGTCACACGTTAGAGGGCAAAATACATTGATTTCAAAGTCAAAGACACACACACACACGATCAAAACAAATACAGAAATCATTATAGGTGTAGAGGGCAAAATACATTGATTTCAAAGTCAAAGACACACACACACACGATCAAAACAAATACAGAAATCATTATAGGTGTAGAGGGCAAAATACATTGATTTCAAAGTCAAAGACACACACACACACGATCAAAACAAATACAGAAATCATTATAGGTGTAGAGGGCAAAATACATTGATTTCAAAGTCAAAGACACACACACACACGATCAAAACAAATACAGAAATCATTATAGGTGTAGAGGGCAAAATACATTGATTTCAAAGTCAAAGACACACACACACACACGATCAAAATAGTGCATCTCCTTCCCAATCCACCCATACACACACACTCGCTCGCACGCACGCACAATCACACACACACGCGCGCGCACACACATACACACCACTCAAGTGCGCACGCAGACGCACATAAGCACACCCATGCCTCTCCTTTTACCCCCCCCCCCCCCCACACACACACACACACACACACACGATCCAAGTTACATTACTTGGATACTACCTGGTCATGCAACTAGTAAGTGAACACTACTACCAAATCAAATGATACAAAATAAGCCAACAAGGAATACATGTGAAAAGATGCTTTTTGACTCTGGCTTGTTCATGTCAGCCCCCCCCCCCCCCCCCCCACACACACACACACACACACACACACACACGATCCAAGTTACATTACTTGGATACTACCTGGTCATGCAACTAGTAAGTGAACACTACTACCAAATCAAATGATACAAAATAAGCCAACAAGGAATACATGTGAAAAGATGCTTTTTGACTCTGGCTTGTTCATGTCAGCCCCCCCCCCCCCCCCCCCACACACACACACACGAGCAACAACAACTGCTGTGACTACTACTACTACTACTACTACTACTACTACTACTATTACTACTACTAGGCCTAATGCACATATGCATTGTCACACAATTCACAAGCATGAAATAACAGCATAATATTCACAACAACATACACACAAAAATAACACGCACTCCCGGCACAAGCACACACACACACACACACATGTCAGCCTCCTCCGAAATCGGAACGTGTTGGGTGAATGCAGCGAGGACTCTTAGTGAAAACTAGAAAAGAGACGCATACGCATCCATTGTGGCCTTATGGCCTGGGAACGCAGAAGAAGAAGTTCATGTCAGGTCTTGGTTCCTACATAGAAAAAAGACACGTGACGTGGTGGGTCATTAATATATATATCCATAAAAAGATGAGACTTTCTCACTTCATCACTGGCGACTATAAGTCCACAACGCCTGGCAGTGTCACCAAAAACTTCTTGACAAAACTGAACTTCTATCCCTTCAGCAAAAGCGCCATCACCTCCGCCTGACCATGCTCTACAGAGTGGTTGAGGGGTTAGTACCGGCCTTACCCCCTGAAGACTTCATCACTTACCACAAATCGAGCGGACTGATAAGATCCCGACTTCCTTACTCGTCGAACCCAATCAGATCTTCAGTTAGAAACAACAACAAAGCAATAAAAGTTCCCTCCTCAAACACCGACCAGTTCAAAAACTCTTTCTTTGTTTGAACACCAACAGACTGGAACCATCTGAATAACAGCACCGTCCAAGCCAACTCCGTTGAGGCCTTCAAAAGACAGCTATTAATCAATCAACATCAATAAACCGCCTCTGCGCAATCTCTCCCCGTCACAGTTATACCAGACTACTGGATTGTAGCCACGTATTTGAAAGAAGAAGAAGTCATTAAAGATAAGGCGCAGGGTCTCAGTCTGAGAAAAAAATAGTATTACCTTAAATTATTAAAGTCTGTAATGTATAGTACGTTTTTCATTAAAGACCCACTGACCCACCACGATTAAGTCCCTTGGTTTTTTTCTGGGTAGCTGTGACCCACATACAAATGTGCCCAACTTCAAATTGAGGCTGCTCTTGAAAATGATGTTTCATTTTCAATTTGGGGGCATTTGTATGGGAGTCAAACCTGGTCAAAACAAGATTTCTTACCAGCTATAGTATAAGAGGGAAACCCGTGATTTTGACACATGATCTGGTGGGTCTTTAGTAGCAAAGCAACAAAAAAGTATCAAACAATTTTTAAAAACAAACAAGGCCAATGATTGAAAGAATGAGGCTGGAGTTCTCCTGACAAGTCAGAATCGTTGAATCAATATGATCGTTTATGTAGCTATCACAGAGTCTAAAGTCAAAAACTAACAGTAACCATAACCATATCGCTAACCCTAAACCTCAAATGTACAAAATGTGAAGCTTTATTAAATAATAGTAAACTTGAACATTCATGTACTTATTAGATGACGACTTGAGGGGAATTGCTGTTTTTAATTTGTTGCACAAACACGACGACAAAGGTCTTCACATCACATAATTTTATTGTGACTGGAAATAATATAATAGTATAATTATTGTCGTCTGAGATAGAGTCTGTGCCATATTGATCCTCATCTCCCCGTGGAGATACCAGGGGTCTTTCATACAAACAGTTTCCCCCACCTTCTGGAAGTTATGTGCTTGTAACTTCCTCTAAAATGTCTCTCTTTGACTCTTTTGTCGTGAATATCGTCAGAACTATGGTCTGTGACATACTGATCCTGATAACTTTCGTTGAGACTATCGTCAGAACTATGATATGAACCATACTGATTGGTGATCCTGATAACTTTCGTTGAGACTATCGTCAGAACTATGGTCTGTGACATACTGAGATCCTGATAACTTTTGTCGTGACTATTGTCAGAACTATGGTCTGTGACATACTGATCCTGATAACTTTCGTTGAGACTATCGTCAGAACTAGAGTCTATAACATACTGATCCAGATCCTGATCACTTTCGTTGCTACTATCGTCAGAACTATGGTTTGTGACATACTGATCCTCATAACTTTCGTTGAGACTATCGTTAGAACTATGATCTGAACCATACTGATTGGTGATCCTGATAACTTTTGTTGTGACTATCATCAGAACTATGGTCTGTGACATACTGAGATCCTGATAACTTTCGTTGAGACTATCGTCAGAACTATGATCTGAACCATACTGATTGGTGATCCTGATAACTTTTGTTGTGACTATCGTCAGAACTATGGTCTGTGACACTGAGATCCTGATAACTTTTGTTGTGACTATCGTCAGAACTATGGTCTGTGACATACTGAGATCCTGATAACTTTCGTTGTGACTATCGTCAGAACTATGGTCTGTGACCTACTGATCCAGATAACCTTCGTTGAGACTATCGTCAGAACTAGAGTCTATAACATACTGATCCAGATCCTGATAACTTTTGTTGTGACTATCGTCAGAACTATGGTTTGTGCCATAGTGATCCTGATCTTTATCCAGTGTCCCATCTTCCTTCTCAGAATTTTCAAACTCATCTTTGTCGGCCTGAATAACATCCTTGAACCTGACCAGGTCCTTGAGGATTTGAGGAAGGGGCAGGGCATCGATCCTCTCTGACCGTCCTGGCCAACAGCCCACACTGCGAGACACCGCTAGCCGAGCCAGGTGTTTCAGTTGGCAAGGGGTGGAAGCAGCCTCCTCTATGCACTTGGAACCTGTCTCCCAGGACTCCTCATTCCTTTCCAGATCTTCCATCACAGAACAAGCTGCTTGAACTTCCCCCAGTTTTTCGTAAGTACAGGTTCCACAGGCCAACATCATTTTGACGATGCGCAGACTGCCAGATTGAAGGGCCTCCAGCAAGGGGCAGTTGGTTCCAAAACTGTTATCAGAAGAGAAGTAGTCCCCCTCAAAGGGGATGTCTCTCTGAAATGTGGACAGACCTGATGAGATCAATAAATGAACCATTTTCACCATCTCTTGTTCAGACGGTTTCATAATTGAAGATGAATCAATAGCTGCAAACAGCAAAGATCGTTGTTCATCCCATATGTTGGTGAAAGTAAAGCTAGGGTCCACGTGATTCAACAACAGCTCAGCAAGGCTCTCCTGGCTGTATTGAACCACAATCCTCAGACTCTCCTGAAGAGTGGCAAGATCGGCACACCTTGGCAAGAGCTCCTTGACAATTCCATGGGTTCCATAACGACAAACCAGTTTCAAAATATTGTTCAGCACAGCCGGATTGTCACATCGTGGGTGGTTCTCTTGAACATATGTCACATTACGGCTTTGCAAAACAAGAGCCCAGTCCCATAGGCCTCGCTCCTCACATGCTTTGACCAACAGGTCAGTTTGAAAGTATTGCCAAAACTGCTCGCTTATACAATCTTCCACATTTTCAGCATTCATAGGTACAATCCTCAAAAGTACAGCACCTACAGCATAAGCCTCTCTTTCTGAAGCCTTGAATGCAGTCAGCATAATTGTCATGGCTTTCAGATTCAGACTGGTCTGTGTGCTGACCACAGTTTCCACCAGTGGCCAGTCTTCAGTGACCACAGCCAACACAAAGGCCAGGTGGATGTGGCTGCTGTCCAGGCACCATTGCTTCAGAGTGGACATACTACTCTGCCACTGCTCCTCTCCAATGCCTTCAACGTCTGAGGCATTTATCGTCTTCTTCAACAGCACATCACTGCTTTTGATGAGACGTTCTAAAGCTGGAGCAATGCCAGGCCAAGTGGAATGGTAAGACAGCATTTTGACTACTTGTCTTTTCACTATTTTGAACAGATCCTTTGCATCCATCTCTTGCTGCTGACATATTGATAAGATGCAGAACAGCATATTCCAATTTTTGTTTTCACTGATAATATCCAGAAGAAGCAGTAATTCTGAGAGACAGCACACAAGCAATCCACAAATTTCCTCTTCACAAAGTTTGGTAATTAAACTTAACCTTTCCCCTCTTACTGCGCATGTGTAGGCAAAAGCCAAATCTTCCTGTTCTGCAGGACTCAAGTTACGTACAGAGTCACCAATCCTTGCATTGCGCAGCACTATGAAACCGTCAGTGCAGTCTAATTTTACACACTCCTCAATGGCCTCTCTGAATACGCTGCGTTTGGACATTTCATCAGAGCAGCTGTTGAACTGTTCAATGAAGGTGTCCATACTGCCACACTGAACAGCAAACTGGATGGCTTCTATGTCCCCAGAGTCACTGATCTTCTCTTCCTGCAGGAGATACTCAGTGGGGTTTCCTTGGTCATGTCTGAGGGAGGCCTTCAACAGCAGACCTCTCACACCTCCAGGAACACTGCTCGCAGGACCCTGGTCCAGCCTGTCAGAATCCTGCAGCAGCTGAAAAATCACCAGCCTTTGTTTGTCAGCTACAGCATAGTTGCATACACTCTTCAGCTGTGTCATACTCAGCCCTTCCTTCAGAAGACCCAGCACCAGCATCCATAGGCTTTCTCTGTCCGCGCTTGGCTCCAAGTCCAATTCCGTCCGCAAGTCTACTGTTGTCTTCCCAAAGTCCAAACCACACAGTTTGTCTTCTAGCTGCTACATGATGCATTCTTCACATTGGCAAACAGCAGAGCATGTCGCACACTCGCTCGCTGCACCATTCATTGTTGATTGCTTTACGCTTTTTCCCCCCAGAGATCTGATGCTTTTTAATCTGAAAATTAAAAACCACAGTTGTATTAATTTTCTTTAAAAAATCGATTTGTAAGAGTTGCTTCCTCTAGCCATGGCCTGGGCATTGCATTTATTTTTCCCTAATTTCACCTTTAATTTTTCTTTTTTCTTAGATAAGGAGTTAGACTTTAGACTCCATTTACCTAGGGCTAGCTGTATGTCACAGAAAGACTGAAAAAGAAACACAAAAGATGCTCTAAGTTGTAGCAAAATAATCAAAAAGGAAAGGTGAATTTAAACCTATTCAGCATAATGAAATAAAATCATATAATAAAAAGGCAAGGGCGTGTCTGCGTGTGTGTGAAACACAAAACGGGCCTTATAACTCCGCCGTTTTTTGACCGAATCGCTTTAAATTTGCTATGAGCCGTAACGGGGCGATGGCAACGGCAGCCGTGTCATTTGCGCGGTTTTGCAAATGCGCGAACGCGTATCCACCGGCCTCTCTGCGCCTGTATCTCCGTTATTTCTGGACCGATTGCCTTCATTTGTGGCAGGTAGATGACTGGGGACGGTGACTATCGATGTGCCAAACAGGAAGCGAATCGCTTCAGAAACGCGCGCGATATACGCCGCTTCATTTTTTCATAAATAGCTCCGCCGTTTTCCTTTTCTTAACAGACTCGCTTCAAATGTGCTGTCAGGCTTGCTGTGGCCGGGGCAAAGCCTGGCAGCGAATTTGAAGAGAATCGTGAGAGCGCGTCACTCTCAGAGCAGCGCCAACGGGAAACAGGGTCTTATAACTCCGCCATTTCGCTTCAAATTTGCTGTACTCAGCGTTACCAGTACTTGGTGTTACCGTTTCTAGGCGTTACCATTACTAGGGAGAGCGCATCACTCTCAGAGCAGCGCTAACGGGAAACGGGGCCTTATAACTCCGCCTTTTCTTAACCGAATTGCTTCAAATTTGCTGTACTCAGCGTTACCAGTACTTGGCGTTACCGTTACTAGGCGTTACCATTACTAGGGAGAGCGCGTCACTCTCAGAGCAGCGCCAACGGGAAACGGGGCCTTATAACTCCGCCGTTTCTTAACCGAATCGCTTCAAATTTGCTGTACTCAGCGTTACCAGTACTTGGCGTTACCGTTACTAGGCGTTACCGTTACTAGGCGTTACCGGTACCCGGTGTTGCGCTAGTGACAATGAAACGGTGGCCACAATAAGGTCCAATACAAGCCAAAACAGTGGTGGAAAGGGTAGATTTGGTATCTATGATAAATGTTATAGAGTGGATTTTTTGTATATTTACATTAAAATTGGATAGATATAATTATTCTTAGTATTTAGTTAGCCCTAAACTGATTGTAAGTTCCCTTAACCAATTTAACTTTTAAGCAACATTCAATGACATCAGTGCTGCAAATAATGGTTACAAGTTTTCTTTATGGATTCATGAAACAGATTGAACTTTAATAGCGCTGGGAAGATGCACCACAGATTAAGGCGGCGTGTACGCCATATGCCCTTAGAAATGGAGGAGGGGAGCGGGGGACTTTGCAGACAAAGGAATGGGAAAGAACAGACGCAGGGTGGTGTGATAGAGGTGCTTTTGGAGGCCCCTCTTGGAAGCCTCCAATGACTGGAGCGAGGCTTCTTCCTGAGGGTGGCCGTTCCATTTTTAATAAGGTTTAGTATTAAAGGAGATCCCCAAACAAACAAAAAGCATGCATGTGCAGAATGATGCACAATAGAATTGGATCATAAACTCGTGAGTTTATTAGAAGTCACAAACATAGGGGAAGACGGGGTAAAAAGCGCATGGGCGGGTAAGAAGCCCACCCCAATTATCTCATGAAATAAAGAAACTTTCAGTCAAATTTGCCCATGAGACGAATGCTAGACATTAACGCTCGTCTCATGGGCAAAATGAGACTAAAATTTGCTTCATTTCATGAGATAATTGGGGTGGGCTTCTTACCTGCCCATGCGCTTTTTACCCCGTCTTCCCCTACATAAATCTGAAAGTGGTCAAGCTTATAATTTGCACACAAAAAAAGTATGTCACCGTTTGCTTTTGTGTTGTCTGCTTCAATGAAGTCTCATTTGGAGACGAAAGAGCTGTGACATCATAGTTAGTCATAGTTAGGCAAGTTCCAGAAGTTTATAAGCCTGTCACTTTGTCTAATTTTGATATCACAGCCGGTCCAGGGATTTTGTATATATCGCAGAAGTCATGTTTGGATTGTTCCATGAGACTAATGGCCGCTTGATCCCTGGCTCTAAATCTGCGGCAACAAGACAAGAAGGTATTAGGTACTTTATAGTCACAGAGGCGTCTCTGTGAAATTCGGGTTGCTCCCACCTGGAGAGCGCGTCGCAGCCAGAGGCGCGCCACCCAATTTAAAAATTAAAAAAAGCATGCGATTTTTGTCACTGATGAGGGGGGGGGGGGGGGGGGTAAATTCTGACCAAATGACAACTTTTTCGTTGCCACTGGGTTTAGCGTATGCTAAGTGCATGGGCACACGGGACCTCGGTTTATCGTCTCATCCGAAAGACTCCACGTTCAGACCGTTAAGGCCTAGTGCAGAATGAGAGGAAAAAATCCCCTGTACCCAGGTTCGAACTCGGGTTTACTTGACACGAAGCGAACGCGATACCACTGTGCCACTCTACAATGACAAAGACAGTGATTTGGGGGAAATAAAAGCATGAGCGCTCACTTTATCTTAAAGAATGTTGAATGATAAACACCCCAACACCCATTATATATTTTGCCTGCTGTAATATTTAGGAAATAAAATGTTTCCTTTGAGGAACAACCATGGACTGACGTCAATATTAGGTAACAAAAAAGACGTAGGTATTGAAATAGGTCACATGAGGCATGCGCAGAATCTACATAATTTTTTTTATTAACTAGGTTAAAAATTAGGAAAACCAAAAAGGAGAGAGAATAAAAACAAAAACAAAGAATAGACACTACAGAAAAACGAGAGAGAGGCAGAGGAGGTAGAACGAAGGGAGAGAATAATAGGAGGGAGAGGGTGAGAAAGAGAGAGCAAGTAAAAATCGAAAGAAGTAGAGAGAGAAAGAAAAAAGTGATAGTAAGTAGGCCAGCGACTAAGATACAGATAGAGAGACAGAGACAGAAGGAGATAGATAGAAAAAGAGAGGGGTGGGAGTGATATGACTCGATAAATATAGCAATCACAAAATGCCTTCGTTGTCTAGTAGAATGCATGCATCAGAATAGTCAGAAGTCGAATCCTCTGATAATTGTGATGCAAGGACCACTAATGCCCCAGACTGTCTAGTAGAATGCAGGCATCAGAATAGTCAGAAGTCGAATCCTCTGATAATTGTGATGCAAGGACCACTAATGCCCCAGACTGTCTAGTAGAATGCAGGCATCAGAATAGTCAGAAGTCGAATCCTCTGAAAACTGTGATGCAAGGACCACTAATGCCCCAGACTGTTGTCTAGTAGAATGCAGGCATCAGAATAGTCAGAAGTCGAATCCTCTGAAAATTGTGGTGCAAGGACCACTAATGCCCCAGACTGTAGAGGGACAACATTGAAATCAGTTCCCAGCATGATCAAAGAGGTACAATCCTTACCCAATTCAAAACAAAATTAATGGGAAATCAGCACCAGCAATAAAGGTATCAAACTACATTAATTACCAAAAATTCAAATGAAAACCTCAAGAGAAAGAAGAAAGGACGAAATAAGTAAATTGAAGAGGACGGTCGCCGCACGAATAACTGTTACGCCAAAAGGGGTCTAAAAACACCAATAACCATGAAAAACGTTAACTAAGTAAAGATAACTTTAATATTAACCGCTTGAGTGCCCCGTCACGGATATTTCTGTCAACTTCCGGTAACCTATAAACTGCCCCGTCACGGAAATATCTGTCATAGGGTCATTGATTATTCTAAGAGTTTCCCTTTTTCTATCCATACGCTTTTCGCAGAATGTTCGAATGCATGTGAGAGTGTTCTCAAATGATAGTACATTCAATCCCCGTTCAGAAAAGCATCACCATATAGTAATAAGCCAACTGTCCGTGTGTGTGTGTGTGTCTGAAACACGAAACGGGCCTTATAACTCCGCCGTTTTTCGACCGAATCGCTTCAAATTTGCTCTGAGCCCTCACGGGGCGATGGCAACGGCAACCGAGGCGGCCATGTCATTTGCGCGGTTTCGCAAATGCGCGAAACGCGCATCCACCGGCCTCTCGGCGCCCGTATCTCCGGCGTTTCTGGGCCGATTGCCTTCGAATTTGGCAGGAAGATGACCGGGGCCGGGGACTATCCGTGTGCCAAACCGGAAGCGAATCGATTCAGAAATGCCGGAGATACGGGCGCCGACAGGCCGCTTCACGTTTTCACAAACCGCGGCGTAACCAGACCCGACATGGACTCGAGATTTGGAACATGCGTGACCAGGGATAGTGACTATCGTCGTGCAAAATTTCAACACCATCCGGTCATAAACAAGCGCTATAAACCGATTTATTTTGCAGGATGCTAATTTCAACCAACACTTGACACATAACCACAGACTCACCCAGAGCTGCGCGAGCCCGCTGCAGCTATTTTTATACAGACAGTGGAGAGAGAGAGAGTGCTACTCTCCTGTTATCATAAAGTCCCATTCTCTATTTCCCAACAGTTTGTTTGATTTCCTTTTGCCATCTATCCTACTTATCTCAATATTATGTAATTTGGTTCTGTCTGGCTGCACATGTTCTTTGGATACTGTGTATAATATTTATCCTGACGAATCTTATGACTATTGTAATCTGAGTCACATTGCCAGTTGTCCTATCAATTGGAGTTATCTACTTTATTTCCAACACTTGTTGTAAATGCACAACACATGGTTGATTTTATTGTCCTCAGTTAATGACCTTTTCGAGCTTTTTATGAAAGTTTATTGTCCAGACTATCTTGATAATCCATGTTTTATGGAAAGCCCACACTACCGTTAGTTGCTCGATTCGTTTACTATGCTCATTTACATTAGAGTCCCAATCACATGTATTGGTTCTCAATTTATGTTGAATGTTTGTAATGTTTTTGTGTACTTATCTCTTCCCTTTATCTTTCACTATCTTTTGAACAAGAGAGAGATCCCCCGCTTGAAACCAACAGTCCTGGCTGAATTTATATATCATGTGCTCCTGCACACTATAACCTGATGTCTGTTGACATCCAGGCCCACAGAGCCAGGATTGGTGGTTTCCATGATAGAGCTCTGGCCCTGTGTCGCAAACTGTCATACCTTCGTAAGACTGACATCATGACTTTCTTCATTCTTCACCTTCTCCCAAGTAAACATCGCATAGTGTTAGCACTACTCGTCCATATTATCATTTCAAACACTGATCAACATTATTTGACTGCATACTTAAATCAATATTCCGTTCACAACAAAACTGGTAGTGATAATCTCCTGATCTCACACTCCCAACGGTTCTTTGCTGCTGTATCTGAACTATTACTTATTTTAGCTAACGATGTAGAACGTAACCCGGGGCCCACTAATAAAACCAATCTATGCATTGTCCACAGCAATGTCCAAAGCCTGAGAAACAAAATGACTCTTTTGGAGGCAGAATCAAAAGAATATGACATTATTACATTATCTGAAACATGGCTTTCTGACTCCATATCCAATGATCTGATATGCATACACAATTTCCATCCCCCTGTCAGGCGCGATCGACCCCTTGACCATCATGGAGGAGTCGCCATTTACGTCCGTAATTCTTTGTACTGCAAACCTCGCCCTGACCTCCAAGTTGCAGAATTAGAAGCCGTATGGATAGAAACTAAATTAAATCAAAAGAGCATCTTGATTGGTTCTTTTTACCGTCCCCCCAATGCGCTGGTTCGCTATTGGGACCTCATAAGTGATAATCTAAGAAAAGTAAATAGTACATCATTGCCATTTATTGTCTTGGGTGATTTTAATTCAGACTTCCTCAACAACCCTTCTCCTCACCTAACAGGCATTTTGCAGTTGTATAGTCTTCACCAGTTAGTAAAAGAGCCAACCCGAATCACTGACACAAGTTCTACTTGCTTAGATCTGATTATTACCCAATCACCCAAACTTATTGAATCAACTCAGGTCTTGCCCGCAGCCTTCAGCGATCACAGTATTCCGTGCCTACACTTGAAACATGCAGTTAAAAACAATACTAGCTTCACGAGAACTATCTTCAATTATAACAAGCTGAATATAGAAGAATTTTGCCGATTATTACATCTCGTCAATTGGGAACATATTTTAAGTATAGAAACTATTGACGATACTACTGAACTTTTCACAGAGACATTCATGACCCTAGCTAAACAGTGCATGCCTACTAAAATTATAACTGTTTACCCAAATGATGTACCTTGGTTAACTGATAATATTCGCTTATTGATAGAGGAACGTAAGTGCATCCATGCTATAGCAAAACAAACAAACGATCCCGAAGATTGGCAAAACTTTAGAAAATTTCGTAACTATGTCACAACTAAAGAGAGAGAACGGCAGTCCGAGTTCTATACTGATATTGATGAAAAGGCATCAGATCCCCAACATTTTGGTCACAAGGACTGGTGGAAGCTAGTAAAATCCTTTTTTAACAAAAAAGGCATTAACAGTGAAGAGATACCCCCCTTACTCTCAAATGATACCCTATACTATTCTAACAAAGATAAAGCAAATGTATTGAATAACTTTTTAATTGAACAAGCCACTTTAGACAATGATGATGATGAATTGCCACAAATACCATTTGCTATTCATGAAACCAATGAATTAGTACTTACTGAGGAAGACGTTGTATCTGTTATTAAAAATTTAGACAAAACTAAAGCTACTGGCCCAGATCTCATACACAACAAGCTTCTGATGCATGCGCTTTATGTTATAGTCAATCCTCTTACTCAGTTATTCAATCGATGCCTAAATGAAAGTAAATTCCCATCCTTATGGAAAATCGCACACATTTCCCCTATCTACAAAAAAGGACCTAAAGAACTATGCAACAATTATCGTCCAATTTCACTTCTTAGCTGTCTAGGCAAAGTACTCGAAAGGTGTGTGCACAAGCATGTGTACACATTTTTTAAGACATACAACATAATTACCCCATCCCAATCAGGTTTTACACCAGGTGATTCTACAGTGAACCAGCTCTTAGCTACATACAATCACCTCTGTTCTTCATTTGATTGCAGTTTAGCAACACAAACTATTTATTTTGACATATCTAAAGCGTTTGATCGCGTCTGGCACAAAGGACTTCTGTACAAGCTGGAGGCTGCGGGTATCAGAGGGAAGTTACTTAATTTTTTTCGCGATTATCTTCATAACCGACAACAATCTGTAGTCATTAAAGGTGAAAAGTCTGAATCAAAAAGAATTCCGGCAGGTGTTCCCCAGGGTTCTGTCCTAGGCCCCCTGTTATTTTTATTGTATATTAACGACATCATCACTGACATTGAATCAATCATCAAACTGTTTGCTGATGACACCAGTTTATCTCTTGCTCTTAATGACCCAATTGTCAGAGTAGAACTCCTCAATTCAGATCTTCGTAAAATTGCACAATGGGCCAAACTATGGAAAATCAAATTCAATGAAAAGAAAACAAAACTGCTCAACACTACTCGTGAACACAATCAACTCACACCTCTAACTTTTGGACAGCAGACTTTAGAACCATCAACATCTCACAAACATTTGGGAGTAGTTTTTCAGGATAACTGTAGATGGGATGAGCATATTCGAACTTTAGCTAATAAAGTAAACATGTTGATTGCTTGTCTCAGAAACTACAAATATAGACTAAGCCGTAAAGCTCTAGAAACTATGTATAAATCTTTTGTTCTACCAAATTTTGACTATGCAGATATTTTATGGGACAACTGTACAGACACACAAGCAAATTCACTAGAAACTTTACATTTGGAAGCGCTCCGTATCATTACAGGAGGAGTAAGGGGAACTAGCCATGCGAAACTGTATAAAGAATCAGGCTTTTGCTCATTAAAAGAAAGACGAAGAAGACACAAATTGATTCAGTTTCACAAAATAGTCAATGGCAAATGCCCTCAATATTTACAAGATCTTCTCCCTTCCTTAGTATCCGAGGAAAACCCCTACCATAGACGCCGACCATTAGATAGAATAGTACCACGATCCAAAACCGAACTACATAAAAATTCCTTTCTCCCTACCACTACAAACTTATGGAATAATCTTCCAGATACTATTAAAACAATTGATTCTATTAGTCAGTTCAAACGTTATTTATCTCTTACAGATGTCACAGTCCCCCCTTACTATTATGTAGGATCCAGACAGAATCAAGTTAACCATTGTAGACTACGTTTAGGAATGAGCAATATTAACGGTGACTTGTACAACAGACACTTATTAAATAACCCCAAATGTGCATGTGGCCACAATACGGAAGATGCTGAACATTATCTGATGCAGTGTAGACATTATGCTGCTGAAAGAATAAACACGATCTCAACACTTAACCCATGCATCACTAACACCTACACCCTACTCTTTGGCGATCAAAGTTTATCAGTGTCAGAAAACGAACAAATATTCAAAACCGTGCAGCAGTTTATAGAGCTAAGTAAAAGGCTATAAAATTCAAACCCCTGCTTCCTTTCCAGCTCTTGCATCCTTACCAGTTCATATTCTCACCTAATATTCTAACTCAGTTAGTTTTGGAGTATCTCTGTTTTCATCTTGGCGTCATTTCATGTAATCCTAATGTCATCATCGTGTCCTATTTCGTTTTATTGCGACGTGGGGTTGGAGTTCTGGTCTGCAGAGTGGTGTGAGGTGGAACTCTCTCTCTCTCTCTCTCTCTCTCCCTCTCTCTCTCTCTCTCTCTCTCTCTCTCTCTCTCTCTCTCTCTCTCTCTCTTATCATTTTTGTGTCGATTCTACTTCTTTTGTCTATTGCTATGTCCATTGTTCGTTTGGTTTGTTGTGACTTTCTTTTCAAAAATGTATTGCTGGTATTTCCTGGTAAAATTCCGCCAATGTTTATACTGTGTAATTCGTTTTGAACTGAGCACGCCATAAGCTCTGCTTGTTGTTGCTTCAGTTATGTCATAGTTGTTGTTCATGTTGATTTGGAAAAATAAAACATTTAAACCAGAGAGAGAGAGAGAGAGAGAGAGAGAGAGAGAGAGAGAGAGAGAGAGAGGAGAGAGAGAGAGAGAGAGAGAGACTGTGGGGTGTGGGATGGGGGTGGGGGTGGGAGTAGAAGCAGCAAGCTTCCCCCCCCCCCCCATTAGGAATACTGGGAGGGGGGGGGGGTCTTCCATACAAATAGTTCCCCCACCTTCTGGAAGTTATGGTGGGAGTAGAACGCAGCAAGCTTCCCCCCCCCCCCCCCCCTAGGGATACTGGGAGGGGGGTTCTTCCGTACAAATAGTTCCCCCACCTTCTGGAAGTTATGTGCTTATAACTACCTCTAATCTGCCAGTCTCTTTGATTCTGCCTTTTCCCTTTGCATGCTGTTATCTACTATCGTTCTGCCTTTCTGGTCCATTCTCCAGCCTTTTTTTTTTTCAAGAAATACTTTCAAAAAGATTTCCTCTAGCCGAAGTCAGACATGCTGGGCCTATTTATTCTTACTTAGGTGCATAACAGCAGCATGATGCATCTACGTTCGTAATTATTCTTACTTATTCTGATGAGGTTAAGAAGATTTTGACCCGAACTCAGACTAAAACCTGTGAACTAGACCCTCTACCTTCATCTCTCTTCTCCCAGTGTCTTGATGATCTCCTTCCTTACTTTACATCCATCATCAATGAATCTCTATGTTCAGGCCGCTTTCCAACTCATTTCAAATCTGCAGTTGTCAAACCTCTCTTAAAGAAGCCTAGTCTTGATCCTGAAAATCTAAAGAACTATCGGCCTGTCTCTAATCTTTCATTCCTTTCTAAGCTTACGGAAAAGGTGGTTCTTAAACAGCTGTCTGACCATCTTCAGGTAAATGATCTCTACTATCCAAACCAGTCTGCTTATCGAGCAGGTCACAGTACTGAGACAGCCCTCTTAAAGATAACGAACGACCTGCTCACTGCCTTGGATGAAAACAAGGTTTCTCTTCTCTCTCTCCTTGATCTTTCTGCAGCGTTTGACACTATTGACCACTCCATCCTCATTTCTAGACTTCACACCTCCTTTGGTCTATCTGGGGCTGTTCTTTCCTGGTTTTCTTCCTACCTCTCTGATCGCACACAGAAAGTTGTTGTCAATGGTTCTCCATCTCTTCCAAAAGGTCTTCAGTTCGGTGTGCCCCAAGGTTCAGTCTTAGGCCCTATCCTTTTTGTTCTTTATACCCAACCTCTCTCCGCCATCATCAACCAGCATTCTATTCTACATCATAGCTTTTCTGATGACAATCAACTGTACATTTCTGCCCACCTGAGTCAATTAGATCAAATGATTTCTTCTTCTAAGTTGTGCATCTCTGCTGTTAAAACATGGATGTTTTACAACAAACTGCAACTGAATGCTGATAAGACAGAGATGATTCTTGTAGCCTCTAACCACACAATTAAAACTCAGGTTCTCCCAGGTTCTGTAGACATTGATGGCACTGAGATCAAGCTATCGGCATCCGTCCGCAATCTAGGTGTTACTTTGGACCAAACCCTTTCTTTCAAACAGCATGTTTCCAATGTTTGCAAGGCTTGCTATCTAGAACTTCGAAGAATTAGTTCCATCCGTCGTTTCCTCTCTCAGGATGCCCTGAAGACTCTAGTATGTGCTTTTGTCCTGTCTCGCCTTGACTACTGTAACTCACTTCTTGCTGGCTGTCCATCAATTCTCATCTCTAAGCTCCAACGGGTCCAGAATAATGCTGCTCGTCTCATTTCTCGCTCCCCTAGGTACGATCACATCACTCCGGTTCTTCGTTCCCTACATTGGCTCCCAGTTCAATCACGTATTGACTACAAAATTATCCTCCTTGCCTTCAAGTCACTGAATGATCAAGCTCCCCAGTATCTCTCTGATCTTCTTCATCTCTATGTCCCAGCTCGCCAACTACGTTCGTCTTCTGATTCTCGTCTCCTTTCCATTCCCTCCATCCGTCTCAAATCTGCTGGCCAACGTTCTTTTTCTTGTCAAGCACCATCTCTGTGGAATTCTCTGCCTTCTCCTCTCCGACACTCCAACTCAGTCTCCTCATTCAAAACCTCTCTTAAAACCCATCTTTTTCCTGCTGCGCCCTAAATATTTGATCAGTTGTCTATCGTTGTGTGCACGTGAGGGAAGATTGATTTAAGAGGTTTGTGCTGTGTTTTGTGGTGCGTGTGTGTGTGTGAGCATGAATGTGTGCTTGTGTGTATTTTGGTTTTGTGGGTTGTGTGTGCACGCATGTGTGTTTGTGTGCGTGTCTGTGTGTCTGTCTGCGTGCGTACGTTGTGTGTGAGGGTGTTTGTGTATGCGTGTTGGTGTATGTGGTCAGTCCATGCGGCTCAGTTGCTGTGGCTTACCGAATGGGGTATGAACGAGTTGGCGTCAATAATTGTGTCAGTGTTTATGTGTGTGTGTTTGTGTGTGTGTGCGTGTGCGTGTGCGTGTGTGTTAGAGAGAGAGAGATAGTTGCTTTGTATATGCACTGTTGGTGGTTGGTGTCACTCTTGAATGTTTTTTGTTTTTTTGTTAACTGTTGATGAATAATTGATTGTAAAGCGCTTTGGGCTCATCTGAGGTAAAGCGCTATATAAATGTACTGTTATTATTATTATTACTTAGGTGCATAGCAGCAGCATGATGCATCTACGTTCGTAATTGACAGAAATTCTCCTGCCTTTTTTCAAGAAATACTTTCAAAAAGATTTCCTCTACCCGAAGTCAGTCATGCTGGGCCTAATTATTCTTACTTAGGCGCATAACAGCAGCATGATGCATCTACGTTCGTAATTGACAGAAACATGCCTGAACGACCGAAGAACAAGAACTTAGAAGACGAAGAAGAAGAAGAAGTACTACTCTCTCTCTCTCTTTCTGCGCGCGCGAGGTCAAAGTCGAAATGATTATGAAACACTCTTTCTGCTGATATGTCAAGATGTGCCCCCCCCCCCCCCCCCCCCCCCGAACACATTTGTGATCCATTTTCTTGGAAGGTGAATCAGTAGGCCTCGCTGAAAGCGTCGTACAATTACTGGGAACTGCTGTGGCGCATGCTGCCTTCTTCTTGGAAATGTAAAACCGAAAGTTTCACTTTCGTGTGTTTGAGACTGGCTGTCTGTTGAAAGCCACAATAGCAAACAAGTGTGTCGCAGTGGCAGATAAGTCCCCGAGCAAGTAAATGTGGGGAGGGGGTAGGTGTAGGGAGGAGATATATATATGACTCTGTGCCAAAAGGTGGGCATGAAAAGTGGACATAGAGGGTAAAAAATGAAACTATTAATACCATTTAAATACATGCATATTTAGAAAGGATATAAATGAGGCAAAACATGTGCAAAGTGGCAGGACAATTTTTCAACCGATTTCTGAGAAAATAGTGATAATGTGGTGTCCCCCACCTGATGACAAACATCAATGATTACATCACAACCATGGTGTTATGTCACAGTATTTTCTCATAGCTCCAGCAAATCATGTTGTGTTAAGTTGTTTTCATTGTTTGCTATTAGTCTGTGACATTTCCTGTTGAAATTTGTTGTTAGTATGATGATTATTATGGGTCTGTTGAGGTAACAAATGACCTTTGTCATCACTTTACATTTGAAAGTTGTATCAAATACACTAATTCTGTCTTTAAGTACTTAAGATGCCATAAAAAAACCAATTACAACTTAACTGAATATTTTCTACCAAACTATTAATTGATTCATGTCATTGTTTTTGTTTTATTACACAATGTGTGAAAAATGTATGACAAACATCAAAGTTACCTACATAATTTATTTTCCAGTTTCTGGCCAAAATGTCTATGAATAACTGTATTTTTGTCAACTACAGTAAGCAGAATGCTTTAAAGAAAATAATAACTTGCATGAATAAATGTTTTTTTCAAAAAACTGTTGAATTATTTATCATAATTCACTATTTACACCATAGGACATGTATGACGAACATCATAGTTACATTAATAATTTTCATTAAGCACTATTTTTTCATTTATCTTTCTATGAAGGCTGCAAAGTGCTCTAAATGAATTACTAAACCCACTGAAGTGGTGTTCATTTGTTTATTAGATGGTTAGACCAATAAAACCAGCTAAATTTGATAATTAACATTTTCTTGATGACGAACATCAAGTCCAGTAAAATGATTACATTGAACATTTGGATTAGTGCAGAAGAAAGAAATTAACATGCTGGTGTTAAATAAGGGTAGGGGTCAACTTTATATGACAGTTTAATTGTAAAATAAAAGAGAGCAAGTTAAAAATATATATCTTGAGGATTTTATTGAGTATTATAGCTTAGGTATGACGGATGTCAAGTGTTACATCTAAGTCAGAACCTTTAAGAGAAAGTGCAATATTATTTAAAATAATATATTTTGTAAGAAAACTTTTATACTCCTATGATAAAGTAATATCTACTCCAACAAAGCATGACATTTTCATGTATTTTGGATTTACATAAGTGAAAATTGTTGGGAAGTTTGATTTTGGTTGAATGATTACATCAAAAATGATGTTTGTCATCAACATTGGTTTAAGCCTAATAACTAACAGAACTTTCATTTTTGAATGTTACAATCTTTAGCGTTTACTAATGAGGTACTTTTGCATAACCTGTCCAAATTTCAAGTAATTTTACTGGAGTTTGTGTGTTCTAGCACTTGTTGAAATCATGACTATTTTGGGGCTGATTTGACATTCACTGTCACATAACTAAACAACTACTGATCTTACAAAGCTGATATTGTCTCTAGTGTCTTTTCAGACATTTGTCTATATGTTTATAACATAAGCACAACAGTCAGAAGGTTATGTGACAATTTATTGAGAATGTAAGTACCTGACCCTCTCCGTGCTCACCTTTTGGCACAGAGTCATATATATGTGTGTGTGTGTGTGTGTGTGTGTGCGTGCGTGTGTATATATGTATATGTGCGTGCCTGTGTGTGTATGTGTATGCCTATTAGCATGTGTGTGAGCGATTATTTGTTTTGTTGTTGACTGATTTCTTGCTTTTTAATTTTGTTGTTAAGCGCATACGATAGAGCGAATATAGGGGTGGTAGACAACCCCCCCCCCCCCCAGGGATACAGGTAGGGGGGGGGGGATGTCTTCCGTACAAATAGTTCCCCCACCTTCTGGAAGTTCTGTGCTTATAACTACCTCTTATCTGTCAGTCTCTTTGATTCTGCCTTTTCCCTTTGCATGCTGTTATCTACTATCATTCTGCCTTTCCGGTCCATTCTCCTGCCTTTTTTCAAGAAATACTTTCAAAAAGATTTCCTCTAGCCGAAGTCAGACATGCTGGGCCTAATTATGCTTACTTAGGCGCATAACAGCAGCATGATGCATCTACGTTCATAATTGACAGGAACATGCCTGAACGACCGAAGAAGAAGAATAACGAAGAGGAAGAAGAAGAACTACAACTCTCTCTCTATAGCCCGAGTCGAAAAAAAAGTGATGTTAGCAGGGGGATAGGAGGAGGGGTGCGCGAGCGTGCGCGGGGTCAAAGCTTAAATCATTATGAAACACTTTCTGGTATAGGTCAAGATGTGCCAACCCCCTACATTTCTCGGTTAATCTGTCTCTCTCTCTGTGTCTGTCTCTGTGCCTGCTCCGCGGGCGGAGGACGTTAAACAAATGTTCACTCATCCAACCAGAACAGCAGTTGTCCTCTTTGTTCTTTGTCTGTCTCGAATTTGGAAGGTAGATGACGGTGACGATCCGTGTGCCAAACCGGTGGGGTGGTGGGGGGTGGGGGGATGGCGTGGGGGGGAGGGGGGACAGTGGCGATTACAACGGGATGAGACTACACCTATCTGTATTATTAAAAAAATCGGGACTTTACTGGTTTAGCACTGCCTCCTGTATTGTTCCCACAATCTTTGTATTTACAAATGATTATGAAACACTTTCTGCGATAGGTCAAGATGTGCCCACCCACCCTACATTTCAGGGGGGGGGGGGGGGGGGGGGCGTGGGCGCGCACGTCGCTGTCTGTCTGTCTCTCTCTCTGTCTCTCATGTCTCTGTATGTCTATGTGTCTCTCTCTGTGTCTGTCTGTCTGTCTCTCTCTATTTGTCTGTCTCTCTCTCTCTCTCTCTCTGTCTGTCTGCCTCCTCCAGACGGAGGACCGGGCTGGAGGGGGGAGGGGGGCTGGAGGGGGACTGGTGGGGGGAGGGGGGCTGGTGAGGGGAGGGGGGCTGATGGAGGGGATGGTGGAGGGTGTGGTGGGGGGGGTGTTCAAGGGGGGATGGGGGGGGGGGGGGGTTGGGGGTGGGGTACAGTGGGGGGTGTTCATGGAGAAGAATGAATGCTTTTTTTGTTTTAGTTGTGGGTCCCCAGATTTATTAAAACGGAGCTACAATGGTTGAACCACAGATTAAGAACCTCTCTGGTTTAACTAAGTAGGCTTTCAGTTCGTTTTTCCTTTCAGTCCTTTGCCGATCTACGATCGCAAAGGAGTATGTTTCCGTTCAGGTTTGTTTCCTTTTTTTGTTTGTTTGTTTGTTCTTCTTTTCTGTCTGTCCCAAGGATCTCCCGAACCGCTTGACCGAATCGCTTCAAATTTTGTGTGGTTGTGTGTCCCCATGAGAGGAAGGCATCCGCGCAAAACTGCCGCCCTGACCTTGACCTTGGCGTATGACCTTGAAAACCGAAAACCGTTACGGGGCCATAACTTCCACACCGCAGGTCCTAGAGTCTTCAAACATGGCATGGAGGTACTTTCCCTTGTGGCCGTTCTGCTGATGGCGTACCAATGAAGGTCAAGGTCAAGGTCAGGGAGATCGGTATGCCTTGAAAGTGGTAGGGGTCTAATAATTGCGGTTTTCTGTCCCACGCATATCTCCCGAACCGCTTCACCAAATCGTTTCCAATTTTGTGTGGTGGCGTGTCACCATGAGAGGAAGGCATCCGCGCATAAATTATTGCCGTTGTGACCTTCACCTTGGTGTATGACCTTGAAAACCGAAATTTAAGGGGCTATAAGGTGCAGGTGTGTGTGTGTGTGAGTGTGTGTTCTGTGTGGGTATATGAGGCAATGTCAAAAGGTGCTTTCCAAGCAAGTGAAAAATAAAATGTCATTGTCAGCCATTCTTTTGACCTTTTCTGTTTCTTTTCAACTCCAATAAAATGACTTTGTGTGAATTTATGGATAAATTAGCTTAGATTATGATTTATCACAATTTTAAATTGGCTTCAGGAGGCATGTTACTTGTGACACGTGACAACATAAAGTACTATGCTGTGTGAAGAGTAAAGCAAAGATCATCTTCATAAAGCAGAAATAAATAAAGTCACATTGCTAGAATAATCTGGTATAATTGTTTTTTACACTTTAGTAATAACACATGTGTTATGCTTAATTTTGTATCATCACCTACACATATGTTGTTGCCTCACTCGCACACAATTGCCTACCATAAAAGAAAATCTCAGAAACAGCAAACAAATGTTTATTTCTTCAAAGAAACATTCCATGTGTATATTGTAAAGTAATGATAAAAAAATTCAAGCCAAATGAATAAGAGAGTATAACTTTATTTATGTTACTTGCTACACAAATCCATGTGACGACAAATTGAAGTGTTGTCACAGGTACTGAGGTAGCAAGTAACATGTGATTGAAGTCATTAAGTCTCATAAACCAACAGAAAAGAAAGTACCTTTTCAAGAAATATTGCTTCAGTATTACTGAAACAGCCAAAGTATTGTGAAGTAAACTTGTAATGTGCCTAATTTCAACTTAAAATCGTAACTCATGAGTTACTTGTGACATGTGACACCACAAGGTCTCCCGTCACAGGGGGTCTCTTACCCTACAACATAATTTTTGCACCCACTAGCAGAAGAGTAGATCAAAATAAAGAAGTTTTGTGCCAAGCTGTCAATATTTCCATCCAAATTATTGCTTCCATCGAATTGATATAAAAATGAACTATGGTTTGTGTGTTACTTGCTACAAGATTATGTTACTTGTGACATAAATTCCTCCGTGACAACAAAAATGTATGCCTTCTCTTCGCTCTTTCGATGTTGAAAAGAGTGGAAAAGCGATTGAGCATTGCACACTGAGTTGAAGGTTTACAGAAACTGGGGGTTCCATTCTTGTTGACTGAATTTTTTAATTGTAATAAGCATTGAAAGCTCATAAGTGTTACTTGTGACGACAATCCGTAAATGATGTAATTTTGCTAACTATTACCAAAAAAAAACTATTGTACTAATAGGTGTTAAAAAGAGCAACTTCCAATGGATCTATAACCTTCGTTTTAGACTTGTTCCATATTTTTGTTAGTCAAGGTAAACAGTTATCTGCTAGCTCTCAATGTGACGACAATTGTAGCAAGTAACATACCGACTTTGAGGTCATATTACCGTAAAGATACACACGAACATTTTATTTTGAATATTATTATAGTTGCAAAGATTACAGAAGAACATAATACAACTGAAAATGGGTTTGCTATTTGCATCTATTTGGAACCACAAGCCCTCCAAGTGGTGCACTGTTCACCACAGTCAAAATGCACGCCGATTTCGGCCATCTAGTGCCGGTATTTTCGCTAATAGTTTTTTAAATTTGATGTCTTCAATAGCTTTTACTGTTTAATAAACATTTTTAATGTTTCTACAACACAGACAGACTAATCACTGAGATCATAAGCATCATGAAATTAAGTTATGGACAATTTTGTGAGGTAGGGGTGGGGCATGGCACCTTTTGACATTGCCTCATATCTGCTTGCATGTGTATGAGTGTATGCGTGCGCAGGAGAGATTGTGTTCACTAGAGGGGGGGGGGAGGAGTGTGTGTGAGTATGTGTCTGTGAGTGTGAGTACACGTGAGTGCTTTGTGTATGTGAGTGCGCGTGTGTGTATGTGTGTGCGTGCGTGTGCGCGTGTTTGTACAAGTGTATGCTTGAGTAAGTTTGTGTGCGCTTCAGTGAGAATGTGTTTTCTGTGTGTTTGATGAAATGTGTGTGGGTATGTGTGGGTATGTTTGTGTGCAAGAACGCGTTCACGCTCGTGCGTGCACGTATGTGCGTGTGCGTCTGTTTTGCGTGTGTGAGTGTTTCAATACTGATTGTAAAGCGCTTTGTGCTCGATAAAAAGCGCTATATAAATATCCGTTTATTATTATTATAACGTCCACACCGTTGGTCTTAGGGACTTCAAACTTTGGCTCACGGTTTTTCTGATTGCATACCGGTCAAGGTCATGGAGATCGGTAGGCCTTGAAAGTAGTAGGGGTCTAAAAATTGGGTTTTTAGCCACAAATATAAAAATATAATATTTCACGGACCCACCAAAACCGGTACTCAGTTACCAGTACTTGGCGTTACCTGTACTAGGCGTTACCGGTACTAGGCGTTACCAGTACGGGGCGTTGCGCTAGTAGGTTATAATTATGCACTTCTATTCAGAAAGTTTTGCGATAGACTCGGCAACCTAAATCGGCTTGGCAAATAGTTGCCCCGGAACCGGGGGCTCGGCAGTGCATTTTCAGAGATTATTTTGATAAAATCATCCCATATATTTTCGCTGTAGTGTGAAGAATATTTGTCTGTGTCAACTTTCTTTCTTTTGTCTTCCATTTTGTAAACAAAAAGTTATGTTATCGCGAGAACAAATATTACTACTATTATTAGCCAGAAGTGTTTTTTTTTAAGTTGTAATTTCCTCTGATAGGTGTAGAGTGGCACATTGGTAACGCGTTCGCCTTGTGTCAGGTAAACACGAGTTTGAACCTGGGTGCAGGGGATTTTTCCTCTCACTTTGCACTAGGCCTTACAGACTGAACGTGGAGTCTTTTGGATGAGACGATAAACCGAGGTCCCATGTGCCCATGCACTTAGCACACGTTAAACCCAGTGGCAACGAAAAAGTTGTAATTTTGTCAAAATTGACCCCCCCCCCCCTCCTCCCTCAACAAAAAATTGCATGCAAAATGTTTTTTTCTTAAATCGGTGGCGTGCCTCTGGCTGTGACGCACTCTCCAGGTGGGAGCAACCCGAATTTCACAGAGATGCCTCTGTGACCATAAAGTGCCTAATACCTTATCTTCTTCAGAGGTAACGCGTTCGCCTTGTGGCAAGCAAACCCGAGTTCGAACCGGGGTACAGGGGATTTTTCGTCTCACTTTGCACTAGGCCTTACAGACGGATGAGACGATAAACCGAGGTCCCATGCACCCATGCACTTAGCACACATAAAACCCAGTGGCAACGAAAAAGTTGTCATTTGGTCAAAATTTACCTCATCAGTCACACAAAAAAAATTTGTTTTTTAAATTGGGTGGCGTGTCTCTTGTTGCGTCGCGCTCTACAGGTGGGAGCAACCCGAATTTCACAGAGATGCCTCTGTGACTATAAAATACCTAATACAATAATAGTAATACCCTCAGCCTGATGCAACTAATAGTTAGCGGCATGCTAGGCCACGAGAGAGAACCAAACGTTTGCCAAACTATCGGCAAACAAGGGTGTTTCTGAGGACCGTTTTTGCGATTTGAACTACCGCTATGTAAGCCCTTGTTAGGAACGACGGAATTAGGTCAAGCCGCAGCGATTTTTCTCGTTGAAAATCCGAACCGCGATTTTGGCTATGTGCCAAACGGTCACTTCCTTTGCTTGTTTTTATTGGTGGTTATTCTTGGCGCTGACCATCCGAGTTTCTTTCTTTCGGGAAGCAGACACCTACTCGGTCATTCGGGAACGATCTTTTTTTACGCTAAGACGGCCGATCGCGAGAGACAAGCGATCCAATATTTGGGTCCAATTCATTCGTTTATCATTTCTGAACGGTAATTATATAATTCTTTAAAACAAATGCGCAGTTACATTTAATTATTTTTCTACAAGTACACCAAATTTGGTGCATCTAGAATAAATCTCAATGCTGCTCAAGGTCTCCACAAGTCGGGAGGTGTTACGTCGAAGACTGTCTGACATGTCACGCGCATGTTGATGTTGCGATCTTGCGAGTCGCACAAAAAGCTTAGGCCTAATCTGTCTAATGTTTGGGGTTGATGTTGCCCCTTTGAATAAGCTTTATTTTGGTACCAATGTTTTGTTTATTGGTAAAAAAAAGAAAAAGTTATGGCTGTTTTATTCATCCAAACCTTGATACGGTAAGGGCCGGTAACCTTGATCAACTTTTTCTTATATAGCTCATGTAAAAAAAGCTAACATTTTAAAACGTCGTAACTTTCTCAATTTTCGACCGATTTTGATAATTTGGGTATCATTTTAAAGGTCTTGTCGGGCTCTTTGCAATGATATAAATTTCATTAGGATTTGACAAAAAGTAAATATTTTTTTAAAATTTTATAACCACCCTACGGCCTTGTGAAATGGGGCCCCATCATGGGGGCCCATGTTTTGAACAAAATATTTCCCTTTTTTTAACCACGAGCTCACGTTTAAGGTTGAGAGTTCCTCGATCTAAGGAATTAAAACTATATATTATATGTCTAATGCAGCTACATAAATAAACTTACCAGAACAATCTTAAAGAATCGAACCGGGCTGATCTACAAACATTCCAGATGTAGTGTGTGGTGTCAGTTTCCTGATGCGGAAAATGCCTGACGAAAAAGTCTTTTCACCCAAATAAGGGTGTGTCTATTCACCGAAAAACGTCGGAACATGCCGAAAGGTGAATGCTGGATGGTCATGACACCATTATGGTGAAGCTGAATTATGAAACCACATATAACCAAAATATAAATATTGTCATTTAACAGTGACTGATCACTGTTTGAAAGATTTTCACATTGATAGCAGGCCCCGCCAGCGCAGCATCACCAGCGCCAGGCGGTACACCTTCGGGGCCTGCTCCAAAGAAAGACTAACATATATTAGGGAGTAGGGGCCATAGATCAGAGTAGTGGTAAATGAAGGGCAAGAGCTGTGCCGGTCGGGGAAGCAATAGCATTGAATTATCTTCATATAATAAAATGATGTGACGATGACAGATCGATGAACAGGCTTTTGGTAAACTACAGTGGGGTGAAGCATAGGGCTTGACATTATTTTTGTTATAGTCACTACATCAGTGTGTGTTTGTGTGCGCATGTTTGTGTTGTGTGTGCGCGTGTGATGCGTTCATGTAGGCCCCTATACGTGTATGTATGCATGGTGTGTGTGTGTGTGCTTGTGCTCGGTGTGTGAGTGTATGTTGTGAATATTATGTTGTTATTTCATGCTTGTGAACTGTGTGACAATGCATACATGTATTAGGCCTAGTAGTCGTAGTAGCAGTCACAGTAGTTGTTGTTGATTAATATGTGTATTGTTTTGTCTGCTGATGTTATTGGATTTTTGTTTCATGTTTTTATTCCATTTCAATTTTGTGTAAAGCGCCCTGTAGCCTACATAGTAGGATGGGCGCTATATACATTTTCCTAATTATTATTATTTGTGTGAATGATTTAATTGAAAGAGTGGAGTGAGGGAAAGAGAATATAGTATTTTTGGTTTCAGACTTAGGGGATGTGCACATTACATGCAGAAATCTCATGCACATATCTGAACATAAGTAAAAGAATGTAAGAAATACATTAAGCTTAAGCGGATGAGATAAGCACATGGGGAAACATATGCACTTATTCCATCTGCTTATTTCTTACTTTCTTTTACTTTTGCTGATGAGCGCATGAAGTTTAGGCATACAATGTGCACATCCCCTAAAAGCATCAAACACAGTGACTTGTACACATAATATTATTTGCTCAGCTTCTTTTTCTGGATACTGAATGACTGAAACACATACCACACACTATCAACTATCAGCAAGACAGCCATTATGTGTTCTCAGTCATTCAGTCTCTTGTGTGTGTAGTGGGGTGTGTGTGTGTGTGTGTGTGTGTGTGTTCTTATAATGGGAGGTTTTATAAGGGGGGTTTCACTGTATCTACTCTGAGTGATTGACTCTTGAGTTTATCTGCTTTGTTGAACTATCAGCAATCTTTCTGGATTGCTTTTCAAAATGCAGTAAGGGATTTGTCATTAGAAGTGATTAGTAATAATAATAATAATAATAACAATAATAACAATAATAATAATAATAATGAAAATACATATAGCACAGTATCCCACAGTAGGCTCATCACTAATTACTAATGCGGGCGCATACAAATTATACTATAAAAAACACAGATTAAAAACATGAAATAAAACATGAACCTAGCATATCACCCCAAAATAGCATATCACCCCAAAGAATGAGTTAAAAAAAATCACACACACACACACACAGAAAGAGGGGGAAAAAAAAGCGGACGCGTAAATGTAAGACCATGTGTATTTGATTACATATAAACATTTGGAGAACAATATAATTTTGTAGGTGATTTGTGATGCCAACATGATCTTCATTTCATTGGTGTTTTTGAAAAGTGGACTGGCATCAAGGTATTATATGTATGGCATTGACACAATTCACCACTTCCTACCATCCATACCCTGGATAAAGTAGATACTGTATCATGAAATCACAAACACATTGACACACTCACTAACTGCATGCACACTCACACAATCAGTCATGTAATTAACATGGAATTGTTTAGGAGAATGGTTTGTCACTGTGTGCAATAATGCTTTGTTTTCATTACCTCTGCTACTTTTTAGTAATTAGTGAACAATGAGTGATCAAGACAGAAAAAACAGAATGAAAACAAATTTATTGACATATATTTATGTACAATGTGTTAATAAATGACATGTAACACACCTATAACATTGCAAAAAAATGAAATTAAGCAAGAAGCTGCAAGTAAAAATGCCAATATGAGCTAAGTGACAGTTGGACATAATTATGTGGTGTTTTTTTTTACATGTATTGATAAAAGTCTTTGTTTTGTAATGGTGGTGTGAATAACAACAAAGTTTGATTTGAGAGGCGTGGCACAATGTTAGATGCTACCTGTTGTTTGACGCTGCGCGTTGTATGGCCTGGCACAATGTTTGACGATGCCCGTTGTTTGACACTGTGCATTGAATGGCGTACCGCAATGTTTGAGGCTGCCTGTTGTTTGACGCTGCGCATTGTATGGTGTGGCGCAATGTTTGAGGCTGCCTGTTGTTTGACGCTGCGCGTTGTATGGTGTGGCGCATTGTTTGACACTGCCTGTTGTTTGACGCTGCACGTTGTATGGCGTGGCGCAATGTTTGACGCTGCCTGTTGTTTGACGCTGCACGTTGTATGGCGTGGCGCAATGTTTGAAGCTGCCTGTTGTTTTATGCTGCGCGTTGTATGGTGTGGCGCAATGTTTGACAATACCTGTTGTTTGACGCTGTGCGTTGTTAATGGCGTGGCGCAATATTTGACGCTGCCTGTTGTTTGACGCTGAACATTGTATGGCGTGGCGCAATGTTTGACGCTGACTGTTGTTTGACGCTGCATGTTGTATGGCGTGGCGCAATGTTTGACGCTGCCTGTTGTTTGATGCTGCGCGTTGTATGGCGTGGCGCAATGTTTGACGCTGCCTGTTGTTTGACGCTGCGCGTTGTATGGCGTAGCGCAATGTTTGACGCTGCCTGTTGTTTGATGATGCGCGTTGTATGGCACTGCATTGTATTAGTCTTTGTAGTAAGTTTGTCATATGTCTGTTCAAATGTTATCCAAGTACCATAGGCTGTCATATAGACAGATAGTCACGCACACACACACACAGCCAGGAAGGAACAGACTATGCTGAAAACATTAACCAGCTTTCGCCACGCGGCTGGTTAAAAAAAAGGAAAATATAAACTAATAAAGGAAATCTTCTTTCTTCTTTTTCTCTTTAGGGCCCACGACCAATTAATAAATCAGTACATACTGATACAGACACACACAGAGACACAGACACAGTTAAACACAGTACACACTTAAATGCACACTAGGCCTAATCAAGATTTATGGTCAGGTCAGGTCAGGTCAGGTCAGGTATTTGGACGACCAGGCCTTGCAGCCTCTCAATGCGTCCTTCCTTTCGGTTAGAGTTTGGCAATTGCTGTGGTGGTTTTTAGCATCCATATTGATGCACTAATCATTGATGTACTTTAAGTTTAACACTTTATGTGGTAGTCATTTGTCAGTCTAGGCCCACATACTTCTACAACCTACTGCAACAAAGACATAGAATATAATTTTGTTTCTGCATCGCTTAGATCAGATTAAAGTATAGATCTACATCACATGTATATGCTTAACACTTGTTTAAGTCTGCGGGATTCGTCAGTCACGATGACAAGAAATCTACACAACTTGAGTCCAAACATGAAATGTGTCGATTGTTTTGTAGGCCTACTTTCACTTCTGACTTTCATTTCTGTTCGGCGAACACAGATTCGGGCTGTCCGTTCGGGCAGCTAAGGGTAGGAACGACGGAATTAGGTCAAGCCGCAGCGATTTTTCTCGTTGAAAATCCGAACCGCCATTTTGGCTATGTGCCAAACGGTCACTTCCTTTGCTTGTTTTTATTGGTGGTTATTCTTGGCGCTGACCATCCGAGTTTCTTTCTTTCGGGAAGCAGACACCTACTCGGTCATTCGGGAACGATCTTTTTTTACGCTAAGACGGCCGATCGCGAGAGACAAGCGATCCAATATTTGGGTCCAATTCATTCGTTTATCATTTCTGAACGGCAATTATATAATTCTTTAAAACAAATGCGCAGTTACATTTAATTATTTTTCTACAAGTACACCAAATTTGGTGCATCTAGAATAAATCTCAATGCTGCTCAAGGTCTCCACAAGTCGGGAGGTGTTACGTCGAAGACTGTCGGACATGTTTTCTGTCACGCGCATGTTGATGTTGCGATCTTGTGAGTCGCACAAAAAGCTTAGGCCTAATCTGTCTAATGTTTGGGGTTGATGTTGCACCTTTGAATAAGCTTTATTTTGGTACCAATGTTTTGTTTATTGGTAAAAAAAAGAAAAAGTTATGGCTGTTTTATTCATCCAAACCTTGATACGGTAAGGGCCGGTAATCTTGATCAACTTTTTCTTATATAGCTCATGTAAAAAAAGCTAACATTTTAAAACGTCGTAACTTTCTCAATTTTCGACCGATTTTGATAATTTGGGTATCATTTTAAAGGTCTTGTCGGGCTCTTTCCAATGACATAAATTTCATTAGGATTTGACAAAAAGTAAATATTTTTTAAAATTTTATAACCACCCTACTAAGGGTGGCTTTTACACACAAATAAGGACTAAGATGGCGACACTTCCGTTGGAATGATCGAGATGCGCACGCAGGTGGGGGGGAGCCATAGGCTATTTTGTTTTAGCCTTTTGCCCTCTAAATATGTTTTTGAATTTTATTTGGTTTGGCTTCATTCACTGATGACTACTAAGGCATCTGTGTTTTATTCCTTAAATCTGTATATTAACTGAATACATTTTGTTTTGGAAAAACTTGTCTATGATATTTTTGAATGAATTTAATGACTTTGAGAGGAAGAAAATGGAGTTTTACGTCCTCTTGGTCTGAATCAGACACATATGGGACATTTGTAAATACAAATATGGTTGGAACAATACTGGAGGCAATGCCCGGAGGCAGTAAAGTCCCGATTTTTTTAATTAATACAGAGTAACAGATAGCTGTAGCGGTGACCACGCCTCGGTTAAACCTCATCGGCTATGGCACCGCCACAAGTAGTGATTCCAATTTAATGACTTTGCATTAACTGCTTCATCAGGAAGGTTATTCCATGCATTTATTACTCTTGTTAGTAAAACAGTGTTGTGCTAGTCTAGTATCTTTTTTGTACAGTTTAAAATTATGGCCACGGGTTCTATCAGATCCCACAAACTCTCTCATGCTGTCATATTTTCCCTTATTGACTAAATATTTAGTAGTAGCAGCAGTAAATCTTTTTTTTTTTTTACAAAATGTAAGTTAAAACATAAAACTGAATGATGGCTCTTTCCCTTTCTCTTTCCCCCCCCCCCCCCGCTTTAAGTGAATTTTGGGTATCCCTCTCATTGCTTGCGTGGTTATTAAACCCGTATCATACAACGTTTCAAATTTTTAAAAAACGTGCAAAAAATAAATTTAAAAAATAACAAAATATACGAAACTTACACTATACTAAAAACTGTAGCTCCGTAACTTACTGAAGGTAGATAACTTTAGGTTCGCGTGCTTGACAACACGGCCTTTGTATGGAAACAACTCGCTGTAGACAAGATTGTTTCTTCTTCTTCTTCTCCTTAGGCAGCCAACTTCAACACGCTGAAGGTTCTGCTGCACTTTAGGGGGTAGTACGAAAAAGAGAAAAACAGCAAATGATAGAGTACAAAGCGAAATAATAACATTATGGGGAAATAGAAAGAAAGAAATGATTGCAAGATTGAAGATACTTAGATAGTCAGGAAATAACTGAGTATTTACAGATACACAGTTTACTATGTAGTTTACTATGTAGAAATAATTAATTCCCCATAAACAAAAAGGGAAACCCCGACTCGTGTTGGTTTGAAGCTAAGCCATGGGCACGTTGGCGGCTCTGTCCAACGTGTTCTTGAATCTGGAGACAGAGAGGCGCTTGGTGAGCGCGGCAGGAAAAGGAGATATCTCCTTAGTACGCAAACTTCTGCGGAAGAAAGTGAACGTCAACGTTCGAGATGAGCTGAACAACACGGCCCTCATCACTGCAAGTAAAGGTGTGTGTGTGTGCGTGCGCGCATGCATGTGTGTGTGTGTGTGTGTGTGGGGGGGGGGGGGGGCTGAGAGTAGTCACAGCCTGAAATAATCTGCCAGATCAAATAGCCAATGCACCTTCTTTGAATGCATTTAAGGGCAGGTTAGACAGGTACTACAGAGAATTCCAGCATAGTCTAGAGCAACCATCCACCCTCATACAAGAGGCTTCCGAAACGTGGAGTGACCTGACCAACGAAGGGGACGAATTTATAGACCCGCTACAGACTGATAGCCTTCCAGCGGAAAGGAACCTGTGCATGTGTGTGTGTGTGTGTGTGTGTGTGTGTGTGTGTGTGTGTGTGTGTGTGTGTGTGTGTGCATGTGTGTGCGTGTGTGTGTGCATGTTTTTGGGAGGGGAAGGGGGGAGGGGGTTATGTGAAGGATAACAGCATGGCATAGCAACTACAGCATGACGTAGTATAAATGGCACTACATGCTATTTGGTTTTTAGCTTTTTGCCCTCTAACAATGTTTTTGATTTTGGCTAAGTTAGGCTTCATTCACTGATGACTATTAAAGCATCTGTGTTTTATTCTTTTAAAACTTGTCTGTAGTGTTGACAGATTGCCTATAAAAATGTATTTCACAATCTTCTTGATGTTTCTTATGCATGACACATTTGATTATAATTACAATTACAATTTACATGCACAAATGTGCACACACTCACATTCACACACATGGAGAGAAAAAGAGTCGCGCACAGCAGAGACACACACACACACACACACACACACACACACACACACACACACACACACACACACACACACACACACACACACACACACACAAGTTTGCCTCGAATCTGGTTTCAAGAGGACTGGTGGAATTTGATGTATTGATGATTGAGGCATTCAAGCTTTCAGTCACACACACACACACACACACACACACACACACACACACACACACACACACACACACACACACACACACACACACACACACACAAATACACGCACACACATGCACACACACACACGCACACACACTGATTGGGTTGTTTTAGCTTTTAGTTAACCACACACACACACATTAAATCACATGGCTGGAACTCATTGCTCACGCTTGTCTGAAAGAACAGCACTCAGCTCTAATGGCAATGCTGAACGAAAACTTCCAATTAGGTTAGGTTAGGTATTAGGGACAGGCTTTCATCGGCCTCGGCCTTGTGGCCTATAAAACGTCCCATCATTGGCATATACATTTTGATTTTGCATTGTAAACTGTAAACTGTTAGTAAACAGTACTAAACAAAAATCTATCTAAGATGATGGGATACATCTGTGCTTCGGAATAAAACTGAAGGATTCATCCAAATACATTTTTCTGTGCAGAGGGCCACTCAGAGGTGGTGCGCATTCTGCTGGAGGCTGGGGCAGATCCCAGTCTGAAGTGTGGAGCTGATGTCACCCCACTGCACAACGCGGCTCTCGGTGAGTTGGGTCATCATCATCAGCAGCAGCATCAACATCATCATCATCATTACCATCATCGTCATCACTATCATCGTCAGCAGCAGCAGCAACAGCATCAACATCGTCATTATCATTATCATCGTCATCATCACCAGCATCACATCATCATCATCATTAGCAGCATCAGCAGCAGCATCAACAGTATCATCATCATTACCATCATCGTCATCACCATCACCATGAGCAGCAGCATCAAAATCATTACCATCATCGTCATCATCTTCATTATCATTGTCGTCATCATTCTGCTGGAGGCAGGAGCAAACCCCAGCCTGAAGTGTGGAGCTGATGTCACCCCACTGCACGGCGCCGCTCTCGGTGAGTTTGGTCATCACCATCATCATCACCATTATCAGCCTCATCATCATCATCATTCTGCTGGAGGCAGGAGCAAACCCCAGCCTGAAGTGTGGAGCTGATGTTACCCCACTGCACGGCGCCGCTCTCGGTGAGTTTGGTCATCACCATCATCATCACCATTATCAGCAGCATCATCATCATCATTCTGCTGGAGGCAGGGGCAGATCCCAGCTTGAAGTGTAGAGCTGATGTCACCCCACTGCACAGTGGCTCTCGGTGAGTTTGGTTACCATCCTCATCAGCATCCTCATCATCATTCTGCTGGAGGCGGGGGCAGATCCCACTGTACGGCGCCACTCTTGGTGAGTTTGGTTATCACTATCGTTATCGTTGTTATCATAATCATCATCATAATTGTCCTTTGTCCCACTATGGTGGGCAAAGGAGTACAACTTCATTTGTCTCGCTTTGTTTGTCTGTCTGTATGTCCAGGCTGTTTCATGAACTGCTGGACAGAATCACTTCAAATGTTGAGTGCTGGTGTATAACCAAGAATAGAAGGGGGTCTTCAGACAAACTTCAGCTAGGCTAACCTTCACCTTCAAATTTAACATTGAAAATGGAATTTTGTGTGGTGGCGATAATTATCTTTCATGTAGTTGGAGGTACAGTCTTCAAATTTGGTAAGTGGGTATAATGGTCTAAGTTGGTTCAGAATTGGCAGTGATGACCTTGTTTGACCTTAACTGTGGACCATGGACGTCTCAAAGAATTGTCTTAGCCATATACTTTACATTCTTTTGCAGTTACACTACAGGGTGGGTTTTCATTTTTAGTAACAAGGTCATGATTGTGTACTGATGACCTTGATAACCTTAACTTTTGACTTTGTCTATTTCAGCATTGGCTGTTGTTTGAAAACCATTGGGTGTACACCCCACATAATTATGCTCTTGATCAACATCACCCGAGGAATGCAGTGATAGATCTTTTAAAGCATGTTGACCTTTACCTTGATCACCAGTTAGAATTTAAAAAAAAATTTCTTCTGTTAAACCATATTTTTTTGTATTATAAGGCGATACTTTTTTTGGTCCAGACTGACACCCCCTGCGCCTTATAATGTAATACAGTGGAACCTCCTTTATAAGACTTCCCATTATAAGACTCGGTAAAGGTCAAGATGTGCCACCCCCCACCTACCTATCTTGGTTAATTGAATTTTTTCCGTTATTGCCTTTCTTACCAAGGTACATAAATTTGTATTTTAGGAACATTTTTGGCTAATGACCTTTTTTGAATACTAACCATGGACCCTAAAGAATTGTCTTAGCCCTACCCCCCACATTCTATAAGACGGAAAAACGCAATTTTAGAACCACAACTGTGACAAATCGCGGTGTACTGCAGTACATAGTTGGGGGTAGGGTTAGGTTTAGGGCTAGGGTTAGGGTCTTGTATTCCAAAAAGGTAGATTAGCAAAAAATGTTCCTAAAATACAGCTTTATGTATGGTAAGAAAGGCAAAAACGGTGATAAATACAATTAACCGAGAAATGCATAATGGGGGGTGGCACATCTTTTCCTTTAACTAAGACTCCCTCCTACATAAGACCTACTTCTCTGAGTCATTGCCCTTTGTAAGTATTAAAATTACCTCCCTTATAAGACCCCTCCCTTATAAGACCTCATTTTGGATGATTTGTGATGGTCTTATAAGGGAGGTTCCACTGTAGTAAAATAGTAAGAAAATATTATAATACAGTGGAACCTCCCTATTAAGACTCCCTCCCATTTAAGACCTCTCCATATGGGGAGCTGGACGACCCTGCCCTCTCTACAAGTCTCTCCCCATGTGGATACCAGGGGGTCTTTCGTTAAAATAGTTCTCCCACCTTCTGGAACCTCTGTGCTTGTAACTTCCTCTAATCTGCCACTCTTTTGACTCTGCCTTTTCCCTTTGCTTTCTATCATCTACTATCTTTCTGACTTATTGGCCTCATTCTCCTGCCTTTAAAAAAAAAAAATCTTCCCAATAATGTTTCTCATTTGAGCTCCTCCGAAATCGGAATGTGTCAGCTGTACGCAGCGGGGAGACCAGTGAAAACTGAAAACCGGACACAAATGTACCTTACCCATTATGGCCATATGGCCTGGGAATGCAGAAGAAGCTATTATGTTTTCTTACTACATGTATTTTATTAGTCATATTGTAAGGCGCAAGGGTCAAATTAGGTATTAGGTACTTTATAGTCACAGAGGCGTCTCTGTGAAATTCAGGTTGCTCCCACCTGGAAAGCGTGTTGCAGCGAGAGGCGCCCTACCCAGTTGTTTTTTTTGCATGCGATTTTTGTGTGACTGATGAGGAAGGAAAGGGGTGGGTGGGTAAACTTTGACCAAATGGCAACTTTTTCGTTGCCACTGGGATTAACGTGTGCGTGGGCACACAGGACCTCAGTTTATTGTCTTTTTTTTGGGTGTTTTGTTTTTTGCTCAGATATTTAACTTCTTTGTGAAGCGCTAAGGAGAATCAGCGCTATAAAAATTGTAATTATTCATTATTATTCATTCATCCGAAAGGTGCTGAATCTGGGGTGGGGGTGGTGGGGGTGGGGGAAGTATCGCATTATATATAGTCTGAAAGACGGTAAACACTGTTCACAGGGAGCCACACGGAAACGGTGAAACACCTGGTGCTGAGCGGGGCCCCGCTAGACGCCAAGAACAGATCCGAAGTGGAGCCCGTCCACCTGGCCCCCTACGACAGCGAGGCCTGGGAGGTGCTCAACGCCACGCGCCACGGGGACATGCCCGAGATCGTGGAAGTGAGCGAGGTGCCCGAAGTGCCCGACTACGCCATCGCCGGGGGGGAAGGGAAGAAGAAGAAGAAGAAGAAGTCCGGGAAGAAGGGGAAGAAGGGAGGGAAGAAAGGGAAGAAGAGCGGAGGGGGGAAGAAGGGCAAGAAGAAGAAAAAGAAGTAAATCTTTAGTGGGTTGATGCGAACTTTTTTTTGGGGAATATGCATGGGTGCATGTATTGACTCAAACATTAGCCTGAACTTTCTCACTGAAACCCGATGTACAAACATATTGAAAGGCCTTTTCTTCAGGCAGTCTGCTGCCTGAACCTGCATCAAACTGCCTGAATTCAGGCTTCAGACACACCCACTTGCACCCCTGTATATGTCTGGGTTTTTTGGTAACACCGCTAGGCTGCCCACCGCTTTCTTTTATCCTGAAAACTGTCATAAAATGGCTGTTCAATTTGGTAACTGCTTTAACTGAAAGGTTGGGGAAAGAAAGGCGAGAAAAGCTAACAGGGGGGAAAAGGCAATAATAAAATAATAAAATACCGGTACTTTGTTGCAAGTTATTGTTGGATGTTCAATGCTTTCATGTCATATACCGGCATACCACAACCTGTAACCTACTACTAAAGGCTTAACTCATTCGCATCGCAATGATTTGTTTAGACATAGGGAAGTGGTAGATCAGACGTTTTTATATATAGACTTTATATAGAAAAACTCTACACCGATTGGTTTCCCCCACAACAAACCACTACAAAAGCAAAATTAGAGGCAAAATTGTGGTCTAAGGCAGTGAAGCAAGTTTAGAAGTGACCAAGGTATGGTGTGCACACAGATTTACTTCCCTTGAAGCAAATGCATCAAATTGACAGCTATCTATTAATTTCCGGACATATATGGCTGGAACGACTTGAATGAGTTAAGGTTGGTTGGGGGGGGGGGGGGGGAGAGTATGAACTGTGGTTGTTTATTTCTAAAAAAAAAAAAGTCAGAAATATCCGTCATGTTCCTTTTTATCTTGAAATCATTATTCGGTTGATCCATGACACGTTGGTTGTTTTCCTCTTCTTCTTCGATCGCTCAGTTTCATGTCAATTATGAGAGCAGATGCGTCATGCTGCCGTTATGCGCCTAACTAAGAAAAAGTTAGGCCCAGCAAGTCCATCTTCGACTGGAGGAGGAAATGTTTTTGAAAGTTTACAAGTTCCGTATGGAAAACCCTAAATAAGTGGAAGAAAGAAGGATAAAAGTTTCCGCATATAGGGGAAATTCGGGACACGTGCGCAAATCTTTTCCCTTCTTTGTTTCACTTATTTATGGACTGCGCACGGGTTTCCGCATGGGATATCCGCTTATGTGTGTACATGACCTTAGGCAGAAAGATAGTAGATGACAGCAGCAAGCAAAGGGAAAAGGCAGAGTCAAAGAGAGTGACAGATTAGAGGGGGAGAAGGTTGTTTTAATGAAAATGATTGGCAGCAGCACTGGGCGTCAGTTGCACCATGCGTTGATCAGCTGAACATTTTGATAAACTGCCATGGTTCAGTGTTGTGTATTGTTTAACCCCTTGACTGCCAGAGAAAATTAAAGAAAAAATCATTGTACAAATCATGCCATGAAAAAGACAACTGATAGAGCCAATCTGGCAAAATGCTCTGGGGATATAACTCTCTTGACTGTGTTAGAGCAAAAGCCAGCTTATCAAGAGTTATTCCTCTTCATCTGAAGACGTCACCAGTGATGTCATTAGATCAGTATGTGATACGTTATACGGCAGTCAAGGGGTTAAAAGTTGATAAACTATTGAAGCTGGTGATTTCTGAAGAAAGATGAGTATTTTCTTAAAAAATTGTTAAAGATCAGAATGATTGTATCTTTGTAGAATTTAAATGAACACAACCATATCTGGAGCTTTTAATATACACATGCACACACTGAATTACTTTTAGTGGAAGGACGTAAAATCGAAGAACACAAGAACACACACCATTTCTTCTTCTTCGTCAATCGCTCACAGTTTCCTGTCATATGAGCGCAGATGCATCATGCTGCCGTTATGCGCCTTACTTGCAAATAGGCTCAGATGTCCGACTTTGGCTGAAGAAAATCTTAGTAAGAGTTTTCAGAAAAAAGGCAGGAGAATGGACCAGTAAACACACCATTTATTTGTAGCGTTTTAACACACTGACATCCACACTCACACACCATTTATTTGTAGCGTTTTAACACACTGACATCCACACTCACACCCCATTTATTTGTAGCGTTTTAACACACCGACATCCACACTCACACACCATTTATTTGTAGCGTTTTAACACACTGACATCCACACTCACACACCATTTATTTGTAGCGTTTTAACACACTGACATCCACACTCACACACCATTTATTTGTAGCGTTTTAACACACTGACATCCACACTCACACACCATTTATTTGTAGCGTTTTAACACACTGACATCCACACTCACACACCATTTATTGGTAGCGTTTTAACACACTGACATCCACACTCACACACCATTTATTTGTAGCGTTTTAACACACTGACATCCACACTCACACACCATTTATTTGTAGCGTTTTAACACACTGACATCCACACTCACACACCATTTATTTGTAGCGTTTTAACACACTGACATCCACACTCACACACCATTTATTTGTAGCGTTTTAACACACTGACATCCACACTCACACACCATTTATTTGTAGCGTTTTAACACACCGACATCCACACTCACACACCATTTATTTGTAGCGTTTTAACACACTGACATCCACACTCACACACCATTTATTTGTAGCGTTTTAACACACCGACATCCACACTCACACACCATTTATTTGTAGCGTTTTAACACACTGACATCCACACTCACACACCATTTATTTGTAGCGTTTTAACACACCGACATCCACACTCACACACCATTTATTTGTAGCGTTTTAACACACTGACATCCACACTCACACACCATTTATTTGTAGCGTTTTAACACACTGACATCCACACTCACACACCATTTATTTGTAGCGTTTTAACACACTAACATCCACACTCACACACCATTTATTTGTAGCGTTTTAACACACTGACATCCACACTCACACACCATTTATTTGCAGCGTTTTAACACACTGACATCCACACTCACACACCATTTATTTGTAGCGTTTTAACACACCGACATCCACACTCACACACCATTTATTTGTAGCGTTTTAACACACTGACATCCACACTCACACACCATTTATTTGTAGCGTTTTAACACACCGACATCCACACTCACACACCATTTATTTGTAGCGTTTTAACACACTGACATCCACACTCACACACCATTTATTTGTAGCGTTTTAACACACTGACATCCACACTCACACACCATTTATTTGTAGCGTTTTAACACACTGACATCCACACTCACACACCATTTATTTGTAGCGTTTTAACGCACCGACATCCACACTCACACACCATTTATTTGTAGCGTTTTAACACACTAACATCCACACTCACACACCATTTATTTGCAGCTTCAGGGCTCCCAATCATCCCGCAAAACAAGGGGTCCCAGAGACTCCTTCACTTACAGTATAGAGGGTCCTAGAGGCGGGATAGAGGGTCCCAGTGGCATAGCAAATGCTAAAAAGTATTTTTCTAGTGCATCCCTGGGACCCCCTGCACATTCTTTTAGAGGGTCCTGTAGAATTTTCCTGTAGCTTTTTGTACACACCGACACACACACAATTGCAAAAAGCTAGATGATTTTATTCGTCCACATAAATAATAATAGGCAGGGGCTGAGTACAGTCAGTATACAACCAGACAGTTATACTGTACACAAGCAAGGTCAAGGACACAAACGACGGGTACAGCATGCACTGTCCAATAAAGTACAACTGCACCCAATGGGTACATAGTAACATGGGTCATATACACCAGTGCATGCACACTGAAACGCATTCACAAATCGCACATGAACCCTTCAAGGGGGACAATGTAATACACCATATAGGATAACTCCGCTGACCGATTTCACAGCTTGTTTCTAACTAAAATAAAAATATTACACTGAAGTTCGAACAGTTCACCCAAGCAAGCTAGCCAAATGTCACCATTTCAGTTAGCCAAATGAAATTCAACTTTGTTCAGAACAACAACAAAGCACAAAGTTTGCTCTCTCTAACTAAAATAAAAAATATTGCATAGAAGTTCGAACAGTTCACCCAAGCTAGCCAAATGTTACCATTTCAGTTAGTCAAATGAAATTCAACTTTGTTCAGAACAACAACAAAAAAAGCACAAAGTTTGCTCTCTCTCTCTCTCTCTACACTATCATTGACAGATATAATATTTCTAATCAGTATGTTGGTCAGAAAAAAAGGTGGGAAATACAGACTTAATTATGCATGCACTTCTTTAAAAAAAAATCACGGTCACTGGCTACTTGACAAATTCACAGATGCAAAACCAAGTGGAAACGCCACTGAAAAGAGTTTGAACGCATATGAGAAAGTCACCTGCATTCAATGATCGCCTTCAGTGCGACCTCTGCTCTGGAAAGCTGGGCAGGATTCTGCTTACAGTGGAGATGCTTACACGGGCGCATGCGGTGACCAAAGAGTTTGTCTGAAGCTAAAACGGTCAATACTGGCCACTGCAACTAGGGCTATTAACGCCCCTTGACGGCAAGAGTTAAGCCCTTGTTGATCAGTATCCAAAAGGGCGTTAACTCTTGCAAAAGGCAGCCATTAAGTAGCCTCAAATAGGGTTATCGGCGAGAGTTAGAGAGTATTCCCTTGTTTGGTCAGTACTCAACCATCTTCTCCCCGGCACCCACCAAGGGCATTCACCCTCGCAAAAGGCGTTCCTTGCAGTGGCCAATAAGAGCAAAAAGAGCATCATGAATTCAGGTTTCAGGCAGACCCACATGCACCCGTCAGCTTTACCTAGGAAAATAATTATTTCTCAGCCATTAGGATTTGATAACAGATGCTGGTAGGGATGGGCCTTAAAAGCCAGCTATTCCCCGAGGCTGTGGTACTAGGAGCCCAGTGCAAAGGCCTCTTTCTTAACCCTGCATCAAAGGAAACTAAAAAGAAGTTCATTTCGATTGCGGAATTGTCCATATCCTGGACCCCCCCAAAATGGTTTGATCCCTTTGGGTCAGCCCCCCCCCTACCCCCATCTCGTTCGTAGACGCTCCATTTATAGCATGCACCAGATAAAGAGTACAAAAATATATAAAAAAGAATCACAATGTACAGGCGATGGACGACAAAATGGGAGAATATTATACAAACATGAATAGCAAAGTAAAACATAAAAAAATACATAACAAAAACAATGTCAAAAAATTAAACAAACAAAAAACAACAACAATGCATGTTGAAACTGAGGTATTCCTGAACTAATTTTGAGTGTGGGCGAAAATCTCTCTAAAACTGCATTTCCTACATGATGGGATATACAATACGTTTGACAAAAAACACACCCCAAAAACCCAACACCACACACACACAACACAAAACAAAAGACGAAATGAAAGCAATTCAATGTTCACTTCTCAATAAATGTTGGCTTAAAAAAACCCAACCCAAAACCCAAAGCCGATTAGAACAAACCCCAAACAACATGCATACAATAAACCCTAACTGACTCCATAGCAACATTTAATAGCTTTCTTTTACCGTGTTTTGATGCCTTATGCTCAAGAAGAATCATGTAAGCAACTGCAGTTTTAAATAAAATGTGATTAATGCTCAGTACATTCAAAAGCACCCTGGTTTTTTTCCTCCCTAAAAAGCAAAAAGCAAACCATAATATCCATGTTAAAATACTTGTAATCAACAGTTGGATTCTGCTGTGACTCAATTTTCCTTTCAATTGCAGAGTTGCAGAAAGAAGAATCAAATCGGTGGACATTCAGCAAAGGTTGAAATGGGGAGTCGTGCCTTTGATTGTTGTTACCCTCACTCTAATTTCAATCGGAAACGTGAACAACACCCGCTTTCATCACATTTAACATACGCTTGCAGCATGCATCATCCTCTCTCATGTTTATACACTTGTCTAAAAATATAGATTCATGTACGAATGAGGGAAAACGAATAGGACCAAAAAATAGCTAGAAAACAATACCATGAAGACCAAAAGCCAAAGACTGGATACAAAAAATACAAGGGAACCTGCCTCTCCACTATTTCAAACAAACGAAAAAAACAAATAAAAAAACATTCAACCAATCGAGTCATTCCACTTGGGCCAACATAAGGACGTACACACATACACATCAGGTATCTGAAATGCACTCAACAGGAGCTGCTGATAAAACCTGCTGTCTTGAACTCTTAAATAAAAAACCTGGCAAATGTTAAGAAAAGCCCCCTCCTCTGCATGCACCCTTCCATTCATTTCAGGCTGTTCCGTCGACCGCTGTCGCTTTCTCAGATTACCGTGTTCTGAATGTACGTGCGCATGATCATAACGTACCATCAACTTTTATTTGTTTGGTGTATTTGACACTAAGCTGACCCTAAACCTATCCCTAACTCTAAAGGAATGCGACAGCAGTTTAGGGATAGGGTTAGGAATAAGTTTAGGGTCAGTTTAGTGTCAGCGGTAATCTGAGAATGCGACAGTAGGTCGACGGAACAGCCTGAAATGAATGGAAGGGTGCATGCAGAGGAGGGGGGCTGTTCTTAACATTTGCCCCCAAAACTTTTGTGTGCTTCCATTCAGATACAAGAATGGGAATTCTGTTAATTTAAAAAAAATAAAATTCTGATTGTTAAAAAGTTAGTCTTTCTACTACTACTGATCTCCCTGTTCCGTGAATGAGAAGTCTGATGACAACAACGGACTCGACAGCAGACTAAATCGGAGGAGGGGTGTGTGATAAATTATGGCAAGACACCTGTACATGAATATTACAGAAAGTGCAAGACAAAACAGTAACATGATCACATGCTTTAAAAGAAAAAGAAAAAAAATCATGTATGTAACGGCAGCAGTTTCAGACGAGATGCTTGACTGCAAATTACAAACACGAAACGCTATGAACGGACTCGCACACATTATATACAAAAGACTTACGATGTAATAGCACCATCAAAAGTACGCTTCGCAACTAAAACAAAGCCAAACGGAAAGAAGCAACAACAAAAAAAACAATAACAAAACACACACACGAAAAAAAGGATGAAAATGTATGGACACGCAATTTCCTGGCGAGATCTCTCTAAACCTAAAGATGCCATTTTGGTTGGTTGGTTGACTGCCGAGTAAATATTCCAATAATGTACGGCTATATAACATTTGTAGAGTGCTTAGTATACAAACACATAGTGCACATATTAGGTTAAGTACTTTTTTCCACACATGTTAAATACAAGATGAAGCAGCCACGATGGCGCAATTCGTTTTGTTTTGAAGGTCAATTTTTCTTTTCAAATCAAAATATCTACACATCTGCATTCCAGGATAAATCAACACTCCTTTTTCAAAATCTCAAAGATGTTCCAAATATTTTAAAATCAGGCCATGCCACTTAAATACTTTGATTGGGAAATCATTTATTACATGAATAAAAAGAATTATCAGCAAAACAGCACTGCATAGTACCAATTATCATTTTGCTTTAATCAACAATCGATTAGAAGAAAAAAAAGGATGTGTTTTCAACATTTTAAAAAAGCCTAACTTCACCCTTGTACATGTATCGCACAAATGGAAATTGAAGTAACATCCACATTAATCCTTTTTTTTTTTATTCGCAACAAACCCCAAACACAATAATTTTTTGAAGTTAGAAAAGAAAACCGTTCTCCTGTCAAGCTCATCTGTACAGTATTCTTCTTCAGGAAGTTTACGATTCTTCCGCGTTTTCAGTAAGCAATGTCAAAAAACCAAACTTGCATCAAAACAAATCAACAAAAAAAGTGTGTCATACCTCATTGAAAAAGGTTGATGAAAATGAACACAGGAACCCAAACCAACAACTCAGATCTGATCAACAAGAAACGGGTTATTATTATGCTCAACATGTCAGATACGGTGGCAACATTGTTTTATTATTTTAAATGCAGCAAGTGTTTCAATGATCGATCACCACAAAATGTTTAGCTGTGGAATAAGAATTCTTGCTTTAAAAAGAACCGTGACTGTTAGAACGTGTCTCCGAACAAATATTTCAAATCCTTCAAAACGGAACACCAAATCCAACATTATATCTTTTCTTAATGCTTGTAATTTCTATGAAGTGTGCAAAGTGATCCCATTCACTGGATTACTGTTGCCATTCTTAATCTTTTAAACGGGAAAGATAACAACTTAACAGGCCCATGGGTGCATGCAGTGACCAAAACGTTTGCCTGAACTTTCTTGCCGAAACCCAATGTACAAAAGAACGATATCATGTTAAAGAGTCCTTCCTTCAGCAGACCTGCCTACTTGGAATTTTCCCAATCAGTAGCCCAGCCATCAATTTTCAGTAGCATGGCAAATTTTTTCGTAGCATCCACAAACGACGGCAATCAATTTGTTCTCTTCCTGAGCCGAAACGTACTGTTTATGTTTCGCCGATTGAACGTGTTGACGGTCGTCTCTACCGCCATGATTCACAGAGAAGTCTGCATGGCAGAGGTTGCAGTGAGCATGGTTCGCACCAAGCCGACTTCTGACGATGCAAGGCCACTCCTCCGTGTAAGCTATTTTGAAAACTTGTGCGTCAGGCCGATGTTTTTTCTTAGAACAAGATGGTGTGCCAGATGATTTTCGTTTTCTGGTTTGGGTTCGTTTTTTTCCGTTTGAAACATCTCCCGAATCGCTACTGCTGCTGGAGTCCGCAATTTTTTTCAGAGAAAGTAATAGGAACGCATGCGCAGTCACTGATAAAAACGGAAGTGACTAGGTTATTGCGCATGACATGGCGTCTGCTCTTAGAAACAGACAAAACCGGGAACGGCATAAGCAAAAATAAAATGCAGCGGCATTTTTTTTCTCTCCGTAGCAATGTTAAGGTTGCCGTAGCTCCGTAGCAAAGCTTTATTTTCCGTAGCTGCTATGGCCAAATCATAGCAGTAGGCAGGTCTGCTTCAGGCACACAGCTGCCTGAAGCAGCACCAAATTGCCTGAATTCAGGCTTCAGGCACACCCACATGCACCCCTGCAGCCAACCTCCACAGAAGAGAGAACAACTTTGATAGCTGAAGTGAACAAAAAACTCACCACTTGTAATCATACTCAAGGACCGGGAAAAAACATAAAAAAAGCTTCTTACAAATTAGTACAGGAAAGGGGTGAAAAAAAGAAGAAAATCAATCTGGTCCAACTATTTGAGCAAATTTCTTTTTTGTGTCGAAAATTTCGCTATCAGAGTTTTCAACATACAAGGAGATTGAACTCATTTTAATTATTTCCTCAACAATCAACGTTTTTGAAAATCCCCCAAAAACATTTATGACGGATCTTTTAACAGGAGGAGGAAAGAAGAAAAAAAAGAAAGAAAGCTTGCGTGTTAATTAACATAACTAGTAAGTTGATCGGTTCGTTGATGAGCTGTCATGAAGGACGAGTTAACATAACAACGCAGACATGCAAGAACACGACGACTACAAAAAAATGTCTTTGTGCTAAACAGCGGACACGACACCACCGAAAATGATTCAGATGACTGGTCTAAGAGGTAACTCTGGCTCTATACTGTCCCATACCATGGATTTTAACATTATTACACTAGTTACACACACAATTCATCCTGCTCTAGTTTCTTCTCACTTTTCAAATAATTAGTATACACACAGAACTAATCTACCTACAAGTCTACAGGACTTCTTCTTCTTCTTCTTCTGTGTTCCCAGGCCATACGGTCATAATGGGTAAGGTACATACGTGTCCGGGTTTTCAGTTTTTACTGGTCTCCCCCCCCCGCTGAGTACAGCCGACACATTCCGATTTCGGAGGAGCTCAAAGCAGAAAAATGATTAGGAAGATTTTTTTGGAGAAAAAAAAGGGCAGGAGAATGGGCCAATAAGTCAGAAAGATAGTAGATGACAGAAAGCAAAAGGAAAAGGCAGAGTCAAAGAGAGTGGCAGGTTAGAGGAAGTTTCAAGCACAGAACTTCCAGAAGGTGAGGGAACTATTTTTACGACCCCACAGGGAGGTCTACAGGACAATTAGAAGCCTCTTTCCTATGAGAAGCCTCCCTAGCAATGCCTGGCAGACAACTGTTGTTAAATCGCTCACACAAACACTTTCCTATAATATATATATATCTAAATGGGACTATCTGCTAAACTAACAAACCACTTTTCTTTCTTTATACAGATTTTCAGTTGAAAAGACTTCTTGCCGGAAAGACACTAACCAGCACAATCCATCAATATTTTTGTTCATAGCTTATTAGAACCTCTGACAATAGATACTCGTCACACTCAATTCTCGTTTGAGATAAGTTGTGTGTTTTTTACCAGCTTTCGTGAACTTGCATTCAAATCTACAATGCTAAATACTAAGTTCTCTCGACTATGCCACTATTCTGTGTGACTAACCGTGGGACATCTTCAGCCGTTCAGGAACTGACAAACCATGAGTTATTTACTATTTACGGCGATTAAACTACCCACTCAAGCCATACAAACTGAAAACAGTTCAAGCAAGCAACGTTTCACTTCTTACCATCAAGTCAATGTCCCAACCCTGTTATAGTTGCGTCTGCACTTTTCCCCAAGAACAAATCCCTGAATCCATTTCGTTCTAATATCAAAAGGAAGCAAATTTTGCCAGTGACTTAACCCGGATATATTTACGTACATGTACACAACTCAAAAGGGGCTCACGAGTATGTTGCGTATCAGTTCACGAAACCAACAATGGAAACATGGATGTCCCAGTTGATCTCTCTTGAATCCTAAAAGCATTTTTTTTTTTTTAGCGGTCTATTGGCCACTGCAACTAGGGTTATTAACGCCCTTGACGTCAAGAGTTAAGGCCTTGTTGATCAGTATCCAAAAGGGCATTCACTCTTGCAAAAGGCAGCCATTAAACCCACAGCCGGCATATATAAAGCGTTCATGCAAGGCGCGTGCCGTCATTCTTATCGCGGCTGGCGAGAGAGACGGTTCAACCGTTCTTTTTTCCCTGTTGCTCGAGCCACTGTGAGTCAGAACTTCGCAACGACTAGGCTATCAGTCTCCACCCGATCCCTGGGATCAGTAGCTTTCCCTTTAAGTGGCCTCAAATAGGGCTATTGGCGAGAGTTATGCCCTTGTTTGGTCAGTACTCAACCATCTTCCCCCCCACCCACCAAGGGCATTCACTCATGCAAAAGGTGTTCTTTGCAGTGGCCAATACACAGGGCATACTATGTGACGTGGTGAATGGACGCACATCAAACATTCTGTAAAACCAAGATTAATGACACACATCACATGTTTTTAATGATATATGAAACTGAGGGCATTAAAAAAAAAAAGCATGCACAAAAAAACAACAACAAAATCCTGATCAAGCACATTTTTTTTTTTACAACAACAAAATTTAAACAAATGTATACTCCCTCGCCCAGCATACCGGGTCAAAGGACAAAAAGCTTAAAAACCCAAATTTGTTATTTTACTTGCGCAACTACTTTTCGTCTGTTAGCCATTCAGTTTGCCTAAATATACACATTTTGTTCATCTGCGACACGTAAGAATATGGATGGAATTCTTGGCACCGTTTGTGTAATAAAAACATCAACGCAGCGAACCCCTTAGTGCAAGCCACTAGCTCGTATCCTAGACACTGCGGACGATATAGTGAAAATAAACGCCGGGTACAGCTTCAAGCATGAACATCAAACCTTAACAACAAAAATTGAGTAAAAACAACAAAACAAGCTTCGTAATGTACTGACCAAGTTTAAAGCTCATTTTCATCATACCAACAAAAAAAAACAACAACAAAAAATCATTGATCCCCTCCCACAAACCACAAAACCCTCCCCAACTTCAAAACCACAATCAGGTTTCGGATCGCTTTCTCTCGCCTCACACTCAACTCTCCTCTTTCTCTTTCACACACACTTTCTCAATCTCTCCGAACTTCATCCCCCCCCCCCCCCCCCCCCCCCAAATCCACGGAAAAAAAATCTGACACCTAACCAAAAAGCCTGAATATACAAACAGTGATTACTTTGCAGCTGACTGAAGCCGTTTCCTTTAGCTCCCACCCTTTCACCTACACTACAGGTGGGGATCGCTGTGAACTCACTCACTGCCTACCGTTTTACCATACTGAACACTTCCCACTTCCACCTTCAAGGTGAGAAGTCTTCTTTCTTTTCTTCTGCGTTCGCAGGCCATATGTCCATAACGGGTAAGGTACGTATGTGTCCAGTTTTCAGTGTTACACTGGTCTCCCCGCTGTGCGCAGCCGACACATTCCAAGTAAGAAAGTTGGGCATCATTCTTTTGCAAGGTTGGTAGGCTGCAAAGAAATCACTCTTTGTGACATTTAGGCTTTTTGACCTAACTCCTTTGCTTATCCTACCCCCCCTACACTGGTCTCCCCGCTGTGCACAGCCGACACATTCCAAGTGAGAAAGTTGGGCATCATTCTTTTGCAAGGTTGCTGCGAAGAAATCACTCTTTTTTTACATTTAGGCTTTTTGACCTAAGAACCCCCTTGCTTACGATACCTCCCACCCAGTTTTCACTGGTCTCCCCGCTGCGCACAGCCGACACATTCCAAGTTTTAGAAAGTTGGCATCATTCTTTTAGGCTGCGAAGAAATCACTCTTTGTGACATTTAGGCTTTTGACCTAAGAACTCCCTTGCTTAGAAATACCTCCCCCCAGTTTAATTTAACTGGTCTCCCCGCTGCGCACAGCAAAGTTTGAGAAAGTTGGGACTCATTCTTTGCAAGGTTGGTAGGTAGGCTGCGAAGAAATCACTCTTTTTTGACATTTAAGCTTTTTAACCTAACTCCCTTGCTTATATACCCCCCCCCCCCCCCTCTCCCCCCTCCATGCTCTCATCCGTTGAGCGGGGACTCGATGTCGATGGACTTGAAGCAGTCCTTGGGCAGGGAGTCGCGGATGGCCTCGATGTTGTCCACGTCCCGGCGGAACTGCCCCAGCTCCGACTCATACTTGTTGCGCCAGCACCCAATGCGCTCGTTCTGCGCGCTCAGCGTCTCGATCTCGCTGTCGATGTTGGCCGAGCTGAGCTCCGCCTCCAGCTGCTCCAGCTGCTGCTCCAGCTCCGCCAGACGCTCCGTGTCCACATCGTCCAGGAAGGCTGGAAACGGCAACAACACGGGTGAGACTAAGTTCAGGCGTGCTCAAGAAACATGGGTGCAACTCCCCAAAATGAAAAAAAATGAAAGGCAAGGGTCCAGGGCCCCGGCAGGGTACAGGGGCAGAGCCCCGTCCAACGATTCAGGGGGGCAAGTTAAGAGAGAGATAACGATATAGACAGACAGTTAAAATGATAGACAGAGACAGTTGGATAAGCCTTGCAAAATAATTACATTGCCTTTGTAAACTTCCAAGATAGAACAACCAAGTTCAAAACGCACCAAATCGCTTGTGGTCAATTTTTTTATTTTTTTTTATGAATGAAAAAAACCTGAAGTTTAGTTTCTAGTAAAATTAAGAATACTTTTAGAAAAATAACCCTGATCACTTCTCGGCCTTTTGGCTAAGACAGTGATTCAGGAACATAAATTTTTGCTTATACCCTGGTTGGTTTGTTCAGCCCGTCGTACATGGCGATAGCCGATACACGACGTTAAACTGAACTTCCATCCTGAAATCAGTATAAAAATGAAAGAGTAGCACCCATGAAGAAATCAGGATTTGAAAAAAAAAGCTGACAGAAAAAGTCTTCATTCTTGAGTGTAAATTCCCAGTCTCTGACATTTATTTAATCACAATCAACGTTTCCCTACCATAGAGACAAAAAGTGTTCGCTTACTTTGGATATTTCAACACACTCACAGTGTTTTCATTAAGGCCTCGGCACACGCTGCAACTTTTGCTAGTTGCAGCCTGCAACTTTATGGCTGCAACAGTTGCATGCCACCTACAAGGTTGTAGGGTTGCAGGGCGATAGAAAACGATCCTATTTTTGAGCACCTGCTTGCAACAAGTTGTAGGTTGCAGCCAACCAGAGCGTCTTTTCGTATCACGTGGTTTTTGCGTCACAATGGCGGAGTGAAACCGTCGGACTGAAACATGCAAACTGATCCGAGTTCATTCGTAATTTCCCCTGCATTTGGGAACCGGGTGTCCCGATTATAGATACGCAGCTGCCGCTCCAGCTCCGCCAGACGCTCCGTGTCCACGTCGTCCACGTCGGCTGGAAACGGCAGTCACGACACGCATCAAGCGCCTTTGTTTTAACCCTTTCATGGCCACTGTCGCCTCTTGGCACCAGTGATTCAATATCCATGTCACTGAAAGGCATCTAATGAGGGTCTGGTATCCAGTGACCTTAACCCTTTCATGGCCACTGTCGCCTCTTGGCACCAGTGATTTAACACCCATGTCACTGAAAGGCATCTAATGAGGGTCTGGTATCCAGTGACCTTAACCCTTTCATGGCCACTGTCGCCTCTTGGCACCACAATGATTCAATATCCATGTCACTGAAAGGCATCTAATGAGGGTCTGGTATCCAGTGACCTTAACCCTTTCATCCACCACTGTCGCCTCTTGGCACCACAATGATTGAACACCCATGTCACTGAAAGGCATCTAATGAGGGTCTGGTATCCAGTGACCTTAACCCTTTCATGGCCACTGTCGCCTCTTGGCACCAGTGATTCAATATCCATGTCACTGAAAGGCATCTAATGAGGGTCTGGTATCCAGTGACCTTAACCCTTTCATCGCCACTGTCGCCTCTTGGCACCACAAGTGATTCAATATCCATGTCACTGAAAGGCATCTAATGAGGGTCTGGTATCCAGTGACCTTAACCCTTTCACCACCACTGTCGCCTCTTGGCACCACAGTGATTCAATATCCATGTCACTGAAAGGCATCTAATGAGGGTCTGGTATCCAGTGACCTTAACCCTTTCATCGCCACTGTCGCCTCTTGGCACCACAGTGATTCAATATCCATGTCACTGAAAGGCATCTAATGAGGGTCTGGTATCCAGTGACCTTAACCCTTTCACCACCACTGTCGCCTCTTGGCACCACAGTGATTCAATATCCATGTCACTGAAAGGCATCTAATGAGGGTCTGGTATCCAGTGACCTTAACCCTTTCACCACCACTGTCGCCTCTTGGCACCACAATGATTCAATATCCATGTCACTGAAAGGCATCTAATGAGGGTCTGGTATCCAGTGACCTTAACCCTTTCACCACCACTGTCGCCTCTTGGCACCAGTGATTCAATATCCATGTCACTGAAAGGCATCTAATGAGGGTCTGCTATCCAGTGACCTTAACCCTTTCACCACCACTGTCGCCTCTTGGCACCACAGTGATTCAATATCCATGTCACTGAAAGGCATCTAATGAGGGTCTGGTATCCAGTGACCTTAACCCTTTCACCACCACTGTCGCCTCTTGGCACCAGTGATTCAATATCCATGTCACTGAAAGGCATCTAATGAGGGTCTGGTATCCAGTGACCTTAACCCCCTTTCACCACCACTGTCGCCTCTTGGCACCACAGTGATTTAATATCCATGTCACTGAAAGGCATCATAATGAGGGTCTGGTATCCAGTGACCTTAACCCTTTCACCACCACTGTCGCCTCTTGGCACCACAGTGATTCAATATCCATGTCACTGAAAGGCATCTAATGAGGGTCTGGTATCCAGTGACCTTAACCCTTTCACCACCACTGTCGCCTCTTGGCACCACAGTGATTCAATATCCATGTCACTGAAAGGCATCTAATGAGGGTCTGGTATCCAGTGACCTTAACCCTTTCACCACCACTGTCGCCTCTTGGCACCACAGGGTGATTCAATATCCATGTCACTGAAAGGCATCTAATGAGGGTCTGGTATCCAGTGACCTTAACCCTTTCACCACCACTGTCGCCTCTTGGCACCACAGTGATTCAATATCCATGTCACTGAAAGGCATCTAATGAGGGTCTGGTATCCAGTGACCTTAACCCTTTCACCACCACTGTCGCCTCTTGGCACCAGTGATTCAATATCCATGTCACTGAAAGGCATCTAATGAGGGTCTGGTATCCAGTGACCTTAACCCTTTCACCACCACTGTCGCCTCTTGGCACCACAGTGATTGAACACCCATGTCACTGAAAGGCATCAAATGAGGGTCTGGTATCCAGTGACCTTAACCCTTTCATCGCCACTGTCGCCTCTTGGCACCACAATGATTGAACACCCATGTCACTGAAAGGCATCAAATGAGGGTCTGGTATCCAGTGACCTTAACCCTTTCACCACCACTGTCGCCTCTTGGCACCACAGTGATTTAATACCCATGTCACTGAAAGGCATCTAATGAGGGTCTGCTATCCAGTGACCTTAACCCTTTCATGGCCACTGTCGCCTCTTGGCACCACAGTGATTTAATACCCATGTCACTGAAAGGCATCAAATGAGGGTCTGGTATCCAGTGACCTTAACCCTTTCATGGCCACTGTCGCCTCTTGGCACCACAGTGATTTAATACCCATGTCACTGAAAGGCATCTAATGAGGGTCTGGTATCCAGTGACCTTAACCCTTTCATGGCCACTGTCGCCTCTTGGCACCACAATGATTGAACACCCATGTCACTGAAAGGCATCTAATGAGGGTCTGCTATCCAGTGACCTTAACCCTTTCATGGCCACTGTCGCCTCTTGGCACCACAGTGATTGAACACCCATGTCACTGAAAGGCATCTAATGAGGGTCTGGGATCCAGTGACCTTATGATGTTCTTAATTTTGGGAGGTAAGGATAGGCCCTATTTTATGCATGTCTCAGAGGAATCCCCAATATTGCAGACAGAATATTTGATATAGAACTCTATAACTTGTCTTGCAGGAGGGAAGGAGGTAACTTGACTCGTGTGACTGTCTTGTTTGACGTGTTGGCAGTTAAATACAGATCTTACACATGTAATTTTTCTGTCGATAAACCGACTTCTAATATCATCGTGTTTGGGACACACTTTCATTACAAAATGAAATTCATCACACACACACAAAACAACACACACATACCATATTTTTTTGGACTATAAGGTGCACCTTTACACAAGACGCACTTTTTATTTCGGCACACCCCAAATTTCAGATTTTTAATTTTAATTATATTTCTTTACTATTTTATTAGTCATATTACCATATTTTTCGGCTCATTAGGCGCTGCTGTGCATAAGGCGAATAGGGCAATTTTCAAGAAAAAACTAACAAAATCCAAGTAAAAGGCGCCTTCGTTTATAAGGCAACACCTCACAACAGAAAGTCGAAGATTGAAGCCCGTACACGTCCTGTAAACGCTTACCGACCACCATTATTGTTGTCGTAAACGAGAGTTGGCTCCCTTCTCAAATAATCGAGACTTCCGGTTGTTGTGTTTGGACAATTCTTAGCGAAAACTGGTAGAATTATGGCATTTTAAGCTCTACAACAATGCTTTTTACATCCAATGAAAGGTTGTGGCATCTGTTGGACGGTATCTCGGACGATAACAGGGATTTTGAAGCATTTTAACGTGAGTATTCGTCGTATCGGCGACTCATGACCACTTTCAATGTTGTGACTCACAGTAGACTGTACTGAACACGGCAATCGTTGCCTCTCTTCTGACGATTTTGTCCACTAATAGGGCGCCCTCGTTTATTAGGCGCATAGGTCGAAATTGGAGAAACAAATATCGCCTTATAGTCCGAAAATGACGGTATAAGATGCAGGGGTCTGAATCTGGGAAAAAAAGTATCACCTTACAGTCCGAAAAATATGGTACACACATCAACCAGCAATACTCACTGAGGATGTTGCGTATGCTGGTGACCTGGTCCAGGGCGTCCTGGACCTTGGCAGCTGCGGCATCCGCCGTGATCTGGGCCTCCCTGGCTTTCCTCCTTGCCTGTCACCAACCACACAGCAGCACGTTAGCATGGGTGCTCCTGGGAAACTTAAAAAATCCTGCAAGGCAGGGGTCCAGGGGCCGCCCAGGCCCCGGTGGAGTGCAGGGACAGCGCCCCTCCTGGGGGGGGGGGGGGGGGGGGGGGGGGGGGCAATGCCCCCTGGAAGCTGAAGGGAAACAACAGTTTCCAATGTAACTGACAGGCTCTCGTTGCACTTTCACTTCTGGCTAAACTTCATGACCTCTATGACCAGCAAAATGCATCTTCTCAAATTCTCATAATCCGGCGACGCCAGCTCCAGGCAATAAAAAAATCCTGAACTTCAGGACATCCTGGACAAAAAAAAGCAGGACAAGGAGCATCCATGCGTTAGTAACACGCTGCCTTCTTTATTGGTATGAGTCATCGGCTCTGCCTGCGTATGCTTACAATCCTAGGCGACAGAGCGTCTTTTCCACTTTTTTTCTACAACATCCATACCTTTCACATTGGTTAATGTTACGAGTGTCCAGCTCCTCCCTATGGGGATACCGGGGGGGGGGGGGGGGGGGGGGTCTTTTTGTACAAATAGTTCCCCAACATTCTGGAAGTTCTGTGCCTGTAACTTCCTTTACTCTGTCACTCTCTTTGACTCTGCCTTTTCCCTTTGCTTTCTGTTATGTACTATCTTTTTGACTTATTGGCCCATTCTCCTGCCTTTTAAAAAACCCACCAAAATCTTCCAAATAATGTTCGCCTTTGAGTTCTTCCGAAATCGGAATGTGTCGGCTGTATGCAGTGGGGAGACCAGTGAAAACTGGACACATACATACCCTTATCCATTATGGCCTTGGAACGCAGAAGAAGTAGTGTCGGCTCAGTGAGCTACTAGCTGAAAAGGGCAGCTGCTTTATCCTGTAATTTCAGAAAGTGCAAAACACTGGTTTCTTGCTCGCATGCACGGTGACTTGCGTACATTTCTGTGTGACTGCAGCAAAACATGCAAGCACTACACAGAATCTAGAGCTTAAAGACCCACCACATCCGTGAGTGAAAATCACGGGTTTCACGCGTTTGTTTCCCTCTTTCGCTGGTAAGAAATCTTATTTTGGCTCCTATACAAATGCCCCCAAACAGGAACTGTTTGGAAATAATTAAGGGGAGGAATTTCATGGTGTGTGGGAGTGATCTTGCCTAATTCAATCGGTCAAACAGGGGAAGTTACTCTACCATCAGGTAGATCCCCAGCTCTCGCCTCATGTGATTGAGTAGACATCCAGCACTTAGAACACCATGCGTCATTAAAAAATTGATGTCATTTATATTTTTACGTCACATTTTGCAAGTTCTATCAGTAAAGATGTTTGCAAGTCGCTGACTCGCATCCTGCGGTTTCAAGCTTCGACGCCATTGTTGCTATGGTATTTGACCGAGTAATCGAGGTAAGCAGCTGTAATTTTCACGAAGTGCTCTCCCCTACTTTTTCCCCCGAAAATCATCTATTGAAAACGAGAGAGATTTTGAAGAGCAGCCTCAATTTTAATTTGGGGGAATTTGTATGTGGGTCACACCTACCCAGAAAAACACAAGGGACTTAATTTTGCTGAGTCAGTAGAATATAATAACACCTTGGAAGGAAAATAACGAATCAATTCAAGTTCATCTTTTTTTTTGCTGTCCCATCTTCTGGGCTGTACAGTGGCGTTGCTCAATTCAAGTTCATCTTTGTTCTTTCTTTCCGCTGGCTTGAAAAAGTCGGTAACGGTGGAAGACAAAGTCCGGGAGTTTGCAGTTTCGATAAAACGCTAAGAAGTAATGTGGCATTTGATGTCTCAACACCCTCCATAGGAGACTCAAATGTAGTGAGCACATCGTACATCCAGCATTATGCACACTTTCTTAATCTCTGAATGCACAGATACTTTTCCATGTAATCTTGGCAGAAATATTGGTCTATTCTCTTTCTTTTCTACCCATAGTCTCACACACATCAATGTGTCAATCACCATCTTGGAAAATCGGGTATACGCACAGCAGCTGTGCTGCTTTGTATATAAGACGATGAATTTGTGTGCTAAAGAAAAGTTTAAAAAAAGTTTTGAAAGCGGAATTTTATGGACTTGAGCGGAAAGATTGGCAGGTCTGCACTTATGACCATAGGGCCAGCTGTGTACAATTGACTAACCTCGTCAATCAATCCAAAAAACAAAAAAATCATAAAAAACATCCCACCTCGTCAATCATGGCCTCGTCGTCGTCAGCCCTCTGCTCGTAGTCCCTGACGCTTTCGTCGGCGTCCTGCACCTCCTGGTTGAGCGTCCTGGTCTCCTCCTTCAGCTCCATGGCCTTCTGCTTCGTCTGCCTCGCCTCGTCGCGGATCTTCTCCGCTTTCTGAGCAACAACAACAGCAGCACACACACTTACACATACATTCCTTCGTCTTCCTCGCCTCATCACAGATCTTCTCCGCTTTCTGAGCAACAACAACACCAGCACACACTCACACATACATTCCTTCGTCTTCCTCGCCTCGTCGCGGATCTTCTCCGCTTTCTGAGCAACAACAACACCAGCACACACTTACACATACATTCCTTCGTCTTCCTCGCCTCATCACAGATCTTCTCCACTTTCTGAGCAACAACAACAGCAGCACACACACTCACACATACATCCCTCGTCTTCCTCGCCTCGCATCTTCTCCGCTTTCTGAGCAACAACAACAGCAGCACACACTTACACATACATTCCTTCGTCTTCCTCGCCTCATCACAGATCTTCTCCGCTTTCTGAGCAACAACAACACCAGCACACACACTACACATACATTCCTTCGTCTTCCTCGCCTCATCACAGATCTTCTCCGCTTTCTGAGCAACAACAACAGCAGCACACACTTACACATACATTCCTTCGTCTTCCTCGCCTCATCACAGATCTTCTCCACTTTCTGAGCAACAACAACACCAGCACACACTTACACATACATTCCTTCGTCTTCCTCGCCTCATCACAGATCTTCTCCGCTTTCTGAGCAACAACAACACCAGCACACACACTCACACATACATCCTTCGTCTTCCTCGCCTCATCACAGATCTTCTCCGCTTTCTGAGCAACAACAACACCAGCACACACACTCACACATACATCCTTCGTCTTCCTCGCCTCATCACAGATCTTCTCCGCTTTCTGAGCAACAACAACACCAGATATAGAAGTTGTTTCACTCACGAGTTACAGCAGATAAATGCGCGTGTGTGTACATGCATGCGTGTGTGTGATTCTTCATGCCGATGCCATGTGCTAGCCTGAGTTGTGTTGTGTTGTGTTGTGTGTGTGTTGTGGTGTGTGTGTGTGTGTGTGTGTGTGTGTGTGTGTGTATGTATGTGTGTGAGTATGTGTATGCACGCTTGTGCGCACGTGCATGTTTGTGCGTACGTGAGTGGTGAAGTAGGTTTATTGTGGTGTAATGTTCAATGTGTGAGTGGTGAGTGACGAGACATTTTAGTCAAGCTAACTTTTGTGAAGTGCCCTGAATAGTTTTATTGGGGTTTTATGTCATTTATTTCCCCCCCCCCTGAGTAGGTTTACCTAGAAGGGCGCTATATAAATAGCCCTTATTGTTATTATTATAACTAAAGGCAATCATAAGGTCAACAAAACAGAATTCTTTAATCTGAGCTTTCCTCAACAGAACCCTTTAAAACATTGTGAACACCAACGAAACAGCCAGCCTTACTTTGGAAGCCTCAGTGGCAGTGAATTCTGCGGACTCAGCGATCCTCAACCCTTCCCTGGCCTCAGACTCGGCCCCGCGCAGGGCCTCCCGGGCCTGCTGGGTGGTGCGCATGGCCTCGTCGATCATGCGCTCGATCTCCGGCACCTTCTTCAGCGCCTCGTCAGCCTCGTCCTTGTTGTCAGACACCAGGCGGTCAAACTCTGCAGGGAAGGGGAAAAAGAACATTTGAATGAGTATGCGTATTGTTTTCGGACTATAAGGCATGCCTGTGACGGGTCGCAACATTAGTAGGAACTGCAGTGCATTCTGTGTGGACGGGTCGCGACTACAGTAGGATCACGGTATAAGGTACAAAACTCGTGTGTTATTTTCCAGTACAGAACACAGTTCGTTCTGAGAGTTGTTTCCCTTGTTCGATTACTTCCGTTTCTCGAATTCCCTTGCTTTCGATGTACAATTTGACAGCAATTAGTGATGAAAAATGGCATATAAACGAAGTCTTACGAGAGAGGAGATTCTTCAGCTGCTTGACTTGGATGAACCTGATGACAGGGACCCAGAATTTGTTTTTTCTGACTCTGAAGGCGACGAAAGTAGTGAGGATGATTGTGAAACTAGTGACAGTGTGCCTGTGGCTTCGACAAGTCAAGAGACTGAGTCTGTTGGTCGTGGGAGGGGTAGGGGGTGTCGTCGAATGCAGCCAGGTGTGGGGGGGCATGTAAACAATGAATCGATCCCATTTTTTAAGTCGGCATGTAAAAAGTGTTAATCCTATCAACTTACAAATTACATATGCGAATTAAACAGCCTTTTTTCAGTAAGTAACCAAAATTTGGTCGCAAAAGGACATCATTCAGCTACGTAAGACGCGTTTGTTTACAACCACCCAATTTCTATGAGTAGTACCGCGGTAGGCTCGGGCCTGCACTGAGAATAGGCTGAGGCAGCGTCAGTCACAATAGTGTTAATCAGGCGTCACAATTTTCAACGGTCCAATCATCTCAAAACCACGGAAAAAGGGCAATCGAGGCAATACATAGCAGAGGGCCAACTAGTCTCTAAACCCAGTTCCAAACATGACCAAAAAGGGCACAATTCATTAACAAATTACATTAAAATGTACCACCCCAATCACCCCCCTGTGGGGATACTGGAGGGTCTTTTATATAAATAGTTTCCCCACCTTCTGGAAGTTCTGTGCTTGTAACTTCCTCTAATCTGTCCCTCTCTTTGACTCTGCCTTTTCCCTTTGCTTTCCATCATCTACTATCTTTCTGCCTTACCGGTCCATTCTCCGGCCTTGTTTTCAAGAAACACTTGTCCAAAAGATTTCCTCCAGCCGAAGTCGGACTTGCTGGGCCTAACTATTCCTTAGTTAGGCGCATAATGGCAGCATGATGCAGCTGCGCACATAATTGACAGGAAACTGTCTGAGCGATCAACGAAGAAGAAGAAGAAGAAGAAGGAGGAGGAGGAGGAGGAGGAGGAGGAGGAGGAGAAGGAGAAGGAGAAGGAGAAGAAGAAGAAGAAGAAGAAGAAGAAGAAGAAGAAGGAGGAGGAGGAGAAGGAGGAGAAGAAGAAGAAGAAGAAGAAGAAGAAGGAGGAGGAGGAGGAGGAGGAGGAGAAGAGAAGAAGAAGAAGAAGAAGAAGAAGAAGAAGAAGAAGGAGGAGGAGGAGGAGGAGGAGGAGGAGGAGGAGGAGGAGGAGAAGAAGAAGAAGAAGAAGAAGAAGAAGAAGAAGAAGAAGAAGAAGAAGAAGAAGAAGAAGAAGAAGAAGAAGAAGAAGAAGAAGAAGAAGGAGGAGGAGGAGGAGGAGGAGGAGGAGGAGGAGGAGGAGGAGGAGAAGAAGAAGAAGAAGAAGAAGAAGAAGAGGAGGAGGAGGAGAAGGAAGAAGAAGAAGAAGAAGAAGAAGAAGAAGAAGAAGAAGAAGAAGAAGAAGAAGAAGAAGAAGAAGAAGAAGAAGAAGAAAAAAGAAGAAGAAGAAGAAGAAGAAGAAGAAGAAGAAGAAGAAGAAGGAGGAGAAGGAGGAGGAGGAGGAGGAGGAGGAGGAGGAGGAGGAGGAGAAGAAGAAGAAGAAGAAGAAGAAGAAGAAGAAGAAGAAGAAGAAGAGGAGGAGGAGGAGAAGGAGGAGGAGAAGAAGAAGAAGAAGAAGAAGAAGAAGAAGAAGAAAAAGAAGAAGAAGAAGAAGAAGAAGAAGAAGAAGAAGAAGAAGAAGAAGAAGAAGAAGAAGAAGAAGAAGAAGAAGAAAAAGAAGAAGAAGAAGAAGAAGAAGAAGAAGAAGAAGAAGGAGGAGGAGGAGGAGGAGGAGAGAAGAAGAAAAGAAGAAGAAGAAGAAGAAGAAGAAGAAGAAATGTTTCCTGACAGTCAGTTACCCCCACAAATGAAGACAAAGCTTCCGCCACCACAAACAAATGCTCTGCCAGAAATGTTCAATCCTCTGAAATTTGCAATGGTCAACCTATGGCGATAATTTTCACGCCAGAGGGCAGTCAATGCACTAGGGGCTTATCACGCGATTTTCTTACTTGGGCGTAGTGAGAGAGAGAGTGATGGTAGGACCACTCACTGTCTCTCTCTCTTTCTTTATCCCCAACTAATAATATAGACAGGATTAGCCCCACACGAGCGTCATGCCCTCTGGTGTGAGAAAAATCGCACTAAGTCTCTCATTGCTCTGACAGTTCTGATGCCCGATATAAACAGGCATCAGACTAGTTTGAAGTCCAATTCCCTGAAAACTGCGGTAAAAGGGCCATCAAGGCCCCAGACAATAGAGGGACAACACTGAAATCAGTTCCCAACACCACAAAAAAAGCTTTACGCAGTGAGAAATCACTTTAAAATGCTATTTAACAGAAAAGATAACACTGAATTTAAAGTCAAAACCTCTGATAAGAGAAGCCAATCCTCTGTCAGAAATTCTTAATCCTCTGGAATTTGCAAATGCTCTGAAATTTCCGACGCCTGATATTAAATCCAAACGTCCAATCCCATGACTTATGAGGCAAAAGCCCCCCCTCACCCAGCAGGGTCTGGAGGGTATCGTTGGCTTCCCGCAGAGTTTGTTCCCCTGACTCCACCGCCTGTCTGGCCACGTCCCGCGCAGCGTCCACCTCCGCCAATAGTTCATCCACACGCTGAAAACACAGCACAAGTCGGTGGTTAACAAACAGAAAAATCATTTTCATCATCATTTTCTATCAACATATTAAGTGTCCAAAGCATCTTTTTCATCAATTTTGTTTTAGGCATCAATCAAGTTGTGTTTTTTTTAACTCTTCTACTACCAAGTATTACTTAGACTGTTTACTGTTGCGCATCAAGTAATTTTTGCTGCTGCACTGATTTTCGCACACACTCACTTTAAAAATTAATTAAAAAAATACTCGCTTGAATCATCACTAAATTTACCTGTGTCGATCTGCTGCTGCAAACCCAAGATCGTTTCAACACTTTTGATGCTCTTTTTGATTCGCCTAAGTTCAGATTCTGCCACTTTTCCCACAGTAAATGCTTCGTCTGCACTATCGCCATCTTGTAGAGGTTCACACCAAAAGTTGTCAGTTTCCATCGTCGAAAACGCGACGAAAATTACCAAATTTAGCCTACAAATGAAGATGGCGGAAGGTTGTGCTATCCCTGAGCGACCTGCGCATGTCACGGAAGTAAAGGATGTGATGTCACTTGATATAAATAGCGCAAAGGGGGACACCGGGGTTTCCCTAGTATCTGGCGGTCAAACCCGCCCGTGGCTAGCAACAGAATACGGTAAACCGGCGGGTCAACCCACCGACGGTAGTAGAAGAGTTAAAGTCTAACACTGTTAATTTTTTCCTTTGCTCTCTTGACAATTTCATTTTCGATTTCCACTGAAATCAATGCTCTTAGAGCTTTCAAGTCACAGTCAAAAGAATTGATTTATAAGGCATGGTTAAAGTATTCACTTACAGTGTAAGTACTTTACACTGTAAGTTACACTGATTCTAAGCCATTATTGCAATCAGGTTTAGTAAGTGGTATCCAGAGTAAGATCAATTATTACAGGCTCTACTGAACTCTACCGCAGTTAACTCAGTAGCACTGCACCGACTCGCATATGAACTGCTGGTTTTGGAAGATGCAACCGAACCATTCTCTCTGCAGGCATCAGCATGGTCTGAAGTCCAATCCTCTGAAAACCACGGTAAAATGGACATCAAGGCCCCAGACTGAAGAGGGACAACACCGAAATGAGTCCTGAACACCACCAACAAGGCTTAATTAAGTGAGAAATCACTTTAAAATGCCATTTAACAGAAAATATAACACTGAATCAAAAGCCGGAACCTCTGACAAGAGAAGCCAATCCTCTGTCAGAAATTCTTAATCCTCTGATCCTCTGACAATTGTGATGCCTGTCTCTGACCAAACCTTAACCAGGATGTGGATGTCTGTTCGAACTCTTCGGCACAACCTAAAAGCACTTAAAATGGGAAAAATAGGCTTCTGAAAAGTTTATACAAATCACAGCAGATCGGGGGGATGACCATAAAGTGCCTCTGGCTGCGACACGCTCTCCAGGTGGGAGCAACCCGAAATTCACAAAAGGCGCCTCTGTGACCATAAAGTGCCTCTGGCTGCGACACGCTCTCCAGGTGGGAGCAACCCGAAATTCACAAAAGGCGCCTCTGTGACCATAAAGTGCCTCTGGCTGCGACACGCTCTCCAGGTGGGAGCAACCCGAAATTCAGAAAAGGCGCCTCTGTGACCATAAAGTGCCTCTGGCTGCAACACGCTCTCCAGGTGGGAGCAACCCAAAATTCACAAAAGGCGCCTCTGTGACCATAAAGTGCCTCTGGCTGCGACGCGCTCTCCAGGTGGGAGCAACCCGAATTTCACAGAGGCGCCTCTTTGACCATAAAGCACTCAAATACAACTGCATGGGCCAGAAAACGGGACAGCCAAAAAAAAAAAAAAAAAGGTTCTCTCCCACCTGTTGCAGGCCGCTGCCCTCAGTCAGTGTGGAGCGTGAGAGGTTGGTCTGCTGCTCCACCTCCGACAGCAGGTCCCTGTTGGACTGCAGCAACTCCTCCGCCCGCAGCTTGATCTTGCCCGCCTGCACACACACACACACACATGCATGTAAATATTGACACGAGACACCGCCATGGAGATTCCGGGGGAATCTTTTCCACAACAAACAGGTCCCCCAAGTTCTGCCCTAGCAACTTTCTCTCATCTGTCACTCTCTTTGATCCTGCCTTTTCCCCATTTGCTTACTGTCATCTACGATTTCCCTATGAAAAATGGCTGGCGGCGAAAGGGTTAAACCATTGAGGTGCATAAATGCGACATTGGCGGTGAAAGGGTTAAAGCCCCACCTCTTCCTTGATCCTGTCGGCGTCCTCGGTGAGTTTGAGGACGTCCACGGGGGGTCTGTGATGTTACCACATTTGTAACAGTCTATATGCTGTTTGATTTTACCACATTTGTAACACAGTCTATTATGCTGTTTGATTTTACCACATTTGTAACACAGTCTATATGCTGTTTGATTTTACCATATATGTAACAGTCTATATGTTGTTTGATTTTACCACATCTGTAACAGTCTATATGCTGTTTGATTTTACCATATATGTAACAGTCTATATGCTGTTTGATTTTACCACATCTGTAACACAGTCTATATGCTGTTTGATTTTACCACATCTGTAACACAGTCTATATGCTGTTTGATTTTACCACATCTGTAACACAGTCTATATGCTGTTTGATTTTACCACATCTGTAACACAGTCTATATGCTGTTTGATTTTACCATATCTGTAACACAGTCTATATGCTGTTTGATTTTACCACATCTGTAACACACTCTATATGCTGTTTGATTTTACCACATCTGTAACACAGTCTATATGCTGTTTGATTTTACCACATCTGTAACACAGTCTATATGCTGTTTGATTTTACCACATCTGTAACACAGTCTATATGCTGTTTGATTTTACCACATCTGTAACAGTCTATATGCTGTTTTGATTTTACCACATCTGTAACAGTCTATATGCTGTTTGATGTTACCATATCTGTTACACAGTCTATATACTGTTTATTACTACCTGGTACATTAAAGTCCCACCTCTTCCTTGATCCTGTCGGCGTCCTCGGTGAGCTTGAAGACTATAGGGTCTGTGATTTTACCATATTTGCAACAGTCTATATGCTGTTTGATTTTACCATATTTGCTGTCTATATGCTGTTTGATTTTACCATATTTGTAACACAGTCTATATACTGTTTATTACTACCCGGTACATTAAAGTCCCACCTCTTCCCTGATCCTGTCGCGTCCTGGGTGAGTTTGAGGACTATAGAGTCTGTGATTTTACCATCTTTGCTGTCTATGTGCTATCTATATGCTGTTTGATGTTACCATATTTGATACACAGTCTATATGCTATTTATTACTACCCGGTGCATAAAAGTCCCACCTCTTCCTTGATCCTGTCGGCGTCCTCGGTGAGTTTGAGGACGTGGACAGCGGGTAGGGGGTCTGTGATGTTACCATATTTGTAACACAGTCTATATGCTGTTTACTATTATTTGGTACATTAACCCTTTCAACGCCAACGTCGCATTTTTGCACCATAATGATTTAACACCCATGTCACTAAAAGGCATCAAATCAGGGCCTGTTATCCAAAGACCCTATTTTCTTAATTTTTGGAGGTAAGGATAGGCCTTACTTTAAATAAGTCTCAGAAGAATCCCCAATATTACAGACAGATTTTTTTTCTCTACCCAGGTAAGTTTTAATGGATTTTTTTGCTGAAAAATGTCTGGCAGTGAAAGGGTTAAATTCCTACCTCTTCCTTGATCCTGTCGACATCCTCGGTGAGTTTGAGGACGTTGATGGGGGGGCAGGGGGGTCTGTGATGTTACCACATTTGTAACACAGTCTATATGCTGTGTGATGTTACCACATTTGCAACACAGTCTATATGCTATTTATTACTACCCGGTGTGTTAAAGCCCCACCTCTTCCTTGATCCTGTCGGCATCCTCGGTGAGTTTGAGGACGTTGACGGGGGGCAGGGGGGTCTGTGATGTTACCACATTTGTAACACAGTCTATATGCTGTGTGATGTTACCACATTTGCAACACAGTCTATATGCTATTTATTACTACCCGGTGTGTTAAAGTCCCCCTACCTCTTCCTTGATCCTGTCGGCATCCTCGGTGAGTTTGAGGACGTTGACGGGGGAGCAGGGGGATCTGTGATGTTACCACATTTGCAACACAGTCTATATGCTGTGTGATGTTACCACATTTGCAACACAGTCTATATTCTCTTTATTACTACCTGGTGTGTTAAAGCCCCACCTCTTCCTTGATCCTGTCGGCGTCCTGGGTGAGTTTGAGGACGTCCACGGGGGGCAGGGGTGTCTGTGATGTTACTACATTTGTAACACAGTCTATATGCTGTGTGATGTTACCACATTTGTAACAGTCTATATTCTCTTTATTACTACCCGGTGCGTTAAAGTCCCACCTCTTCCTTGATCCTGTCGGCGTCCTGGGTGAGTTTGAGGACGTCCACGGGGGGCAGGGGTGTCTGTGCCTCCTGCAGCAGGTCCAGTGCCTCGCGGTGCGCCTCGTTGGCCCGCTCCAGGGCCACCTTGGCCAGGTCCTCCGTGCGCCCGTACAGCTCACTGGCGTCAGAGAACCTGCACGGCAACAGACAAGTACAGTGCTTCTTCTTCTTCTTTGATCGCTCAGACAGCTTCCTGTCAATTATGAGCGCAGATGCGTCATGCTGCCGTTATGCGCCTTGACAAAGAAATAGCTAGGGCCCAGCAAAGTCCGACTTTGGCTGGAGGAAATCTTTTTGAAAATGTTTCTTGAAAAAAAAAAGGCAGGAGAATGGACCAGTGAGGCAGAAAGATAGTAGATGACAGTAAGCAAAGGGAAAAGGCAGTGTCAAGAGGAAGTGACAAGCACAGAACTTCCAGAAGGTGGGGGAACTATTTATACAAAAGACCCCCCAGCATCCCCACAGGGGTGGATAAGTACAGTGGAACCTCCCTAGATTTATTTGTTTCGTAACAGTAAGGGGGGTCCTAAGCCATGCTCTTTCAGCTACACGCTTTTCTGACTTCGCCGAGTTCAGTTCAGTACTAACTAAAGGATACCACAGCTCCAGTCTATCGGCACGCTCTTGGCGGTGACGTAACGGTGCGTGTGTGTGTCGATAACGCGAGTGAGAGCGCTGTTAAGTTCGTTGACCGCGGGGCATGATTCAGGGCAGATAGTCGCGCGCAACTCTGCTTGAAATGCTGATCTGTCCATGCCGCGTACATTACGAGACTGTCTGTACGATGGGGTGTCAGACGGGACAGACAAACATAGTTCACAAACAATACAGAAATGGTCAGAAGCAAGAGATGGAGTGACATGAGTAGAGTGTAACAAATCATCATCAGGTCTATAAGAACAAGAAGAATCATTGTTGTGTGAACTCACTCTCTGGTGAGGCGGTCGATCTCGGCGCGGTTCGTGTCTGGCATCCTCAGGGTCTCCTCGGCCAGGCGGTACGCCTCCTGGGAGGTGTTCACCGCGTTCTTCGCCACGTTGTCGATCATGTTCGCGTCCCTCATTTGCCTGCACAAAGGGAAACACGGTTAATTTACTGCCACACTCCCCGTGGGGATACCGAGGGGGTTCTTTCGTAAAAATAGTTCCCCCACCTTCTTGAAGTTCAGTGCTTGTAGCTTCCTCTAATCTGCCATTACCGCCATATGCGGATGGGATAAACGCAGACCTGTTTGCCCCTATTTTGCAAATTTGTAATTTCTGAAACCCAAAATAGTAATTTTGAAAAAAAACCTAATCCTACGCGCGGCCGATTCTTTTTCTTCACAAAACCCGATTAACAAGAAAACTATTTGTAATCACACAATTACATGCAAGCAATGGGAGACCTTTAAAAACATTTTTTAAACCATGTATTTGCCTTTTCCTTGGCGACTTTCCATCAGATTTTGGATCATTTGACCTAGAACTTTCACCACGCAGTCGCTTTGACGCCATCTTGAAACATCAAAAGAAATTGATGCGTGTTGTATGCTGGGAACCGGAATGACTTTTCACAGCATTGATTCAAAAGCACCGCTTGCCGACGCAACTGTAGTGGTGTGGGTTTTTTCAGGTATTTTTTTTTGTAATTTTTTTTCATCGCCATAATTCTCGTAATTTTACCTTTGTTTCGTAAAAATTAGGGCAAAATCGTAAAGGTAAACAGGTCTGTAAACCCATGCAGAAGAAACTCACGCGCTTACTTTTTCTCACTTTTTTTAAAACTTATTCGCGGATAAACAGCATGAGGTTTCGGCAGGCGCAATAAGCACAAAAGCTAAAGGCGCTCACTTGGAGGATTCCTCGGTGGCCTGCTGGGCAATCTGCGTCATCTGCTGGGACTGTTTGCCGAACTGCCGCAGAGCCTCCAGGGCCTGGTTGAGGGCCTGCTGCCCCTCACGGCTGATGTAGTCGTCAGCCTCACGCAGGGAGTTCTCCGCACGCTGGATGGCGTCTTCAGCAACCTGGGGGCAGAGAGAGAGAGAGAAAGGTGTGTGTGGTGTGATGAGAGAGGGTGAAGGAGTGTGTGTGTGTGACAGGGAGTTCTCTGCACGTTGAATGGCGTCCTCAGCAACCTGGGGGCAGAGAGAGAGAGGTGTGTGTGGTGTGATGAGAGAGGGTGAAGGAGTGTGTGTGTGTGTGTGTGTGACAGGGAGTTCTCTGCAAGCTGGATGGCGTCCTCAGAAATTTGTGGGCAGAGAGAGAGGTGTGTGGTGTGATGAGAGAGGGTGAAGGAGTGTGTGTGTGTGTGTGTGTGTGTGTGTGTGTGTGTGACAGGGAGTTCTCTGCACGCTGGATGGCGTCCTCAGAAATTTGTGGCCAGAGAGAGAGGTGTGTGGTGTGATGAGAGAGGGTGAAGGAGTGTGTGTGTGTGTGTGTGTGTGTGTGTGTGTGTGACAGGGAGTTCTCTGCACGTTGAATGGCGTCCTCAGCAACCTGGGGGCAGAGAGAGAGAGGTGTGTGGTGTGATGAGAGAGGGTGAAGGTGTGTGTGTGTGTGTGTGTGTGTGTGACAGGGAGTTCTCTGCACGTTGAATGGCGTCCTCAGCAACCTGGGGGCAGAGAGAGAGAGGTGTGTGTGGTGTGATGAGAGAGGGTGAAGGTGTGTGTGTGTGTGTGTGTGTGTGTGTGTGTGTGTGTGTGTGTGTGTGACAGGGAGTTATCTGCACGCTGGATGGCGTCTTCAGCAATCTGGGGGCAGAGAGAGAGAGGTTGTGGTGTGATGAGAGAGGGCGAAGGAGTGTGTGTGTGTGTGTGTGTGTGTGACAGGGAGTTCTCTGCACGCTGGATGGCGTCCTCAGAAATTTGTGGGCAGAGAGAGAGGTGTGATGAGATAATTGAATTGAATTGAATTGAATTGAATGAATTTTATTTATAGAGGGTAATAGAATAAGCAATAACATGCTTTTTTACATCCAGCCAGAGAGGGCGAAGGAGTGTGTATGTGTGTGTGTGTGTGTGTGTGTGTGACAGGAGTTCTCTGCACGCTGGATGGCGTCTTCAGCCATCTGGGGGCAGAGAGAGAGAGGTGTGTGTGGTATGATGAGAGAGGGTAAAGGAGTGTGTGTGTGTGTGTGTGACAATGTGTGTGTGTGCATGTGCGTGTGTGTGTGTGTGACAATGTGTGTGTGTGTGTGACAATGTGTGTGTGTGTGTGTGACAATGTGTGTGTGTGTGTGTGTGTGTGTGTGTGTGTGTGTGTGTGTGTGTGTGTGTGTCAATGTGTGTGAGTGTGTGAGTGTGTGAGTGTGTGTGTGTGTGACTGTGTGTGTGTGTGTGCGTGTGCGTGTGCGTGTTCGTGCGTATGTGTGTGTGTTCAATTTAACATCCTTCCACTAAAAGTGATTCAGACAATATGGTGTGTCTGTCAGTGTATGAGTGAAAGCAATTGATAATACGTGAAGGAGTGTGTGTGAGTGTGTGTGTGTGTACATGTATGTGTGAATATGTGTGTACATGTATGTGTGAATATGTGTGTGTCTGTGTGTGTGTTTGTGACTGTTAGTGTGTGTATGTGTGAGTGTGTAATCGTGAGTGTGTGCACATCCGCCCATCCGTGTGTATGTGTGCTAATGCATGCAGGTGTGCGTGCACATGCATAGGTACTGGTTGAACTGGATGCACTGTGAACGACAACAAAGGTACTTGTGCGTGCCTGCCTGCATGCACGCATGCTATGCAAGGACCCCTAACTGACCTCAATGTCCCGAACGCTGTCCTTGGACTGGGAGGCGGCGGAGGCGATGTTGCGCGTGATGATGCCGCATTTGTCCAGCACCTCCCTCAGTGAGGACTTCAGGTCCTGAAGCTGCTGCCCGATCGTCCCGTCCCCAGCTGTAGAACACATCAAGGTGGTTTTATTAAGTACTACGCATTAATTTCCAAATACCATATTTTTTGGACTATAAGGCCCTGTACACATACACGTGGGTGTTCCGTGCAGAAACCCATGCGCAGTCAGTAAATAAGTAAAAGAAAAAACAAACATATAAGCGGACGTGTCCGTATTGCCCCTAATCTGTATATTGTTTCCTTTCTTTTTTTTACTTATTGATTATTTCGTCGCAGAAAATCTGGATGTACTGTGTGTTTGGTCTTAGGCGCACCGTTGACAGAGTTGTTGACCTGCGAAACGGTTAATAATTGACATTTCAGTTAATACTCACTGGAGGCTGACCGAGCATCGCTGAGCAGCACATTGACAGAGTTGTTGACCTGGCCCAGCACGGAGATGAACTTGGAGTCGTTGAACAGCGAGGGGTTGTTGCCGATGTTGTTGATGAGGGCCGTCAGGTCGCGCAGCTTGCCCCGGTGGATGGTCACCTGCTCCTGCACCAGGTCGTAGCACTGCGGGCAGTCTGAGGAGAAAAAACCCAAGCAAATTAAAATCATCATCATCTCCCCCGAAGTCGGAGCGTGGCTGCCCACGTGGCGTGGTAATCAAAAACAGTCACACACGTAATGTTCTCATCCCTTGCTGATGCATTTCTACCAGTGTTCAAGTGCTTTCAGCTGTTGGGATGATGCCTGGAGTCTTTTAGCCAGGGTATGTTAACAACAACAAATCATTATGTTGTAACGCTTCTTCACCCAAACCAATAATCAACTTGATAAGGTCGTAGCACCGCGGGGGGGGCAGTCTGAGAAATTACACATACCGTAGCAAAAATTCAACATATGGACAGAAGTGATAAGCAGTTGGCAGTTGGCGCGGCGGTGAATAAATCGATGACACACAAATTACACCAGCAGTGAACAAACAGCAGGAAAACAAACAACCGAATTAAAAAAAATTTCTCTTATCAAATTATTCTTAAAAGTAATATTATTAATTTGTTCATGAAGCACATGGTAAAGAGAAGAAGAGATAGAGAGGAAAGGGAAGAGAGAAGGAGAGAAAACGAAAACGAAAACGAAATTTTATTTAACCAGGGAACATGAGATAAGCAAGTTACATGCTTTTTTCCACCCAGCCCTGGGGAAAAATAAAATAAATCAAACAAAAAAGCTAAATAATATATGTACATGCAGAAATGAGAAGAAAAGGGAGGGAGGATGGGGGGAAGAGGCACAGAGGGGGATAAGGATGGGAAAATTTTGGAATTTAAAGTACAGGGGAAAAAAAGAAGAAAAAAAGTCACATCATGCAGAGCGAGGGAGGAGCTTAAAACGATTAAAAAAAGGAGACAGAAGGGGAAGGGGGAGAGAGAGGGGAGAGAGAGAGTGTGGGAGAGAGAGAGAGAGAGAGAGAGAGAGAGAGAGAGAGAGAGAGAGAGAGAGAGAGAGAGAGAGAGAGATAAAGGGAGGGAAGTAGATTAATAAATAGATGCATGGACTTCACAGAGCCAAGTCTGTGAGCAGAATACACCAAGCACGTACCCAGACACCCGGCGGACATGTTGTACTTGTTCTCCATACAGCGGTCGCAGCGCTGGCCGTCCACGTTGGTCCGGCAGGGGCAGTAACCGTACTGGTCACACTGCAGGTCCAGCGAGCCCACCGGGTCACAGTTACAGGCTGCACACACACAGAATGTAATACAGTGGTACCCCTCTAATAAGACGCTCGCAAATGCGACTTCTCCTCACATACGACCGATTTTTTTTTCCCCCGAACACATTCCACTATATATCCTATGCCGCAAATACGACTTTTCCTGAGTTCCGACTTACGACCCGATTTCAGGGGTTGAGATGCGACCGCAATCTTATCTTTTTGCAGTCAGTTTCGTGCAAATCGATCTCTCGATGAAAAGTAGTCAGAAATGTAAACATGGAATTTCCATTGGAAGCGCGCCCCCTAACCTTTGCTTGGAGAGTTACGCCCCGTGTACTCATGCAACTTGTAGAAGGGCCCGCTACTGTTCTTCTTCAAGTCAGTGATCGATATGGTGACTCGGAAAAGAAAACAATTGACATTGGAAGAACGTGTTGTGGAAAGAAGTGAGAAAGGGGAGACTGCGATCGCAATTGCGAACTCGCTCAGTGTCGGCAAAACACAGATCCAAAACATAATCAAGGATAAGGAGTCGATTAAATCACGATGGGAAAGTGGCGAGTGTGGGGGCAGGAAACTAGCGAAAGTAAGGAAAACAGAAACCATGGTCATCGACGAGAAAGTTTGGGACTGGTTTTGTGATGCAAGACACCACAGAAAAAGACACCACAGAAGATTTTGTTTGTAAATGTACTTGTTCTACAGTAATTTATTATACTTTGTGGATTTCTCAGTTCTTCTCGTGTGTTCAATAAAATTACACTAGTATTCATCAACAGTTTTAAAAAGTGTTTTATTTCATTTTTTCCACGATGCTTGCTTAGTTCTGTACTCACATGCTTGGTTCTCTAATAAGACCACCTCTCAGATAAGACTTTTTTTTCACCGCACTTTCAAGGTCTTATTAGAGGGGTACCACTGTATATTTCTTTCTTGCTTATCTCGTCATCCTGGGTAAATAAAATTTCTTCCGATCCATCGTTCGTTCTTTCGTTTTCTCTGCCTATCTATCATTCCACTCCCTCCCCCCCTCTCTCTCTCTCCCCTACTCACCCTGACAGCCGGTCTCGGAGAAGCCGAAGAAGAAGGGCTGGCACTTGTCGCAGCGTCTGCCTGTCACCCCCGGCTTGCACTGGCACTGGCCCCCGCTCTCCATGCACGTGTAGTTGCTGGACCCCGTGCGGTGACAGTCGCACGCCTCGCAGCCTGCAAACCGCACATCAAAACCAACATGTTCTTCTTGTTCTTCTTCTGTGTTCCCAGGCCATATGGCCATAATGGGTAATGGGTAATGTTGTTACTGTTTCTTACTCATTTTGGTGCGTCAGTGTATTTTTAAGTTTATCTCTCTCTCTCTCTCCCTCCTCTCTTACCTCCCCGGTCTCTCTCTTTCCCTCTCCACCTTTCTCTCCATATATACATATCCTTCTCTCTCCCCCTCCCTCCTCTCTCTGTGTCTCTCTCTCTCTCCTCACCATTTCCACTCTCCAGGTTCCAGTAGCCAGGTTCACAGCGGCTGCACTGTCTCCCCCCCACGCTGGGCAGGCAGGCACACTTGCCGTTGACGGAGTCACACCCTCTCTTTCTCTCCGAGTCTCTCTCTCCCTCTGTCTCTCTCTCCGAGTCTCTCTCTCACTCTCACCATTTCCACTCTCCAGGTTCCAGTAGCCGGGTTCACAGCGGCTGCACTGTCTGCCCCCCCCCCCCCCCCCCCCCCCACGTTGGGCAGGCAGGTACACTTGCTGTTGACGGGGTCGCACCCTCTCTCTCTCTCTGTCTCTCTCTCCCTCTCACCATTTCCACTCTTCAGGTTCCAGTAGCCAGGTTCACAGCGGCTGCACTCTCCCCCCCCCCCGTTGGGCAGGCAGGCACACTTGCCATTGACGGGGTCACATCCTCTCTCTCTCTCCTCCTCACCATTTCCACTCTCCAGGTTCCAGTAGCCGGGTTCACAGCGGCTGCACTGTCTACCCCCCACGCTGGGCAGGCAGGCACACTTCCCGTTGATGGGGTCGCACCCTCTCTCTCTCTCTCTGAGTCTCTCTCTCTGTGAGTCTCTCTATCTCTCTCCCTCTCTGTCTCTCCTCCTCACCATTTCCACTCTCCAGGTTCCAGTAGCCGGGTTCACAGCGGCTGCACTGTCTACCCCCCACGTTGGGCAGGCAGGCACACTTCCCATTGATGGGACGCACCCTCTCTCTCTCTCTCTCTGAGTCTCTCTCTCTCTCTCTCTCTCTGTCTCTCCCTCTCACACCATTTCCACTCTCCAGGTTCCAGTAGCCGGGTTCACAGCGGCTGCACTGTCTCCCCCCCCCCCCCCCCCCCCCCCAGGTTGGGCAGCAGGCACACTTCCCGTTGATGGGGTCGCACCCTCTCTCTCTCTCTCTCTCTGAGTCTCTCTCTCTGTGAGTCTCTCTCTCTCTCTCCCTCTCTCTGTCTCTCCTTCTCACCATTTCCACTCTCCAGGTTCCAGTAGCCGGGTTCACAGCGGCTGCACTGTCTCCCCCCCACGTTGGGCAGGCAGGCACACTTGCCGTTGGCGGGGTCGCAGCCCAACACCCCTGGCTGGATGATGGTGCCCGTTGGGTAGCAGTTACAGGCTGCAACGCATCAAACGGGGTGTGAAATGTGTGAACGAGTACTGGTATTTTAGGTATTTTTGGTATATTCTAGTCACAGAGACATATCTCTGTGAAATTTTGGGTTGCTCCCACCTGGAGAAAGCATCGCCGCTAGCGCAACGCCAGCCTTTTTTTCCCGTTGGGGGAGTGGAGGGGGGGGGGGGGGGGGGCACACTTGGGACACCTAGCTAACAATTTGGTCATACCAGTTTTTCCCTGCTCTTAGACTTTTGACTGCCGTGGGTTTTTAATGTGCGTAAAGCGCATGGGTCAGACTAGCTTTAAGTCCACATCCAAAGGACTCAACATTCAGTTCGATTTCCCCGTTGAATTAGAAAGAAAGGGCGAGGCTGGGATTCAAACCCAGTCACTCACGCATTGAAATTTGCAGGCGAATGTCTCAACCACTCTGCCACTTTTCTTCTTGCAGAGCCAAGACAGAAATAATGCACAATATGCTGTTCATGACGAAGCCTGCAAAATAAGTTGATAAGATACATAAAACTATACTGGAATGCAACAGCATCAGATCAGGACCAGCAGATTTGTATGTGCGCTTCAAAGCGAATGTGCATCCTAGGTCTGAAAGCATGTTTGGAATTGCATAAACACTTTTCACATTTCTTTTTTATTACAGGTAGCAGCTACTATACAAATATTCTTTTATTTAAAAAATGTCAGTATGCAGTTACGACATTTTATAAACACTTTTAAACTTTCCTTTTCATTACAGGCAGCTACATAGATATTCTTTTATTAAATAAAAAAATCAACACCATGAAGATAATGATTCCTTAGTTTCAGGTACTCACCTAATAAACTCTCAAGCCTGGATAAGAAAGGGGGGGGGGGGTGTTGGGCGAGGGGTTAGCCCCCCCCCCTTAAAAACGCTTTTTGTAAGTTGCTGTTTAAGCTTGAATGTATTGTGTATTTCAGACGAATATCAATAACAGGATCTACATCCTTTTCCCAAAAATTTCTTACTTATCCATGTGTTCTGTTGTTTGTTTTCCTGTATTGTTGATTCTCATATTATCACATGGTTTGGGCACATTCTTGTTCCTATGACGGGTGTACATTTTGGTTGGTATTAAAGCAGCACGCCTAAATATGATACATGCAATTATTTTTTGTACATTTGACTCGAACAGGAACATGTGGGACAACAACAAAGATTGAGGGGGGTGTCTAAAGTACAAGTTTGCCAATATAATTCTAAAGTACAAATGAAACCATTGTTAATGGATACAACTACTAATAAAAAAAAGTGCCCGTGCCGAGAATCGTACCCAGAACCATTGGCATGACAGACAGACACTCTACCAATGAGCTATCGAGGCTTTCAGTGTTGATGAGTTTCTTAACTCATGTTGCCTGTTGGATACTCTCTAACCCACTAATCTAAAATGTTATGTTTGTTATCTGTTTACAGTGTTGTCTTAAGTATGTAATTATTCAAATCATTATTGTTTGAAAGCTTGCATAGACATCTATATGTGTGCAAAGTTTGAACAATGTATGCCTTCTATTTCCCGAGAAAATGCCAACGTCAAAGTCTGGAGATTAGACCACGGACACAACACATACATATACACACACATACAGGCAGACACACAACCGAACAACTATTATACAATAGACTCACTTCGTGTTAACAAAGTGAGCCAAAAACAACAGGCGTGCGTCAGAAAGAGAGACAAGCAAGACGCAGGGCTCCCAAGGACCCCCATTTGGGGGTCCATGAAGCACTCAAATTATCAAGGACCCTCTAAAAGAATGTGCAGGGGGTCCCAGGGATGCACTAGAAAATTTCTTTTTAGCATTCGCAATGCTACTGGGACCCTCTACCCCTCCTCTAGGACCCTCTATACTGCAAGTGAAGGAGTCCCTGGGACCTCTTGTTTTGCGGGACGTTGGGAGCCCTGTATATGTGTGCAAAGTTTGAACAATGTGTGCCTTCTATTTCCCCGAGAAAATGCCAACGATAAAGTTTGGAGATTAGACCATGGATGCAACACACACACCTGAACAACTATCATAACGAAGTTATCACGAGTGAGCCAAAAACACCAGGCGAGCGTCAGAAAGAGAGACCAGCAAGACGACCCGCTGTGTGATAACTTTTTTTTTACCTTGGCACTGCCCCTTGGGTTCGGCCAAAGCGTCGCCGTAGAAGCTGGGCAGACACTTCTCGCAGTAGAAGCCCCCCGAGTTGTAGATGCATTTCAAACACTCCCCAGTTACCCTGCACGCAGCGACATACATGAGAGTAGCTACTTTCGTCTTACCTTGGCACTGCCCCTTGGGTTTGGCTACTTTCGTTTTTCTATGTGCTATGGTATGGGTTCCAGATTGGTAAAAGTACATGCTATTGTTTTGAGTGTTGGTCAGCGTGGTTGGAATAGATTGTTGTTTTCCCTTCATTCAAGCACAGGTGATGAGAGAGAGAGAGAGAGAGAGAGAGAGAGAGAGAGAGAGAGAGAGAGAGAGAGAGAGAGAGAGAGAGAGAGAGAGAGAGAGAGAGAGAGAGAGAGAGAGAGAGAGAGAGAGAGAGAGAGAGAGAGAGAGAGAGAGAGAGAGAGAGAGAGAGAGAGAGAGAGAGAGAGAGAGAGAGAGAGAGAGAGAGAATGGGTGAGCGAGCAAAAATTTGGTCGTGCTATTATTTGTAGTTTCTGAGAAAATTGCTATGTTAAAGTTTTTAATGAGACGGTGACCACACACACACACATACATGCCTTGGCATGAGGCTGTGTCAGACCAGTTGACATAAGCTAGAACACCAAGGCTACATCAAAATGTTGCTATGTTATGCATAGTTATGCGGGGATTGTCTTTAGCCATGACAAGCTCCTAGTGTAACATAATCAGTCTAAAATCCCCCAAAGTCAGAGTGTGGCTGCTCACGTGGCGGGGTAATCAAATACGGTCACACACGTGTTCTCATCCCTAGCTGATGCATTTGTGCCATAGTGTTCAAGTGCTTCGGCTGTTGGGATGATCCCTGGAGTCTTTAAGCCAGGGCAAGACAACAACAAATAGTAAAACATTCATAGAAAATTCATAGGATCTCGCTTTAGACAAAGAACACAAGTTAACAGCTCAGTCATGTTAATGTTAGCACCATTGCACTCATTGATGTCTTAGGAAAGTGGACAAATGATCAGCATCAACATGCAGTACTTGAATTGAGAGCAGGTGAGGGGGGTACTACTTTTCGTGCGAATTGTTTTTGGGAGGACTCCATACTGTCATAGTGCCTTCACACAGAGTCTTCAAATTTGGCATGTATGGTCAGGGTAATGCTCTGTATCAGTATGCAAAATTTCAAGTAGATATCTTAATTAGTTCATGAGAAATAAAAATAACAAAAAATGCCCTACGATTTGGTAGTGTGCCACCATAAATAAGTGAACCAAAGAAGGGAAAAGATTTGCGCACGTGTACGAATTTCCCCTATATGCGTAAACTTTTACCCTTCTTTCTTCCACTTATTTAGGGTTTTCCTATGGAACTTACGCGTCTAATGTGAACCCGGCCATACCCTCCCATCCCATAATGAATAAATCCAATATCATACTATCATAATTATTTTATTTCATTCTTCTATTTGATCATAATCATGGACAGGCTGCAAGTTGATTTCTTCTTCTTCTTCTGCATGCCCGGGCCGGGCCATAAGGCCACAATGGGTATGTATGTGTCCGTTTTCCAGTTTTCACTGGTCTCCTCGCTGCATTCAGCCGACACATTCTGATTTCGGAGGAGCTCAAAGGAGAAAACTATATGGAAGATTTTTTGGGGGAAAAAAGGCAGGAGAATGGGGACAAAAGTCAGAAAGATAGTAGATGACACAAAGCAAGGGAAAAGGCAGTCAAAGAGAGAGAGAGAGATTAGAGGAAGTTAGAAGCACAGAACTTCCAGAAGGTGGGGGAACTATTTGTACGGAAAACCCTCCGGTATCCCCACGGGAGGGGTGGGGTTGATTTCAATTTTGGAAACGTTAAGGCCGCAGCATAACCTGACTTAAAAATTAAAAAAAGTTGCAGTCAGTGAATTATATGGTACTTACGTATTACAGTTGGCGACAGCATTGGGGTCGATGTTTTCATTGCAGGAGCAACGCTCGCAGGGACGTGGGTCGCCATGGTGACCAGCAGGGTCGCCGAAGTAACCGTCCAGACATACATCGCACAGGTTGCCTGACAACACAATGCACAATAGTTTTCAAACACAAATGAAAAACTTTAGAGCGCCAAAGAGTTGGGATATCATAATCTGGAGTATCCATCGAAGACGGAGTGTGGCTGCCCACGTGGTGGGGTAATCAAAAGCGGTCACACATGTAATATTCTCATCCCTAGCTGATGCATTTGTACCTTAGTGTTCAAGTGCTTCGCGTTGTTAGGATGATTGAACCCTGGAGTCCTTTAGTCAGGGTAAGCCAACCAACCAATAATCTGGAGTTTTCGCCCTGGCTTAAATGTCAGACCAATTGACATAGACTAGAACACCAAGGCTACATGAAAATGTTGTTATGTTATGCATAGTTATGCAGGGGTTGTCTTTAGCCATGACAAGCTCCTAGCATAACATTATCAGTCTCCAACCCCCACCCCCACCCACCCCGGAAGACGGAGTGTGGCTTCCCCATGTAGCAGGGTAATCAAAAATGGTCACACACACAATGTACTCATCCAAAGCTGATGCACTTGTTCAAGTGCTTCGGCTGTTGGGATGATCCCTGGCGTCTTTTAGCCAGGGTAAGACAACAACAAACAACAACACATCCGGAGAAAAGAGTTGTATTGAAACTGACTCAACACTTACATAAGCAAGCATATGTGCGCACTGGCACAAACGCACGCGCACACACAAGCAGAAAACACACACACACCCGAGTGGTTTTACAGGTTTTTCTCTGCATTTGTAAGTTAGATTTTTTGCACGTCCACGATCTCTCTCTCTCTCTCTCTCTCTCTCTCTCTCACACACACATTCTATCAGGCTCCTTTTTATTTTTCTCTTCTTTATGGTGTCTCTATGTCTCAATCTTTTTTTCTTGTCCTACCACCTCTTGCTCTCTCCCTTTCAAACTATGATTACATTTGTATTTATATTTTGTACATATTGTATTTGCTAGTCATGATCGATGTATGATTTGTTTTTGATATTTGTTCATTGTGCTTTGGTTCCTCACGTCAGTTTTCATTGTTGAACTTTACATTTCATTTGATTCAGTATTTTTCTTCTTTTCATGACGATAGGATGAAAAAAAGCTTGTAGCTTACTCCTTTATCGTCAATAAAGATAATTTTGACTTGACTTGACTTCACACACCTCATTTAACAAAATGTGAGTCGACAGTTTTAAAAGAAAAACCGCTCCTTACCTCCATAGCCGTTCTCGCACTCTGTGCAGACGACCTCGGCGTTGGGCAGCTGCACGCAGGGACCCCCGTTTGGGCAGGGGCAGGATTGGCAGTCCTCGGGGGTGCCCTGGGTGGGGTCCCCGTAGAACCCCCGCGCGCAGCGCTCACAGTTGGTGCCCTCCGTGTTGTGCTCGCAGATGCACCGCCCTGACACCAGTCAATGATGATAATGATAATAATAATAATTCACACACACACAAATAGTTTGTGTGTGCAATGTTCTCCCTCTATTTCAACTTAATGACTTCTGTTCAGCTACCTTAGTTCGTGCATACTGTGTTTCTCACTCATTTGATTTTTTCCTTTTTTTCCGATCAATGTTCACCTGTACCTGTAAAAGTGTTGTGTAATGTCATTTCCTTTCACTAATTCCTGAAGAAAAAAACATGTTGGGTTTTGAAAGCTTGAAAAAATGGTGTTCGTGCGTTTACTTTGAGAAACAATAATAATTTCTTCTTCTTCTTCGTTCCCAGGCCATAATGGGTAAGGTACGTATGTGTCCAGTTTTCATTTTTGTCACTGGTCTAACCCGGCTACGTACAGCCGCCACACATTCCGATTTCGGAGAAGTTCAAAGGAGAAAAATTATTTATAAGATTTTATGAAAAAAGATAGGAGAATGGGCCCATAAGTCAGAAAGATAGATGAAAAAGGCAGAGTCAAAGAGAGTGGCAGATTAGAGGAAGTTACAAGCATAGAACTTCAAGAAGGTGGGGGAACTATTTTTATGTAATCTACTATCTTTCTGGCTCATTCTCCTGCCTTTTTCCAAAAAAGAAATCTTCCAAATATTTTCTCTTTAATTTGAGCACCACAATGGTTTAACACCCATGTCACTGAAAGGCATCAAATCAGGGCCTGTTATCCAAAGACCCTATTTTCTTAATTTTGGGAGGTAAGGTTAGGCCAGCTAATCTTAAGATCAGCTCCCTCCGCTGTTCCAGGGTGAAGTTGGCCAATGCTGATTGGCCAACTTCACCCTGGAACAGCGGAGGGAGCTGATCTTAATATTTGCCGTTAGGCCTAATGTTTTACATGTCACAGAGGAATTCCCAATACTGCTGATATATTATTTTCTCTACCCTGTTAAGCTTAATGGTATTTTGGGGCTAAAATATGACTGGCGGTGAAAGGGTTAAGATTAAAGGTATTTTTTTGCTGAAAAATGGCTGGCGGCGAAAGGGCTAAAAATTCTTGGAAAAAGAAAACGTTTTCACACAATGTTCAAATGTGCTCACCGGTGTTGACGTCGCAGATGTCGGAGTGACTGTTGCACTCGCAGGGCACGCAGCGAGCGAAGGGCCCGCCGTTGGCCACCTCGCGGCGGTACCCGGGGGCGCAGGACTCGCAGAACTGGCCGATGTAGCCCTCTGGGCAGGAGCACTGCTCGATCCAGCCGGCGCCCAGCGCCCCTCCACCACCCTGGCGGGCCGAACCCAGATGGACGTTGTCGATGAAGCCCACGCCTGATGGAAGGAGGAAGCAAAAATGGTTCAACGTTAGCTTCGGTTTTTGTTTAAGGAATGCTACAGAGAGAGAGAGAGGGAGAGGAGAGAGGGAGAGAGGAGAGAGAGAGAGAGAGAGAGAGAGAGAGAGAGAGAGAGAGAGAGAGTGTGTGTGTGTTTTTTTTGTGTGTGTGGTGTGTGTGTGTGTGTGTGTGTGTGTGTTGCAGAATGAAAAGACAATTCGACTACAGTGGAACCTCTCTTATAAGACCTTCAAAAATCATCCAAAATGAGGTCTTATGAGGGAGGTAATATTAATACTTACAAAGAAGGGCAATGTCCCAGAGAAGTAGGTCTTATGTGGGAGGGAGTCTTATAATGGGAGGTCTTATAAGGGAGGTTCCACTGTATTACAGAAACAGTTGAAGATCAATATTACAGGCAGACTTGATTTTGCCCATTACGTAAAGCTGTAGGTCTGGCCCTACCCCCCCCCCCCCCCCCCCCCCCCCCCACTCCAACCTCCTTTCCCTCCCCTTTGCAACCACCATCCCACCCACTTTACTCACCCTCCGGGCTGTAGGTTCCCCTGATCTTCAACGCTGTGACGTTGGCCAGAATGGCGATGAAATCCTGCGCCTTGAGCCGCGGGGTCCACTATGACTAGGGGTCCTCATGCAGATCGAAGCAGTACGTCTGTCCCCCCCCTCCCCCCCCCACCCCCTTCTCCCTTACAACCCCCAATCCCATCCCACCCACTTTACTCACCCTCCGGGCTGTAGGTTCCCCTGATCTTCAACACTGATCGTTGGCCAGAATGGCGATGAAATCCTGCGCCACTATGACTAGGGATCCTCATGCAGATGGAAGCAGTACTTCTGTGCCTCCCCTCCCCCCCCCCCCCGCAACCTCCTTTCCTTTCTCCCTTACAACCCCCATCCCATCCCACCCACTTTACTCACCCTCCGGGCTGTAGGTTCCCCTGATCTTCAACACCGTGACGTTGGCCAGAATGGCGATGAAATCCTGCGCCTTGAGCCGCGGGGTCCACTGGAACTGGGGGTCCTCGTGCAGGCGGAAGCTGTAGTTCTGGGCGGCCACGCCAGGCACGGGGTTGCTCTGGGCGAAGATGTGCGTGGCGATGCGCTGATCCCCGCTCTCCAGGAGGATGTCCACGACCGAGGGGCGGGCAGTCTCCTCCCCGATGCGGAACCCGAAGCGCAGGAACTTGCTGTAGCTGAACCGCTGGTCGCCCAAGTAACGGTCTGCACAAGTTCAAAAGGGAAGAATCAGGCTTGAGGCACGCTAAGTGGGAAATTCTCTGAAGATCTACTGACCTTCTACATGGGAAATTCTCTGAAGATCTACTGACCTTCTACATGGGAAATTCTCTGAAGATCTACTGACTTTCTACGTGGGAAATTCTCTGAAGATCTACAGACCTTCTACATGGAAAATTCTCTGAAGATCTACTGACCTTCTACATGGGAAATTCTCTAAAGATCTACTGACCTCTTCTACATGGGAAATTCTCTGAAGATCTACTGACCTACTGACCTTCTACATGGGAAATTCTCTGAAGATCTACTGACCTTCTACGTGGGAAATTCTCTGAAGATCTACTGACCTTCTACGTGGGAAATTCTCTGAAGATCTACAGACCTTCTACATGGAAAATTCTCTGAAGATCTACTGACCTTCTACATGGGAAATTCTCTAAAGATCTACTGACCTCTTCTACATGGGAAATTCTCTGAAGATCTACTGACCTACTGACCTTCTACATGGGAAATTCTCTGAAGATCTACTGACCTTCTACGTGGGAAATTCTCTGAAGATCTACTGACCTTCTACATGGGAAATTCTCTGAAGATCTACAGACCTTCTACATGGGAAATTCTCTGAAGATCTACTGACCTTCTACATGGGAAATTCTCTAAAGATCTACTGACCTCTTCTACATGGGAAATTCTCTGAAGATCTACTGACCTTCTACGTGGGAAATTATCTGAAGATCTACTGACCTTCTACATGGGAAATTCTCTGAAGATCTACAGACTTTCTATGAAGGAAATTCTCTGAAGATCTACTAACCTCTTCTACATGGGAAATTCTCTGAAGATCTACAGACTTTCTACGTAGGTAATTCTCTGAAGATCTACTAACCTCTTCTACATGGGAAATTCTCTGAAGATCTACAGACTTTCTACATGGGAAATTCTCTGAAGATCTACAGAGGTGAACAAATAGTAAGAAAATGTAGTGGGAACAAAATCTACAATTTTGTGTAAAAAAGATCTACTAACCTTTCTACATGGGTGCGCCTTATAGTAAATTCTCTGAAGATCAACAGTATATTAACCTAACCTTTCTACATGGGAAATTCTCTGAAGATCTACTAACCTCTTCTACATGGGAAATTCTCTGAAGATCTACTGACCTCTTCTACATGGGAAATTCTCTGAAGATCTACAGAGGTGAACAAATAGTAAGAAAATGTAGCAACAAAATCTGAATGTTGTGTAAAAAAAGTTTTGGGGTGCGCCTTATAGTAAAGAAACAACAGTATATTAACCCTTTCACCGCCAGCCATATTTCAGCCAAAAATGTCCATTAAATTTACCTGTGTACAGAACAAAATCCATTTGCAGTATTGGGGATTCTTCTGTGACACATAAAATAAGGTCTACCCTTACTTCCCCAAACTAAAACAATAGGGTCTTTGGATACTAGACCCCAATTTGATGCCTTTTAGTGACATAGGTGTTAAATCACTGTGGTGTTAAAATCAGGCATGGTAGTGGGGGCAAAGTGAGTTTCGCGGAAGAATATCCAACCGATTCTGCATTTCATTTGAAAGATGTCGACTCAAACTAAAATGATGAAGTTGGGCGTCAAAATGAAGAAGAAGAAAAAAAAGAAGCACTAGGATCACAAATCTGGAAACGTGGCATGAGCTAGGCCGCGCACGACTGCTAACTTCGGCGGGAAGTTGCTTGTTCAGTCATTCACATCCGGTTCCGCGAAGCGATTGCATAGGTTTTAATGCACATAATTTTTAGGCACCCGAGCGAATTTTTACCCCAGCTTTTTTTTTGGGGGGGGGGTCAAATTTTCACTTTCGCAGATTTTCCGCGATTCGCGGAGGTCTACCATGCCTGTAAAATGCGACTTTGGCGGTGAAAGGGTTAAATAAGTTATAAGCCTTTTGGCTTCATGGCACTAAAACATTCCCATACCCGGAGCGTTGAAGTAGATGACCTCCATAGAGGGGGCGCTGACCCCCAGGTTACCAGTGATGCCGTTGTACTGGGTCTCCATTTCCTGCCCGCTCCTCGTCATCGCCGTCCAATGCTCCTTGCCTGCAATGACGGTATATTCACATAAACAAGAGCAAAGCGTCGCAATGACTCGCTCACCGTGTGTAAGTGTGTGCTTGTGTAAGTGTGTGTGTGTGTGTGTGTGTGTGTTTCAGTGAGAATGTATTTTCTGTGTTTGATGAAATGTGTGTGGGTCTGTGTGTGTATGTCTATGTGCAAGAACGCGTTCACTCGCGTGCGTGCACGTACGCGCGTGTGTGTCTGGTGTGTGTGTGTGTGTGTGTGTGTGTGTATGCGTGTGCATGCGTGTGCGTGTGTGCGTGTGCGTGTGCGCTTGTGTGTGTGTAAATATTGCCCATTACATATAAGTGAAGTTCATCAGGTAAGCTTAAGCTTAAGAAAAAAACCCAAAAAAACCAACCTAATCAATTGGAGGTGTGTGTGAGTATGTGTCTCTGTGTATGTGTGTATGTTTGTTTCAATGCTGATTGAAAAGCGCTTTGTGCTCGATAAAAAGCGCTATATAAGTGTCCGTTTATTATTATCACAGTGGAACCTCCCTTATAAGAACTCCCATTATAAGACTCCCTCCCACATAAGACCTACTTCTCTGAGACATTGCCCTTCTTTGTAAGTATTAAAATTACCCCTCTTATAAGACCCCTCCCTTATAAGACCTCATTTTGGCTTTTGAAGTCTTATAAGGGAGTTTCCGCTGTATTATTATTTATCCCCGACCCACCTGACTCAAACATGGTGGAGATGTTGTAGCCATGGTAGCCCTTGGCAGCAGTGCAGACGGAGGAGTGGCCGTAGCAGAAACAGGCCAGCGCCCCAAAGGGGTTGGGCTCCGTCAGCCCAAAGTAGCCCGGCTTGGGTCTGTGGGGGAAAGAGAAACAAGGCCTCGTGCGCATTACATCCGCAATCCTCCTCCGAAGTCGGAGTGTGGTTGCCCACATGGGATTCTTACGTTCGTAAAGCGCACGGGTCAGACTAGCTTCAAGTCCCCATCCGAAGGACTCGACGTTCAGTTCGATTTTCCTGTCGAAATAGAAAGAAAGGGTGAGGCCGGGATTCGAACCCGTGTCACTCGCGTTCGTTGCAGTCACGCATTACATTTGGCAGGCGAACATCTTAACCACTCAGTGTCGCGGATAACTCAGTAATCCGGAGAGTTTTACTCAGTCTCTTCCCTTCTTATTCATTACTGAAACAGTCTTCAGTATAGCGACCACCTCGTAATTACGGACAACTTTGGGGGCCAGTCTGAAGGGCAGTCGCAATACTGAGTTTCCACTGTATATATTATTTATTATGAAGAAAACAGCAGCAAAGACTTCATTTATTAGTTTTAAGTGGTTTTTTAACCCAATGACGCCCAACCATTCGAACCGGGAATCGATCCCAGTTCCCGAGAGATGGGAATTAACTCCGAACATCACACCAAATATTTTCATTAAAAAAATCACCCAGAATAAAGTCTAACTCACATTTCATTTCTGAAAGATGCATATTGAATAGCAATGATGATATTATTATTCCAAAGCTAACACACTGTCACACAACAAACCATGAATTGGAATAAAAAAAAATCCGTAATGGCACTCCGAGCTACGCGCCGAGTCAATACTGCATCACGTCACGTGGAAAGAAGAAAAATTTGGGGGTCACTTCGAAAAATCCGTTCAAAAAGACTAGTGGGTGCTTTCCCTTGCTGTAAGAACCAAAAACGGACCAGCGAGTCAGGAACAGGAAGAACTAACTTAGTATATTGCATTGTGGGTAGGGAGAAAGTGAAAGTGAACGTACTAGACCTGGCGTTCAGCAGGCGCAATCGGCGCTTACGGGCTGCCTGAGTTGACAAAATTCTGTCGAATTTGGCGTCTGTGTCCAAGAGAGGGTTAAGCAACCATTCATCATCATCATCATCATCATCATGACCATCACACTTCAACAATCATGATCATCAACTTTGTACTTTTTTAAAGAATTTTTTTTGGAGTAAAAATTGAAATTAAAAAAAAATCAGAAACACTGAAACAAAGCAAGTATGTGCGATCTTTGGCTGAAGGAGCGTAAGGAAATGGAAAAGTAGAAAGACAGCCCAAATAGGCAACAGGAATACGAGAGTTAAGAACAAGAAAATAATTGTACCGTTTTGATGACAAGACTCCAGAAACTCTTGCCAAACCTACTGGCATTTCCACCTTCTACACACACACACACACACAAATCCAAAGCACTGTTCAAAGCAACACAGAAAGAACGGAGAAAACGACCGACCTGTCGCAGCGACGACCTTCCACGTTCTCCTTGCACACGCACTCTCCGGTCTGGGTGTCACAGCGAGGCTCGTTGTTCAGACTGCCCGCCACCACGCACGCACACGGCCTGGTGGGGAAAAATGCGCATACCGTAAAAACTGGACTATAAGACACACCTGTATATAAGCCGCATCCCTTAAATTGACAAAATATCAGGTATTTATTCACATATAAGTCGCACCAGTTTATAAGCCGCAGAGAAAATTGCATGTGCACAAAGCAACACAAATATAGAAATTCTCCTATCAGAGCATGAGTATTTAATGTTCTCAGACACTTAAAACATGAGATTTGAATCTATTGATTACCAAAACCAGTTTTGAGTCTAAAGAAGCTCAGAATAGGCTGAAGAATCTGGCCAGAAACAGATTCAATCATATTGATAAATGTAGAATGGAAACAAATCCATAGATAAGCCACATCAGTCTATAATCCGCATGGGTCAAAGTTGAGGAAAAAAGTAGCAGCTTATAGTCCGCATTTTACGGTAGATTATTAAAACCCTTTCACTGCCAGCCATATTTCAAACAAACATTTCCATTAAATTTACCTGGATAGAGAACAAAATCCATCTGCAGTATTGGGGATTCTTATGTGATATATATAATAAAATAAGGTCTACCCTTACTTCCCAAAACTAAGACAATAGAGTCTTTGGATAATAGACCACGATTTGATGCCTTTTAGTGACCTAGGTGTTAATTCACTGTGGTGCTAAAATGCGACTTTGGCGGTGAAAGGGTTATGGTTAACTCATTCAAGTCATTTCGGCCATACATGTCCGGAATTGATAGGTAGCTGTCAATTTGATGCATTTGCTTCAAGGGAAGTAAATCTGTGTGCACACCATACCTTGGTCACTTCTAAACTCACTTTGGGATGAGAACAATGCGTGTGTGATCGTTTTTGACTACCCCGCCACGCTGACTTCAGAGGATTTTGGATACTGATGATGTTATGCTAGGAGCTTGTCATGGCTAAAGACAATCCCCCACATAACTATGCCGAGCATAACAATATTTTGATGTAGCCTTGGTGTTCTAGTCTATGTCAATTGGTCTGACACAGCCTTAAGCCAAGGCGAATTTGAGCAAATGCCAAAGTACATATTCCCTTCGAGATTTGACAGTCCTTATTCAGACATGAAAGACAAACAAAATGAAGTGACAGAAGTGACTTTGGTATTAGGTATTATTATTAGGTACTTGGTACTTTATAGTCACAGAGGCGTCTCTGTGAAATTCGTGTTGCTCCCACCTGGAGAGCGCATCGCAGCCAGAGGCACGCCACCCAATTTTGATTTTTTTTGGTGTTGTTTTTTTGCATGGGATTTTTGTGTGACTGATCAGGAAGGAAAGGGAGGGGGGTACATTTTGACTAAATTACAACTTTTTTCGTTGCCACTGGGCATAACGTGTGCTAAGTGCATGGGCACACACACAAGACCTCGGTTTATCGTCTCATCCGAAAGACTCCACATTCAGACCGTAAGGCCTTAGTGTAAAATGAGAGGAAAAAATCCCCTGTCCCCAGGTTCAAACTTGGGTTTACTTGACACGAGGCGAACGCGATACCTCTGTGCTACTCTACACTCTGCCTACTTTCATAATGATGCGCTTTTTCAATCATGTCAATGTCGCCCGATATAGATCTAACGTAAGTATCCGGTAACGAGGTATCAATACAATCAATACAATGGGCACAAAATGACAAGTGCGCTACTCACTGACAGCCGGTGTTGCTGAAGTCGAAGTAGTTGGGCAGACAGCGGTCGCAGCGCTGACCTCCGACCCCTGGTTTACACAGACACTGACCCTGGTCGTCACACTGCAGCGTCTCGGACCCTGTTCATCACACATAGGAAGACAATATAATAATAATAATAATTTTATTTCATATAGCGCTAAATTCCATACAGTACTGTATGCTCGATGCGCTTTACAAAAGCAACATTAAAATCAACATTAAAAACATGCATTTGAATCATCAAGATAGTCATACTACCAACATTCCAGTGCAAAGAAATAAAGTAACAAAAATAACATGATTCTCACTCACAAGGACATCCACCCTCATTCACCAGCACTGTCACTCTCTGATAACACCTCACCCTCACAGAAACTAATGAAAATGTCAACAAGCAGCAGGAAGGAATGCACCAATGCATGCATACACACGGCCCACTCTCCCTCTTATTATACAGGATCCCTGATAAAATTATATGCATCTATAGGTAAAAGTAAAACATTCTCTCAATCCTGAAATGACACTTTTCAGCGTTCTTTGAATCTTCCCAATCCTGAAGTGGTGACCACATTAATAATACTTCCCAATGTGTGTGTGTATATAGGACGGGTGGGAATAGTGTTAGAATTGCATGCTTATCATCTTGTCTTTAATCTGCCATCAATGTTGGCAGAAACGTTTGATTTTTATAAGACCATGCCCCACACCCTCTGGGGATACCGGGGGGTCTTTTGTATAAATAGTTTCCCAACATTCTGGAAGTTCTGTGCTTGTAACTTCCTCTAATGTGTCACTCTTTGACTCTGCCTTTTCCCTTTGCTTGCTGTCATCTACTATCTTTCTGCCTTTCCGGTCCATTCTCCTGCCTTTTTTCAAGAAGCATTTTCAAAAAAGATTTCCTACAGCCGAAGTCGGACATGCTGGGACTAATTATTTCTTACTTAGGCGCATAACGGCAGCATGACGCATCTGCGCTCATAATTGACAGGAAACTGTCTGAGCGATCGAAGAAGAAGAAGAAGACCATGGTTCAGGATGACAAAGATGGCCAATCCTGAAGACTCTTTCTATCAGCTATGTCAATCCTGATTTCAGGAGCATACCTACTGCTAGCTACACCACACTATCATCTTTATCATAATATCACCTGCTTTGCTACCTTTATGTTCAAATCTGTATGTGTAATAGTATGCCTTGCCATGTTTGTATTCTATGTTCGTATAATGTACCAAGGACAGATTGGAAGACTAGGCGTTGCCTAACATCTTTATCCTTGAAAAATAAAGTTAAAGTTTTCAAGTTTTCAAAGCACTACAACAATGCAAAACTGGCAAAAGGAGAAAAAAATGTTAAAACAAAACACAGCACACCATTTTTTTCCCTCCATTTTCAGCCAAACCTATTTTAGTCATATCTTTAGCTAATGCCCTATCAAGTCATATCAACATAAGATTGGAGTGGTTCTTCAACAACAGCTTCATGTGAGAAATCGTTGCTCCTTGGAGTTGGGATTCGGAATGAGCGGCGTGGGAGCAATGCCATTGTACGGCCCAGAAGATGGGACAGCAAACAAAATTAAAAATGCATTGCTCTTCCCCTATTGCGTAAGCTTGCAACCTTTTTTTTTCCTTTCCCCGATTTTTGACATAAAATCAAATCAAAATAATGTCTCCTCCCCTGTCCATTCTCCCTACTCTACCCTTTCTTACTGAGCTCAGACAACAGAACAGTCTGTATAACAGTGGCACAGTGGTAAATGCTGACCTACGTCGTTGCAGCCACAGGCCACACAGCGGTTCTTGGGCATGTGGCGGAGGACAATGAAACAAAGAAAAGTGGCACAGTGGTAAACACTGACCAACGTCATTGCAGCCACAGGCCCCACAGCGATTCATGTGGCGGAGGACAATGAAACAAAGAAAAGTGGCACAGTGGTACTGACCTACGTCGTTGCATCCACAAGCCACACAGCGGTTCTCGGGCATGTGGCGGAGGATAACGAAAAAACAAATAAATGTGGTACATTGGTACTGACCTACGTCGTTGCATCCACAGGCCACACAGCGGTTCTCGGGCATGTGGCGGAGGACAACGAAACGAAACAAAGAAAAGTGGCACAGTGGTAAATGCTGACCTATGTCGTTGCATCCACAGGCCACACATTTAGGCATGTGGCGGAGGACAACAAAACAAAGAAACGAAATGTGGCACAGTGGTACTGACCTACGTCGTTGCATCCACAGGCCACACATCTCAGGCATGTGGCGGAGGACAACAAAACGAAACAAAGAAAAGTGGCACAGTGGTACTGACCTACGTCGTTGCATCCACAGGCCACACAGCGGTTCTCGGGCATGTGGTGGAGGACAACAAAACAAAACAAAGAAATGTGGCACAGTGGTACTGACCTACGTCGTTGCATCCACAGGCCACACAGCGGTTCTCGGGCATGTGGCGGTAGTGGTTCTCCAGGCACACCTCGCAGTTGGGCCCCGCCGTGTTGTCGCGGCAACCCTCGCAATGGCCGCCGTGGCCCGTCTGCGCGTACAGGTCGCGGTCGAAGTAGCAGCGCTCAGACAGCCCGTTGCAGTCGCAGGCTGTTGGGGGAAAAAGGAGAAAATGGTGTGATGATAATATTTTGCATTGCTTGCGGCGCATATTTTGCACTGCGGCTGTTGCTGCCTCCCTCAAAGTGACTTGCCGTATTTTTCGGACTATAAGCGCACCCCCCCTATTTTACACAAAACCCAGATTTTATTAATATGGGTTGGGTTTTTTACTACTATATTATCAATCATATTATAAGGCGCAGGGTTTCAATCTGGTGGAAAGGTATCGCATTAGGCCGTGTACACATATAAGAGGATATTCTAAACCCGTGCGCAATCCATAAATAAGTGAAACAAAGAAGGGAAAAGATTTGCGCACCTGTCCGAATTTCCCCTATATGCGCAAACTTGTATCCTTCTTTCTTCCACTTATTTAGGGTTTTCCGTACGGAACTTACGCGTCTAATGTGAACCCGGCTTTATTGTCCGAAAAATTTGGTACTAAGGTTAAGCTTATCCCTTGTTCAAATTCATCTTAACAGCATTTAACAGCCTGGTTCAGGCCTAAGTAGTCACCCATGACTGAAATTCTAACAGTGCTCGTGCCTTCTAGGCTTTTGATTGATTGTTTTTTTGTAGAAAAGAAACAATCAGTTGATTCATCAATTTTACTTCAAAAGTCCTAGTAAAGATGAAAATTTAGGTTTCCTTTTTGATTTTTTTGTTCTTTACATCTTCATCTGTTGTTTTCAACAGTATACTATCAAAAGAAATACAATTAAAATCCAGTCAAAGACTACTGATTGTCAAGAATCAGCCTGCTTAGCAAATACTCAGATTTAGGTCCTATCAGGATCAAGACAAAAGAAATCTACTTAGTTCTATAATCTCTTCACCCTCTGTCAATTCTGTTTGTATACTGGCTCAAGACTCTTCTATACGTCACTGGTTAGGTTTCAGTATTTCACGTGTTTAGTTAAGGGATTAAATATCTTCAGATGAGTTCTAGGCATATGATGCGCTGCCTCTCTTGTCCATTGAATTCCAGTTGATAACAGACCGATATACAAAGCACCTTCAGCACAGTTTTAGGCATAATGATGTGCTGCCTTTCTCCTCCATTGAATTCCAGTTCATAACAGACCGATATACAAAGCATCTTCAGCACAGTTTTAGGCATATGATGTGCTGCCTCTCTCCTCCATTGAATTCCAGTTCATAACAGACCGATATACAAAGCATCTTCAGCACAGTTTTAGGCATATGATGTGCTGCCTCTCTCCTCCATTGAATTCCAGTTCATAACAGACCGATATACAAAGCATCTTCAGCACAGTTTTAGGCATATGATGTGCTGCCTCTCTCCTCCATTGAATTCCAGTTGATAACAGACCGATATACAAAGCATCTTCAGCACAGTTTTAGGCATATGATGTGCTGCCTCTCTCCTCCATTGAATTCCAGTTCATAACAGACCGATATACAAAGCATCTTCAGCACAGTTTTAGGCATAATGATGTGCTGCCTCTCTCCTCCATTGAATTCCAGTTCATAACAGACCGATATACAAAGCATCTTCAGCACAGTTTTAGGCATAATGATGTGCTGCCTCTCTCCTCCATTGAATTCCAGTTCATAACAGACCGATATACAAAGCATCTTCAGCACAGTTTTAGGCATAATGATGTGCTGCCTCTCTCCTCCATTGAATTCCAGTTCATAACAGACCGATATACAAAGCATCTTCAGCACAGTTTTAGGCATAATGATGTGCTGCCTCTCTCCTCCATTGAATTCCAGTTGATAACAGACCGATATACAAAGCATCTTCAGCACAGTTTTAGGCATAATGATGTGCTGCCTCTCTCCTCCATTGAATTCCAGTTCATAACAGACCGATATACAAAGCATCTTCAGCACAGTTTTAGGCATAATGATGTGCTGCCTCTCTCCTCCATTGAATTCCAGTTCATAACAGACCGATATACAAAGCATCTTCAGCAGTTTTAGGCATATGATGTGCTGCCTTTCTCCTCCATTGAATTCCAGTTCATAACAGACCGATATACAAAGCATCTTCAGCACAGTTTTAGGCATATGATGTGCTGCCTCTCTCCTCCATTGAATTCCAGTTCATAACAGACCGATATACAAAGCATCTTCAGCACAGTTTTAGGCATATGATGCGCTGCCTCTCTCCTCCATTGAATTCCAGTTGATAACAGACCGATATACAAAGCATCTTCAGCACAGTTTTAGGCATAATGATGTGCTGCCTCTCTCCTCCATTGAATTCCAGTTGATAACAGACCGATATACAAAGCATCTTCAGCATTTTAGTTTTAGGCATATGATGCGCTGCCTCTCTCCTCCATTGAATTCCAGTTCATAACAGACCGATATACAAAGCATCTTCAGCACAGTTTTAGGCATATGATGCGCTGCCTCTCTCCTCCATTGAATTCCAGTTCATAACAGACCGATATACAAAGCATCTTCAGCACAGTTTTAGGCATAATGATGTGCTGCCTCTCTCCTCCATTGAATTCCAGTTCATAACAGACCGATATACAAAGCATCTTCAGCACAGTTTTAGGCATAATGATGTGCTGCCTCTCTCCTCCATTGAATTCCAGTTCATAACAGACCGATATACAAAGCATTGAGCTTTAAGGTAATGCGCTATATAGGTTTCCTAAATAAATAAATGACTTTTGAAAACAAGTCACACAGTTATAGAAGATTTTGATGATTTAGAACTTGGGATATTTTAACATCTTTTAAGAAATGTGCCTGTGGGCACACGCACGCACACGCACACAAACACACACGATGCAAGTACACAAACACAGACAATACGAAAGCAAGCATAAACACATTCTTCTGAAAGGACATAATCAAAATTAATAATTCAAAAGAAAAGAAAAGAAAAGAACAAAACTATGAGAAGAAAACTATCACGATCCAATATGCACAGTCGCTACCCTCAAACATCCCCCCTCACCCTTAATTAGGCATGGTACTATTAGGTACGGTACTATTAGGTACAGTACTTTATAATCACAGAGGCGTCTCTGTGAAATTCGGGTCGCTCCCACCTTGAGAGCGCGTCGCAGTCAGAAGCGCGCCACCCTTTTTTTTTGGAATGCGATTTTTGTGTGATTGATGAGGAAGGAAAGGGGGAGGTGGTAACTTTTGACCAAATTACAACTTTTTCTTGCCATTGGGTTTAACGTGTGCTAAGTGCATGGGCACACGGGACCTCAGTTTATTGTCTCATCCGAAAGACTCCACGTTCAGACCGTAAGGCCTAGTGTAAAGTGAGAGGACAAATCCCCTGTACCCAGGTTCGAACTCGGGTTTACTTGACACGAGGCGAACGCGATACCTCTGTGCCACTCTACACCCTCACAGAGCAAGTCATCAAAATGCGCTTTGAATGAAAACGGTGACAGACCTGTAGCACACAGAACATCAACATAATAATATGGAAAACGTGCAAAGAACTAAGTAGAACTTCAAAACATCAAAGCAAACTAAAGTAAGGGCCTGTTCACATTAGATCTGCAATCCGCAAGTTCCGTAGCAAAGCCCCAATCGCTTAGCTCATTCCAGACGCATTCCGAGTACACTTGGAACAACGATTTTTGAGTTTAAAACTTGTCTAAATCTGTGGGTGTTTTTCTCTCAATCCAAACCACGTTTTTCGAGCTACTTCTCTTCATCACTCTCCCAGCTTTCGTTTGACTTTCACTTATGTTTGGCACTTCTATTTCAATTTTTAATGTTGAAAATGTCACAACAACAAATTTTAAATCTGCTCTACACGAGCCTCAGAAACCTGTGCATGGCGAAAGCCGATACGCGATGTTAAACTGAACTTCCATTAGTGTTTTTTAAGCAGTAATACATTTTATATCGCTTCTGATCGCTTCTCGGCCTTTTGGCTAAGACAGTGATTCAGGAACATAAATTTTTGTTTATACCCAGGTTTGTTTGTTCAGCCCGTCGTACATGGCGAAAGCCGATACGCGACGTTAAACTGAACTTCCATCCATTAGTGTTGAGAGAGTTAAAAAATAAGGGCATGGGATTGTGGATGAGTTTCTGTGTCTGTTTATTTCTAATAATTGGGTTTCCATACGGAACGTGCAGATTGCGGGTCTGATGTGCACAGGCCCTAAGAAGCGAAACAAAATAATAAAACAAACAAATAACCAACTTTCACTCGGAAAGTTTGAACAAAAACTCAATTGTTCAATAATAGTAATCAACACATTTTCTTTCCTGTGGTTCTTTTTCATTCCCATAAATGACAAGGGCATCGCAGAGCGGCAGCAACGCATTGTGACAATGCAAACCCGGCCAGAGTTATGTCCTCTCCCCCCCCCCCACCCCCCAATAAACACACCACTTTCCACCCTTACAGAACGCAATACACAGCCCAAAATTTGAAGCAATTCTGTTCAGTAGTTCATGAGATACAGCTGAACTTTTATGCAAACTTCCTTGCACCATGTCCTCTCCCCCCCCCCCCCCCACCCCCCAATAAACACACCACTTTCCACCCTTACAGAACGCATAAAATACATAGCCCAAAATTTGAAGCGATTCTGTTCAGTAGTTCACGACATACAGCTGAACGTTTATACAAACTTCCTTGCACCATGTCCTCCCCCCCCCCCCCCCCACCCCCCAATAAACACACCACTTTCCACCCTTACAGAACACATAAAATACATAGCCCAAAATTTGAAGCGATTCTGTTCAGTAGTTCACGAGATACCGCTGAACTTTTATACAAACTTCCTTGCACCATGGTACACCACCACACAAAATTTGAAGCGATTCTGTTCACCAGTTCACGAGATAAAGCTGGGGGGAAATTACATAGCCCAAAGAAGGAAATTTCGTTTTTCAAGGTCAAACTTCAAGGTCAATGTCAGCACGGTGTTGATTAATGAAAGGAAGCTTCCTTTTCAAGCTGTCTACCCCTCTGCCAATTTTAATCAAAATCCAAACAGTAGTTTTTAAGATAACCGATAGACAGACACACACACACACAAACCGATCGCAATACCTCGGCCTCTGGCCGGGTAAAAATGAAAACTCTGAGCCACTTATCTATTACAAATTATAAAAAAGAAACAAAACTTCTGAAACAAACAATTGAACACAAGAATGAAAAACATGAAAGCCTTTGACGAATGAATTAGAAACTTACCAAAGGTCTTTTTTCCTCTGTGTCTGCATGCGGGTGAAAACATTGGCAGAGGTATGAATAACAGCAAATTGAAGCAATTTTAAAAAAAAGCCTGAATATAACCACTCACAATTAAGGCAACAAACGCTCTCAGTATGCCGTGCTCACATTACATGCACAACGTCGCATCAAATCAGGGTCTGCTATCCAAAGACCCTATTCTCTTAATTTTAGGATAGGCCTTAATAGGCCTTGCTTCATCAAGTCACAGAGAAATCCCCAATATTGCAGACTTTTTTTTCTTCTCTACCCAGGTAAGCTTAATGGACATTTTTGGTTGAAAAAATAGCTGGCGGCGAAAGGGTTAAACTTCTTTGCTTTTTTTGTTCTACCTACCTTGGCCGGTTCCAAGAACTAAATAGTTTCGTTTCATCTATATTTTGACCGCCATTGTCACTACTGATTACATAATGACAGCTCAGCGATGGCTACAGGCATCAGAATTGTCTGATGTCCAATCCTCTGCAGACCTGTTTACCCCCTACACAAGTCTTGAGTAGTCTGGATACCTGAAATGAGTACTTTAGGTGCAAAATGTGTAGTTTTATAAATTAAACCATACAAAACTGTTTAACTCAAAATGAGTAGTAATGGTGGATTTTTATTAATCCTACTATCTATTTAACTAAATACTTACCAACACTTGAAACAATTGCATTCGCCTAACGCGACCTGGGGCTATACCATAGCATATAGAAAAACGAAAGTAGCTCATGGCCTTGACCTCTAACCGGATATGGATGGCGAGTTATGCCCCCTTCCGGTCAACAGTGGCTAGGCCAATGAGCGTCTACCTTCTTCATTCTGGATTTACCAGAAAGCATAAAAGCACTATTTTCAGTTTTGAAGAGTAGTAGAGGTCCAAATTGAGTAGAATACTACTCGAAAAGAGTAGAGTAAACAGGTCTGCGCTCTGAAAACCGCGGTACAGGGGCCATCAAGACCCCAGAGAGCCGAGGAGCAACACTCAGACCTGCCACATTCTGAGAATAAAAAAGAGGAGCGAGAATCTAGGGGCTGGCACTGGCCCCCCAGTAAAATCCATTGCCACTTGGAAATGTGCGGCCTTCTCTTTTGTTCTTCAAACATGCAGTCGTTTTTGTCAGTTTGAGATCCATTTTAGAGTAAGAAATATTGACCATTGTCAATTTGAGATCCATTTTAGAGAAAGAAATATTGACCAATCTACAACATTTGTTGGTCATTTAGCCTGATAGGCCTATGCTTCGTGTGGCCCCTCACTGTCTCATGCTGACCCTTAGATGTCCATTAGCTGGTGCTTTGAATGCATGCTCTTTGTTGTGAAATTGAGTGGAAAATGTAAACAAGACAGATTTTAAAATATAGGAGCTGGGGAGGTTGCAAGAGGGGCTAGGAGCAATGCTCAACATATCTGAGCTGCTCCTCTGAAATCGGAGCAAGTGGCAGGTCTGAACACTGAAATCAGTCCCCCACATGACAAAAATGGCATCTTTCATCAACAAATAACTTATAAATGATATTTGGCTGTGAAGTTTATGTTCAGAAACAAAGGCAAAACATCTGCCAGCAACTCTCAATCCTCTGAAAACTGCCAATCCTGACAACAGACGATTTTCTGGAGAGAAAAAAAACCGAGGGGAGAGCATTTCGTGAATTTTAAATAATGAGGGGCGGCCAGTGGCCACAAACTGATAGAACTTGCATCTGCGCCTTATAATATGACTAATAAAATAGTAAGAAAATATAATAACAAAATACAGGCATCAGAACAGTCTGAAGACCAATCCTCTGAAAACTGCGGTAAAGGGCCATCAAGGCCCTAGACTGAAGAGATACAACATTGAAATGAGATCCGAACACCATCAAAAAGGCTTAATATAGTGAGAAATCACTTTAAAATGCTATTTAACACAAAGGATAACACTGAATAAAAAGGCAAAACCTCTGACAAGATAAGTCAATCCTCTGTCCGAAATTCGTAATCCTCTGAAATCCTCTGATCCTCTGACAATTCTGATGCCTGAAAATAAGAAATTTGGGTAAAATTTGGGGGGGTGCGCCTTATACAAAGCTGCGCCTTATTGTCCGAAAAATATGGAAAGATTCCTTTTTGCTCAATCGAACTGTCTTCATTCTTCTCCTCATCCTATAAACGTCAATAATCACTGTCATGACTCACGCTGGCACTCGTTGGCGTCGCGGTCTGTGGCGCGGGTCCAGGGCCGGTCGTTGTAGAAGGGCAGGCACTCTCCGCAGTCGGGCCCCGCGGTGAAGTGCTCGCACTGGCACACCAGCCGGTCCTCCAGGTTCTGGTCCCGGATGATCTCGCACGAGCTGCCGTGACCGTTACACTTGCACCTGGGAAAAGGCAAGCACATAGACTCAGACCTGTTCACCCCCTACACAAGTGTTGAGCATGTGAAGAAACGAAGATGACTGCTGGGTTCAATAAAATTCACAACAAATTAAAACATAATTGTTTTCCTTTGTTCTTTCATAGTTTGAGAATACGTCATACTCACTGATGAATGTGCACATAAGGCTATCCTTTATATGATCATGCACAGAGCAAGAGGGTGTACAAGAAAATGAATAGAGAATGGGATAGATAGTGGGAAATGAAATAATCGGAAGAGAGAGAGAGAGAGAGAGAGAGAGAGAGAGAGAGAGAGAGAGAGAGAGAGAGAGAGAGAGAGAGAGAGAGAGAGAGAGAGAGAGAGAGAGAGAGAGAGAGAGAGAGAGAGAGAGACAGAGAGAGAGAGTGAACTTTTCTACAATACTGTCTGTTTTGGACAATCCAATCTGGTAGATCTTTATTTCATATTAATCGTCGTAAGTTTATTTGTCATCATTTTTACTTAAGTGATGTCACTGTCCACCGTAAAAAATTTGTATTGCATCACAAGTTGTTTACGTCTTTACGTCATGTGTGTCACTATGTCATATCTATTTTTAGCACTGGACAACGGGTTGAACCCTATTTTCCTAATTTTGGGAGGCAAGGATATGCCTAATGTTATGCATGTCACAGATGAATTCGCAATATTGCAGAAATATTTTGTTCTCTAGCCAGTTAAGAGGTTAATGGTATTTTTTGGCTGAAAAATGGCTGGCGGCGAAAGGGTTAAACCATCAATGTTCACTGAAAATGAGTAATTAGAGCATTATTTTCAATTTTGAAGAGTAGTAGAGGTCCAAATTGAGTAGAATACTACTCGAAAATAGTACAGTAAACAGGTCTGACATACTGTAAAAATGACAGAATGCGAAAAATTGGGAGACTTGAACAAAAGTGGTAAAAATGGAAGAATGCGAAACATTGGGAGACTTCAACTGAACAATTTCAAAAAAAGGAAAAAAAAGTGGCAAAAATGACAACGCAAAAAATTGGGAGACTTGAACTGAACAAAAGCGGCAAAAATGACAGAATGCAAAAAAATTGGGAGACTTGAACTGAACAAAAGCGGCAAAAATGACAGAATGCAAAAAAATTGGGAGACTTGAACTGAACAAAAGTGGAATCCAAGTTTTATAAAAGAGCCTTATATCTGTGTTGTTAAAAATTCGGGACTTTACTGGTGTTGCACTGCCTCTGGGCATTGCCTCCATGATCGTTCCCAACATTTCTATATCTACTAATGTCCCATATGTGTCTGTTCCAGACCGGAGGGCGTTAAACAGATTTTCATATAAAAGAGCCTTCGTTGAAAGATTCTAAGCTAATAGAAGCCAAAGCTTCAGATTGTCAGCGGGCCCGGGTCATTGACCCATACTGATGGTGATTTGACCCCTCATTTTGTGCAACCAGGGGTCATCTAAGTTTAATACTGCAGTAACACACTATTGGTCCACTGTTTTGGAAATTGACCCATCATTTTCTGTAATCAGGAGTCATATGACCCAAGGGTAAAGGTCAAGATGTGCCACCCCCCCTGCATTTCTCGGTTAATTGTATTTTTCTGTTTTTGCCTTTCTTACCATACATACAGCTGTATTTTAGGAACATTTTTTGCTAATAACCTTTTTGGAATACTAACCCTATCCCTAACCCCCACCCTATAAGACGGAAAAACGCAACGAACCACAACTGTGACAAATTGCGGTGTGCTGCAGTACATAGTGGGGGGTAGGGTTAGGTTTAGGGCTAGGGTTATGGATAGGGTTAGTATTCCAAAAAGGTTATTAGCTAAAAATGTTCCTAAAATACAGCTTTATCTATGGTAAGAAAGGCAAAAACGGAAAAACACAATTAAGCGAGAAATGTAGGGGGGTGGCACATCTTGACCTTTACCGACCCAGGTAGTTTAAAAACAATCTGAAGTTCTAACTGAAGCTAACATTTTGTTTGCTTGCTTACTTTTTTTTTATACTATAAAGCATGCACCTTAATGTAAGCCACACACACACATTTTACACAAAAGTCAGATTTTATTATTTTTTTATTACTGTCAAATTATGACTAACAAAGTAACAGGGTTTCAATCTAGGGGAAAAGTATCGACCTCCCTTATAAGACCTTCAAAAATCTTAAAAAATGAGGTCTTATAAGGGAGGTAATATTAATACTTACAAAGAAGGGCAATGTTTCAGAGAAGTAGGTCTTATGTAGAGAGAAAACAACACCCAAACGCCCATGTTTGTAGCCCGGTAATATTTTGGAATACCTTGATCGAACACCAACTTACTATTATTATTATTAGAAGTAGGTCTTATGTGGGGGGGGGGGGGGGGGGGGGGGAGTCTTATAATGGGAGGTCTTATAAGGGAGGTTCCACTGTAATAGTCCGAAAAATATGGTACTTAACTTTGATTGTCGTTTGAACCCCTTCACTGCCCCATCATTCTTTCTTGAAGGAATGTTTTAACCCCTTCACTGCCCCATCATTCTTTCTTGAAGGAACGTTTTAACCCCTTCACTGCCCCATCATTCTTTCTTGAAGGAATGCTTTAACCCCTTCACTGCCCCATCATTCTTATCTTTCTTGAAGGAATGTTTTAACCCCTTCACTGCCCCATCATTCTTTCTTGAAGGAATGCTTTAACCCCTTCACTGCCCCATCATTCTTTCTTGAAGGAATGTTTTAACCCCTTCACTGCCCCATCATTCTTTCTTGAAGGAATGCTTTAACCCCTTCACTGCCCCATCATTCTTTCTTGAAGGAATGCTTTAACCCCTTCACTGCCCCATCATTCTTATCTTTCTCGAAGGAATGTCCAAGTGAAAGCCTATATGCCAAGACATTCCTTTGAATTCATATCTTTGATCACTATGAACGGCATGTGTGTTCATTTATCTTTAACCCCTTGACTGCCACCAATGTATCACATACTGACCCGATGACATCATCAGATGAAGAGGAATAACTCTGATATGCTGGCTTTTGCTCTAACACAGTCAAAGAGTTATATATCCCCAGACCTTTTTTGCCAGATTGGCTCTATCAGTTGTCTTTTTCATGGCATGATTTGTACAATGATTTTTTCTTTAATTCTCTCTGGCAGTCAAGGGGTTAAAAGTGATATAAGCTATGCCTAGTTTAATTCAACATAAATCCTGCGAGAATTAACAAAAATCACCCTTACCTGGCTCCTACAGCCAAGTCAGAGATGGCGTAGAAGTAGGACTTGAGCACCTTGGGGTCGCCGAACACCTCGTCGCCAAACGTGTTCATGCGCGTCAGCACTATCTTGACGTCCGAGGCCGTCACCCATTCCTACAACACACACACAAACACGATTCATATTAACACACTACAACATCAAACATCTCGTCGCTAAATGTGTTCATGACTGCTAGAACCAACATCAAACATCTCGTCACCAAATGTGTTTATGATTGTTAGAACCATACAACACAATTCATATAACACACTACAACATCAAACACCTCGTCACAAAAACCTGTTCACACGCGTCAGCACTATTTTGATGTCCGAGGCCGTCACCATGGGTGCTGCTGGGAAATTTTTTTAATCCTGCCCCGGCGGAATGCAGGGGCAGCGCACACACACACACATTTATTGTTCTTTTTTCACCTCTCTAGACAATAACAAGTGCTACATTCTTTTGAATATAGCAAATGCTTATATAGGTCCTTTTAATTGTACAAGCTTGTGTAAGAGAATCGTTGTTTCTCAAATTCTCATAATCCGGCGACGCCGGCTCTAGGCAATTTAAAAATCCTGCAATTCAGGACATCCTGAAAGAAGGAGCATCCATGCGTCACCCATTCTTACAACAACAAACACGCACAATATAATTTAACTCAAAATGAAGAAGATTTTTTTTTAACTTTTCCTTTCAATATTAAAGTTTACTACTCATGCAGCTTCATTAGGATTCACCTCTTATAGAGGCTTATTTTATTCAAGCCCATTGTGTGCTTACTCTTTTTCCTTTCTCTTACTCTTTCGTATTTCAACCTGTCTTTATCATAATACCTGCTTTGCTACCTTTATGTTCAACTAGCGCAACGCCCCGTACCGGTAACGCCCAGTACCGGTAACGACTTGTACAGGTAACGCCAAGTACCGGTACCGCCGAGTACCGGTTTCGCCGGGTCGGCAAAATATTATATTTTTACTTTTGTGGCTGAAAATAAACAATTTTTACCCCTACCACTTTCAAGGCCTACCGATCTCCATGACCTTGACCTTGACCTTGATCGGTATGCAATCAACAGAAGAACCATAAGCCAAAGTACCTACATGCCAAGTTTGAAGTCCCTAAGACCAACGGTGTGGACGTTATAGCCCCTTAAAGATTGTCGGTTTTCAAGGTCATACGCCAAGGTGAAGGTCATGACGGCGATAATTTATGCTCGGATGCCTTCTCTCATGGTGAACGCCACTACACAAAACTGGAAACGATTCGGTAAAGCAGTTCGGGAGATATGCGTGGGACAGTAAAACCCAATCATTAGACCCCTATCACTTTCAAGGCATACCGATCTCCCTGACCTTGACCTTCATTGGTACGCCATCATCAGAACGGCCATAAGCGAAAGTACATCCATGCCAAGTTTCAAGACTCTAGGACCTGCGGTGTGGAAGTTATGGCCCCTTAACGATTTTCGGTCCCCCCCCCCCCCTCCCCACGACCCCTTGGCAAAGGTTTCCGAAAAGTAAGGATGGGCATGACCTTCGGAGGGTGCCAAGGATGCTTGATACCAAATTTAGTGTCAATCGGTTGAGAACTGTGGCCGTGCATAAGGGACACACAGACAGACAGACAAGACAGACATACAGATTTCGAAAATATATATAAGACTAGCGCAACGCCCCGTACCGGTAACGCCTAGTACTGGTAATGCCTTGTACAGGTAACGCCAAGTACCGGTACCGCTGAGTACCGGTTTCGCCGGGTCCGCAAAATATTATATTTTTACTTTTGTGGCTGAAAATAAAATAAATTTTGACCCCTACCACTTTCAAGGCCTACCGATCTCCATGACCTTGACCTTGACCTTTATGCAATCATCAGAACAACCATAAGGCAAAGGACCTACATGCCAAGTTTGAAGTCCCTAAGACCAACGGTGTGGACGTTATAGCCCCTTAAAGATTGTCGGTTTCCAAGGTCATACGCCAAAGTGAAGGTCATGACGGTGATAATTTATGCGCGATGCCTTCTCTCATGGTGACACGCCACCACACAAACTGGAAACGATTCGGTAAAGCAGTTCGGGAGATATGTGTGGGACAGTAAAACCCAATCATTAGACCCCTACCACTTTCAAGGCATACCGATCTCCCTGACCTTGACCTTCATTGGTACGCCATCATCAGAACGGCCATAAGCGAAAGTACATCCATGCCAAGTTTCAAGACTCTAGGACCTGCGGTGTGGAAGTTATGGCCCCTTAACGATTTTCGGTCCCCCCCCTCCCCACGACCCCTTGGCGGAGGTTTCCGAAAACGGCATGACCTTCGGAGGGTGCCAAGGATGCTTGATACCAAATTTGGTGTTGATCGGTTGAGAACTGTGGCCGTGCATAAGGGACACACAGACAGACAGACAGACAGACATACAGATTTCAAAAATATATATAAGATTATGTATGTGTAATTTTATGCCTTGCCATGTTTGTATTCTATGTTCGTATATGTACAAAGGTGCTACCTTTATGTTCAAATCTGTATGTGTAATATCATGCCTTGCCATGTTTGTATTCTATGTTCGTATATGTACCAAGGACAGATTGGAAGACTAGGCGTTGCCCAAAATCTTTATCCTTGAAAAATAAAGTTCAAGTTTTCAAGTTTTCCCTCAATAACAAAAAAAAATATTAAAAAAATTGTTTGTTCGTTCGTTCGTTCATTAAATATAAGCCCATAAATAATTGTGAACTGGTTTTCCTTCTTTTTTTTTTATGGCAAAGGGAGTAGAGTTTGAGGGGGTTCTCTGATGACTCAGACTCAGAGGTAGCACAGAGAATTAAAAGTACACAAGGTATAATGGGTCTAGGGCCAGACAAAAATACAGTACAGCTACAGTAGAACCTCCATTATAAGACCTTAAAAAATAATCCAAAATGAGGTCTTATAAGGGAGGGGTCTTAAAGGGAGGTAATTTTAATACAAAGAAAGGCAATATATCAGACGAGCAGGTCTTATATGAGAGGGAGTCTTATAATAGGAGGTCTTATAAGGGAGGTTCCACTGTATTTCATGTTGTTAAGGGACAGAACAGAGGTAGAGTGGAACTTCCCTTATAAGACCCCCCTCCCATTATAAGACTCCCTCCCTTTAAAGACCCCGCACGTCACGTGTCACATTCCCTCTTATGCTTAAGAACATTTCTTAAGATTCCTTACTAGCTATAAGAGGGAATACACGTGAAAACCGTGATTTTGACACGTGACGTGTGGGGTCTTTAAGACCTACTTCTCTGAGACATTGCCCTTCTTTGTAAGTATCCAGATTACCTCCCTTATACAACTCCTTACCATTTAACCCTTTTGCTGCAAGCCATTTTTCAGCCAAAAAATACCATTAAACTTAACTGGGTAGAGAAAATAAAATATCTGCAATATTGGGAATTCCTCTGTGACATGTATAACATTAGGCCTATCCTTACCTCCCAAAATTAAGAAAACAGGGTCTTTGGATAACAGGTCCTGATTTGATGCCTTTTAGTGACATGGGTGTTAAACCATTGTGGTGCTAAAATGCGACATTGGCGGTGAAAGGGTTAAGACAGATATTCTAGGGGAAGATAAGCATCCGGTCTCTTTTCCCTATATGAGTAGTGAGGACAGAAACACCAGTTATGTCCCTTTTAAACAGGACACATTTTGCACGTCGACAGGCCAGTTGAATTCTCCGTTCAAGTTCCAGTCTGAGTTTTTGGATAGCCTCCACTGTGAATGATGTACGGTCGCCACTAACGATAACTCTATCAGCCCGGTTCGCCGAGCTCTTTAAGTAGTCCATCTTACCCTTTTAGAATATCTTTGGTTAAGACCTCATTTTGCATGATTTTTTAAGGTCTTATAAGGGACGTTCCACTGTATTCGATTCTTTTCTGTTCTGTATGTATTCCTGCTGCCCACTTACTACACAATCCCACCCCAACCCAACCTCTTTGAAATATGTCTACATTCTTTCTTGCCTTTCAGTAGTGCTGCTTGTCTGCCAGCAATTTGTGTATCATAAAAACACTTTTACAACCCACTCTCCAAATACAGGTTAAGTTTGTACACACATACCAAACACAGAGAGAAAGGGGGAGATGGGGGGGGGGGGGAGAGAGAGAGAGAGAAAGAGAGAGAGAGAGAGAGGAGAGGGGGGGTCCTAGCAGAATTGCAGACACCCACTCACCAATACGTTTACACACACACACACACACACACACTCACTCACTCACTCACTCACTCACTCAATCTCTCTCTCTCTCTCTCTCTCCTCTCCACTATTTCACTGTCTTATACTATAAGACTATAAGTTATAGTCAGGACCCCAATGTAATCCTGAGTTAGGTCAGTGGGTGAAATTGTCTCCCCCCCCCCCCCCCCCCCTAATAAATTAAGCCCAACAAGGGGAACAAATCCTGTGGGCTACGCACCATCGACCACAGTCACAACACGCCCCAGTCAGGCAACCAGACAGCCAGACGTTTGTAACCGGCTTCAACCCACACACAAAGTAAAATTTTTTTTTAAAAACCCACGCCATGCCACACCACATCACACCACACCACACCACACACACATAGAGGGTGACAGAGACACAATGACATAGACACACAGATACACGCATGCACACACACACACACACACAGAGGATGACAGAGACACAATGACATAGACACACAGATACACGCATGCACACGCATGCACACGCATGCACACACACACACACACATAGAGGGTGACAGAGACACAATGACATAGACACACAGATACATGCACACACACACACACACACACACACACACACACACACACACACATAGAGGGTGACAGAGACACAATGACATAGACACACAGATACACGCATTGCACACACACACACACACATAGAGGGTGACAGAGACACAATGACATAGACACACAGATACATGCATGCACACACACACACACAAATATATATATATATAGAGAGAGAGAGTGGGGGGTGACACACACACACACACAACTTTTGCTATAGGCGCAAGGAAGTGGAAATAACTACCGAAGACAGGGTGGGGTAATGATGTTAAGGTTGGGATAAGGGGTTAAATGGGGGATAAGGGGTTAAATCAGGGAGAGTCTACAGGAAAATTAAAGAGATTAGCATAGGGCAGAGAGGGGGGGGGGGGGGGGGGGTTACAGAAGGGAAGAAAGAGGGACAGGCATGCAGGATGGTGGGTTAATCTTTAATTAAGTACCCGGCTAATAAAGGTTAAGTAGTAGATTCACTATTAGTAGCAGTACAAGTATCACTCTAATCCTCAAAAGTGAAACTGTGGAACATCCAAAACAAATTTAAGTTTTATAGCGAGCATAGTGTCGGTTTTTGTATCCCTACTATTGGAGAGTCCCAAACCGAATATCTCCAATTCCAACCAACACTTTCTAATTAAAACGGGAAACACACACACACACACACACACACAAACACACTTAAAAGCCACCTGCTTCAAAAAATACATAGAAATGTAATTTACCAAGTGTGACTGAGATTAAATGAAAACCTACAGCCACAGGTAATGAGTGCATTGTGCACAAAGAATAATTAATTACCTATATGTACCAGATGTAAGTGTAAGAATCAGAAATTAATTGACAATATCTGTATATATTTATTATTGGCCACGGTCCCAGTCTGGCCACGGTCCCAGTCTGGCCGGTTGTCTGGCTGTCTACCCACCAAAGCTCTCTCTCTCTCTGTTTTTGTTTTTTCTTCTTTTCTTTTTCTCTCTCTTCGACCTTTTCAGTTGAAATAATGGTCAGAACTGATTTTGTCAACTATATTGGAAGAAGAAGAAAAATGTGAGAGGGAGATAGAATAAATTATGTGCACAGGTTGACTGAAAAGAGTGTATGTACAACACGCGTTGAACACAAACAAGGATTACCAATGGATATAGATAGATGGGCCAAATGTCAGGGCGAGATTCAATTTTATTTTTTTATAAAGTGTGTAATTGTAGGTAAGTAGTAGGCCTATATATGTGTATAGGTTGATCGAAACGAGCATGCACTAAATCAAAATGCAAGGCACACAAACAATGATTACCTTTAGGCAAAGATCTGCCAAATGTGAGTGTGAGATAGAAACATGTACTAATGCGCACAAACAACGATTACCTTTAGGCAAAGATCTGCCAAATGTGAGTGTGAGATAGAAACATGTACTAATGCGCACAAACAACGATTACCTTTAGGCAAAGATCTGCCAAATGTGAGTGTGAGATAGAAATGAGTATGTACTAATGTGCACAAACAACGATTACCTTTAGGCAAAGATCTGCCAAATGTGAGTGTGAGATAGAAATGAGTATGTACTAATGTGCACAAACAACGATTACCTTTAGGCAAAGATCTGCCAAATGTGAGTGTGAGATAGAAAAGAGTATGTACTAATGTGCACAAACAACGATTACCTTTAGGCAAAGATCTGCCAAATGTGAGTGTGAGATAGAAATGAATACATGTATGTACTAATGCGCACAAACAACGATTACCTTTAGGCAAAGATCTGCCAAATGTGAGTGTGAGATAGAAATGAGTATGTACTAATGAGCACAAACAACGATTACCTTTAGGCAAAGATCTGCCAAATGTGAGTGTGAGATAGAAATGAGTATGTACTAATGTGCACAAACAACGATTACATTTAGGCAAAGATCTGCCAAATGTGAGTGTGAGATAGAAATGAGTATGTACTAATGAGCACAAACAACGATTACCTTTAGGCAAAGATCTGCCAAATGTGAGTGTGAGATAGAAATGAGTATGTACTAATGCACACAAACAACGATTAACTTTAGGCAAAGATCTGCCAAATGTGAGTGTGAGATAGAAATGAGTATGTACTAATGCACACAAACAACGATTAACTTTAGGCAAAGATCTGCCAAATGTGAGTGTGAGATAGAAATGAGTATGTACTAATGTGCACAAACAACGATTACCTTTAGGCAAAGATCTGCCAAATGTGAGTGTGAGATAGAAATGAGTATGTACTAATGCGCACAAACAACGATTACCTTTAGGCAAAGATCTGCCAAATGTGAGTGTGAGATAGAAATGAGTATGTACTAATGCTCACAAACAACGATTAACTTTAGGCAAAGATCTGCCAAATGTGAGTGTGAGATAGAAATGAGTATGTACTAATGCGCACAAACAACGCTTACCTTTAGGCAAAGATCTGCCAAATGTGAGTGTGAGATAGAAATTAGTATGTACTAATGCGCACAAACAACGATTAACTTTAGGCAAAGATCTGCCAAATGTGAGAGTGAGATAGAAATGAGTATGTACTAATGCGCACAAACAATTAACTTTAGGCAAAGATCTGCCAAATGTGAGTGTGAGATAGAAATGAGTATGTACTAATGTGCACAAACAACGATTACCTTTAGGCAAAGATCTGCCAAATGTGAGTGTGAGATAGAAATGAGTATGTACTAATGTGCACAAACAACGATTACCTTTAGGCAAAGATCTGCCAAATGTGAGTGTGAGATAGAAATGAGTATGTACTAATGCGCACAAACAACGCTTACCTTTAGGCAAAGATCTGCCAAATGTGAGTGTGAGATAGAAATGAGTATGTACTAATGCTCACAAACAACGATTAACTTTAGGCAAAGATCTGCCAAATGTGAGTGTGAGATAGAAATGAGTATGTACTAATGCGCACAAACAACGCTTACCTTTAGGCAAAGATCTGCCAAATGTGAGTGTGAGATAGAAATTAGTATGTACTAATGCGCACAAACAACGATTAACTTTAGGCAAAGATCTGCCAAATGTGAGTGTGAGATAGAAATGAGTATGTACTAATGCGCACAAACAATTAACTTTAGGCAAAGATCTGCCAAATGTGAGTGTGAGATAGAAATGAGTATGTACTAATGAGCACAAACAACGATTACCTTTAGGCAAAGATCTGCCAAATGTGAGTGTGAGATAGAAATGAGTATGTACTAATGTGCACAAACAACGATTACCTTTAGGCAAAGATCTGCCAAATGTGAGTGTGAGATAGAAATGAGTATGTACTAATGCGCACAAACAACGATTACCTTTAGGCAAAGATCTGCCAAATGTGAGTGTGAGATAGAAATGAGTATGTACTAATGTGCACAAACAACGATTACCTTTAGGCAAAGATCTGCCAAATGTGAGTGTGAGATAGAAATGAGTATGTACTAATGCGCACAAACAACGTTACCTTTAGGCAAAGATCTGCCAAATGTGAGTGTGAGATAGAAATTAGTATGTACTAATGCGCACAAACAACGATTAACTTTAGGCAAAGATCTGCCAAATGTGAGTGTGAGATAGAAATGAGTATGTACTAATGCGCACAAACAACGATTACCTTTAGGCAAAGATCTGCCAAATGTGAGTGTGAGGTAGAAAAGAGTATGTACTAATGCGCACAAACAACGATTACCTTTAGGCAAAGATCTGCCAAATGTGAGTGTGAGATAGAAATGAGTATGTACTAATGTTTACCTTTAGGCAAAGATCTGCCAAATGTGAGTGTGAGATAGAAATGAGTATGTACTAATGTGCACAAACAACGATTACCTTTAGGCAAAGATCTGCCAAATGTGAGTGTGAGATAGAAATGAGTATGTACTAATGTGCACAAACAACGATTACCTTTAGGCAAAGATCTGCCAAATGTGAGTGTGAGATAGAAATGAGTATGTACTAATGCGCACAAACAACGATTACCTTTAGGCAAAGATCTGCCAAATGTGAGTGTGAGATAGAAATGAGTATGTACTAATGCGCACAAACAACGCTTACCTTTAGGCAAAGATCTGCCAAATGTGAGTGTGAGATAGAAATGAGTATGTACTAATGCTCACAAACAACGATTAACTTTAGGCAAAGATCTGCCAAATGTGAGTGTGAGATAGAAATGAGTATGTACTAATGCGCACAAACAACGATTAACTTTAGGCAAAGATCTGCCAAATGTGAGTGTGAGATAGAAATGAGTATGTACTAATGCGCACAAACAACGATTACCTTTAGGCAAAGATCTGCCAAATGTGAGTGTGAGATAGAAATGAGTATGTACTAATGCTCACAAACAACGATTAACTTTAGGCAAAGATCTGCCAAATGTGAGTGTGAGATAGAAATGAGTATGTACTAATGAGCACAAACAACGATTACCTTTAGGCAAAGATCTGCCAAATGTGAGTGTGAGATAGAAATGAGTATGTACTAATGCGCACAAACAACGCTTACCTTTAGGCAAAGATCTGCCAAATGTGAGTGTGAGATAGAAATTAGTATGTACTAATGCGCACAAACAACGATTAACTTTAGGCAAAGATCTGCCAAATGTGAGTGTGAGATAGAAATGAGTATGTACTAATGCGCACAAACAACGATTACCTTTAGGCAAAGATCTGCCAAATGTGAGTGTGAGATAGAAATGAGTATGTACTAATGCGCACAAACAACGATTACCTTTAGGCAAAGATCTGCCAAATGTGAGTGTGAGATAGAAATGAGTATGTACTAATGAGCACAAACAACGATTACCTTTAGGCAAAGATCTGCCAAATGTGAGTGTGAGATAGAAATGAGTATGTACTAATGTGCACAAACAACGATTACCTTTAGGCAAAGATCTGCCAAATGTGAGTGTGAGATAGAAATGAGTATGTACTAATGCGCACAAACAACGATTACCTTTAGGCAAAGATCTGCCAAATGTGAGTGTGAGATAGAAATGAGTATGTACTAATGCGCACAAACAACGATTACCTTTAGGCAAAGATCTGCCAAATGTGAGTGTGAGATAGAAATGAGTATGTACTAATGCGCACAAACAACGCTTACCTTTAGGCAAAGATCTGCCAAATGTGAGTGTGAGATAGAAATGAGTATGTACTAATGCTCACAAACAACGATTAACTTTAGGCAAAGATCTGCCAAATGTGAGTGTGAGATAGAAATGAGTATGTACTAATGCGCACAAACAACGATTACCTTTAGGCAAAGATCTGCCAAATGTGAGTGTGAGATAGAAATGAGTATGTACTAATGCGCACAAACAACGCTTACCTTTAGGCAAAGATCTGCCAAATGTGAGTGTGAGATAGAAATGAGTATGTACTAATGCTCACAAACAACGATTAACTTTAGGCAAAGATCTGCCAAATGTGAGTGTGAGATAGAAATGAGTATGTACTAATGCGCACAAACAACGCTTACCTTTAGGCAAAGATCTGCCAAATGTGAGTGTGAGATAGAAATTAGTATGTACTAATGCGCACAAACAACGATTAACTTTAGGCAAAGATCTGCCAAATGTGAGTGTGAGATAGAAATGAGTATGTACTAATGCGCACAAACAACGATTACCTTTAGGCAAAGATCTGCCAAATGTGAGTGTGAGGTAGAAAAGAGTATGTACTAATGCGCACAAACAACGATTACCTTTAGGCAAAGATCTGCCAAATGTGAGTGTGAGATAGAAATGAGTATGTACTAATGCGCACAAACAACGATTACCTTTAGGCAAAGATCTGCCAAATGTGAGTGTGAGATAGAAATGAGTATGTACTAATGTGCACAAACAACGATTACATTTAGGCAAAGATCTGCCAAATGTGAGTGTGAGATAGAAATGAGTATGTACTAATGAGCACAAACAACGATTACCTTTAGGCAAAGATCTGCCAAATGTGAGTGTGAGATAGACACTGGTACTAATGCGCACAAACAACGATTACCTTTAGGCAAAGATCTGCCAAATGTGAGAGTGAGATAGAAATGAGTATGTACTAATGAGCACAAACAACGATTACCTTTAGGCAAAGATCTGCCAAATGTGAGAGTGAGATAGAAATGAGTATGTACTAATGTGCACAAACAACGATTACATTTAGGCAAAGATCTGCCAAATGTGAGTGTGAGATAGAAATGAGTATGTACTAATGAGCACAAACAACGATTACCTTTAGGCAAAGATCTGCCAAATGTGAGTGTGAGATAGACACTGGTACTAATGCGCACAAACAACGATTACCTTTAGGCAAAGATCTGCCAAATGTGAGTGTGAGATAGAAATGAGTATGTACTAATGTGCACAAACAATGATTACCCATGGACATAGACTAGAATTTTTTTATACATACAGTGAAAATCGCTTAACTCAAAATTGAAGGGACTGAAATGCTATTTTGAGGTAGCCAATATTTTGAGTTAAGACGACATTTTAGCATACAGATGAGATTGTTAAACTGGGACCAAAAACTTATTGCGAGTTATCCAGTGTTTTTTTTTTAAGCTATCCAGTGTTTTTGTGTTATCGTGTTTTTGTGTTATCGTGTTTTTGTGTTATCGTGTTGACGTATCCAGTGTTTTTTTTTAAACTATCCAGTGTTTTTGAGTTATCCAGTGTTTTTGAGTTATCCAGTGTTTTTGAGTTATCCAGTGTTTTTTGAGTTATCCAGTGTTTTTGAGTTATCCAGTGTTTATCCAGTGTTTTTGAGTTATCCAATGTTTTTGAGTTATCCAGTGTTTTTGATGCTATCCTTTTTATGAGTTAAGTGTTTTTGAGTTATCCAGTGTTTTTGAGGATATCCAGTGTTTTTGAGTTATCCAGTGTTTTTTTGAGTTATCCAGTGTTTTTGAGTTATCCAGTGTTTTTGAGTTATCCAGTGTTTTTGAGTTATCCAGTGTTTTTGAGTTATCCAGTGTTTTTGAGTTATCCAGTGTTTTTGAGTTATCCAGTGTTTTTGAGTTATCCAGTGTTTCTGAGTTATCCAGTGTTTTTTTTTGAGTTATCCAGTGTTTTTGAGTTATCCAGTGTTTCTGAGTTAACCAGTGTTTTGTGAGTTTATCCAGTGTTTTTGAGTTATCCAGTGTTTTTTGAGTTATCCAGTGTTTTTGAGTTATCCAGTGTTTTTTGAGTTATCAGTGTTTTTGAGTTATCCAGTGTTTTTTGAGTTATCCAGTGTTTTTGAGTTATCCAGTGTTTTTGAGTTATCCAGTGTTTTTGAGTTATCCAGTGTTTTTGAGTTATCCAGTGTTTTTGAGTTATCCAGTGTTTTTGAGTTATCCAGTGTTTTTGAGTTATCCAGTGTTTTTGAGTTATCCAGTGTTTTGAGTTATCCAGTGTTTTTGAGTTATCCAGTGTTTTTGAGTTATCCAGTGTTTTTGAGTTATCCAGTGTTTTTGAGTTATCCAGTGTTTTTGAGTTATCCAGTGTTTTTGAGTTATCCAGTGTTTTTGAGTTATCCAGTGTTTTTGAGTTATCCAGTGTTTTTGAGTTATCCAGTGTTTTTGAGTTATCCAGTGTTTTTGAGTTATCCAGTGTTTTTGAGTTATCCAGTGTTTTTGAGTTATCAGGATTTCACAGTATTCACTAAGAAGCAGCATTCCGCTTTGCTCGAGTAAAGGATAGCTTAAAGCCAAAACACCCAACCCATAGAATCGAGTAACGATATTCCGACACTTGCTGTCTCGCGCTACAGGTAGGGGGGACTATATTATTAGTCATATTATAAGGCGCAGGGGTCTCCGTCTGGGGGGAAAAAAGCATAGTCCAAAAAATAAATTATGGTGCAACTTTGCTGGATATAGATCTGCCAACTGTCGAGTGTCGTGAGACTGAATAATAATTTTTTTTAAATGGGTGTTTATAAGTAAATAGGCAAATAGATCGGAGCGAATTCCTTAGTCATAGGGCCCATTTTCTGCGACCTCAGCAGTTTATTACGGATATCTGCGTGCTACCTTGGCACAGAGCCACGGGAGACGTCTGTGCCTACTACTACAATTACCACCGCGGCCTGGCCCCAATTTGCTGGCTGGATGAATGACACACACACACACACACACTGGGTGAATGACACACACAGACACACACACACACTGGGTGAATGACATTCTGCATCATCAAATATCTGGACCTCTGCCAGGTGTGGGAGTACGGTGACACGTTGACGTAAAAAACAAACACTGAATGAATAATTGTGATTGTTGTTTGTTGTTGACGTACCCTGGCTAAAACTAAAAAGACTCCAGGGATCATCCCAACAGCCGATGAAGCGCTTGAACACTGTGGTACAAATGCAATCATGTTGTTGACGTACCCTGGCTAAAATTAAAAGACTCCAGGGATCATCCCAACAGCCGATGAAGCGCTTGAACACTGTGGTACAAATGCAATCATGTTGTTGACGTACCCTGGCTAAAACTAAAAGACTCCAGGGATCATCCCAACTGAACAGCCGATGAAGCGCTTGAACACTGTGGTACAAATGCAATCATGTTGTTGACGTACCCTGGCTAAAACTAAAAGACTCCAGGGAGGGATCATCCCAACCCTGACTCCAGGGATCATCCGAACAGCCGAGATTGCGCTTGAACACTGTGGTACAAATGCAATCATGTTGTTGACGTACCCTGGCTAAAAAAAAGACTCCAGGGATCATCCCAACAGCCGATGAAGCGCTTGAACACTGTGGTACAAATGCAATCATGTTGTTGATGTACCCTGGCTAAAACTAAAAAGACTCCAGGGATCATCCCAAACAGCCGATGAAGCACTTGAACACTGTGGTACAAATGCAATCATGTTGTTGACGTACCCTGGCTAAAACTAAAAAGACTCCAGGGATCATCCCAACAGAACCGATGAAGCGCTTGAACACTGTGGTACAAATGCAATCATGTTGTTGACGTACCCTGGCTAAAACTAAAAAAGACTCCAGGGATCATCCCAACAGCCGATGAAGCGCTTGAACACTGTGGTACAAATACAATCATGTTGTTGATGTACCCTGGCTAAAACTAAAAAGACTCCAGGGATCATCCCAACAGCCCATGAAGCGCTTGAACACTGTGGTACAAATGCAATCATGTTGTTGACGTACCCTGGCTAAAAAGACTCCAGGGATCATCCCAACAGCCCATGAAGCGCTTGAACACTGTGGTACAAATGCAATCATGTTGTTGACGTACCCTGGCTAAAACTAAAGACTCCAGGGATCATCCCAACAGCCGAAGCGCTTGAACACTGTGGTACAAATGCAATCATGTTGTTGACGTACCCTGGCTAAAACTAAAAGACTCCAGGGATCATCCCAACTGAGCCGATGAAGCACTTGAACACTGTGGTACAAATGCAATCATGTTGTTGATGTACCCTGGCTAAAACTAAAAAGACTCCAGGGATCATCCCAACAGCCGATGAAGCGCTTGAACACTGTGGTACAAATGCAAACAGCTACTTGATGAGGCTAAACTATTACTCCAGGGATCATGTGTGTGACAGTTTTTGATTACCCCGTGGTACCAAACTCCGTCTTCGTTGGAGAATAAAAGACTGTGGTTCAATTCATAGTTACTGCAGCTAAGGATGTGAACATTGCAATGTGTGTGTGACCGTTTTTGGTTACCCCCAACTGAACAGCCGACGAAGCACTTGGGGTACCAATGCAGCCACACTGGCGTCTTCGGGGGAGAATAATCGTGGTTCAATTCATAGTTACTGCAGCTAAGGATGGATGAGAACATTTATGTGTGTGTGACCGTTTTTGGTTACCCCGCCACACTCCGTCTTCGGGGGAGAATAATCGTGGTTCAATTCATAGTTACTGCAGCTAAGGATGAGAACATTTATGTGTGTGTGACCGTTTTTGGTTACCCCATGAAGGCAGCCACACTCCGTCTTCGGGGGAGAATAATTGTGGTTCAATTCATAGTTACTGCAGCTAAGGATGAGAACATTTATGTGTGTGTGACCGTTTTTGGTTACCCCATGAAGGCAGCCACACTCCGTCTTCGGGGGAGAATAATTGTGGTTCAATTCATAGTTACTGCAGCTAAGGATGAGAACATTTACGTGTGTGTGACCGTTTTTGGTTACCCCGCCATGAGGCAGCCACACTCCGTCTTCGGGGGAGAATAATTGTGGTTCAATTCATAGTTACTGCAGCTAAGGATGAGAACATTTATGTGTGTGTGACCGTTTTTGGTTACCCCATGAAGGCAGCCACACTCCGTCTTCGGGGGAGAATAATTGTGGTTCAATTCATAGTTACTGCAGCTAAGGATGAGAACATTTATGTGTGTGAATGACCGTTTTTGGTTACCCCATCACGTAAGCAGCCACACTCCGTCTTCGGGGGAGAATAATCGTGATTCAATTCATAGTTACTGCAGCTAAGGATGAGAACATTTTATGTGTGTGTGACCGTTTTTGGTTACCCCACACAGGCAGCCACTACTCCGTCTTCGGGGGAGAGCTAATTTGTGATTCAAGAGAGATAGAGACTGATCCCTTACTGAGACAAACAGGTTGCAAAGACTCATGAGAGAGAGACTGTATTTGCTACACGTAGAGTGATGAGCTCAGACGGGACATAAACTATGATAAAGAATCGTTTTGCTAAGTTTTGTACTGGTCAGTTATAGGTTCTGGAGAATGGAACACAAATACACAAACAAGAAGCACTCACCTATGCACATGCGCGTGTGCACGCACACACACACACTGTCACAAACACACACTTTGATCCTGTAAGCCAGGTACAGAGTATACATTTGAAGTGATGGTGTAGTCAGAGAGAGGTTTTTAACCCACTTTAAATGAGAGAGAGAGAGAGAGCAATTTTTCTCAGAGAGAGAGAGAGAGAGATGACGCTCGAGTGAGTGAGGAGAGAGGAGAGAGAGAGAGAGAGAGAGAGAGAGAGAGAGAGAGAGAGAGAGAGAGAGAGAGAGAGAGAGAGAGAGAGAGAGAGAGAGAGAGAGAGAGAGAGAGAGAGTGTGCAGAGAGAGACAGGTATGGTCAAACACACACACACATACACAGAGACACACACACACAGCACAGGTATGGTCAAGCACACACAGAGACACAGACACACACACACAAAGGCCACACCTCTCTTAATTAATAACCTCTCTCCACCCCCACCCCTCCTTTATCTAACCCATTTCTTACTCTACTCTCCCCCTCTACCATCACTCAGACCTAAAACACAGTCCGCAGTACACACTTTAGACACCCTCCTCATATCTACAACCCTCAATCTCAACGTCTGCTTTTTTCAGCTTCCAGAAAACAACCTTAGGCTGATCCTAACCCTATCCCTTTCCCGATAATGGCAGAATGTTTGCTTCTCAGTGACAATTTTCTTCTTCTTCTTCTTCTTCTTCTGTGTTCCCAGGCCATATGGCCACAAATTATATATAATGGGTAAGGTACGTATGTGTCTGGTTTTGTTTTCACTGGTCTCCCCGCTGCGTACAGTCAACACATTCAGATTTCGGAGGAGCTCAAAGGAGAAAAATTATTTGGAAGATTTTTTTGAAAAAAGGCAGGAGAATGGGGCAAATAAGTCAGAAAGATAGTAGATGATAGAAAGCAAAGGGAAAAGGCAGAGTCAAAGAGAGTGGCAGATTAGAGGAAGCTACAAGCACAGAACTTCCAGAAGGTGGGGGAACTATTTTTACAAAAGACCCCCGGTATCCCCACAGGGAAAGAAAACTTTCAAAGGGAAAGGTTTGAGAGGGGGGGGGGGGGGCGTAAAGAACAAGATAGCCGGAAGAGTGGAGGAGGAGGAGGGAGTAAGGAAGCTGTGAAGTGGTCTGCACATTAAAAGTGCTGCTTGACCTCGAGGGAGCCAGCCTGCTCAAAGGGGATCTGGTTTTTTCTTTATTTATTGTACAGGGCCAGCTTATGCTGGAACTTGGCACACCTAACCACGCATGCATGCATGCATCACTATTTCCATGTGTGCTCAACCTTGGCTGGACCGGACAAGGAATAAGTAAGAAATAATAACTTCTGGTACTGACCCTTTCTCTTCGCCCCAGCCCTCATCGTCAAAGCCAGATATGTTTTTGAATGGTTAGATCCAACGACAGTATCGGAAATTATTATGATCGTTTTTGCTTTTTTTCACCCAACTTTTGTACTTCGTCCAGTAAGGGATAGAATCAGTTTAGGGCTATTTTCGTCAGAATCAAAGATTTACACATATAATTTAAGTAAATAAACAGCTGTTCAAAACCTTCGGTCGCTTGTTTTTACGGGAATTTCCCATGCTGTGCGGCAACACTAATGGCGTCGCTGAATTTAGAGGGTTTACGGTCATTTTTCCTTGCTGGTTATTTTCACGTTTCAAGTTTTCTGTGGCATGAAAATAACCGTAATAATAAACTGATTCTAACCCTATCCCTTACCCAATGAAGTACAAAAGTTGGGTGAAAAATGCTCAGAATAATTTCCAATACAGTCGTTGGTGTGACGTAAGTGTCCCGCGCGATTTATTTCTATATCTACCCCCCCCCCTCTCCTTTTCTTTTCTCTGTCCGGCCGCCACGTTAATTGCCACCCACCATCTAAAGAATGCCGATTAAGGGATTGGTCCCTTTCAAGTTAGATTTGTCTCCCCGGTCAGCATGTACACCTACAACAGGTTATCTCCCTTCACCCTCCCC
>CM065705.1:18698887-18721387 GCA_017654935.2 Phymorhynchus buccinoides
TCCCACATAAGACCTACTTCTCGGAGACATTGCCCTTCTTTGTAAGTATTAAAATTACCTCCCTCATGAGATCCCTCCCTTATAAGACCTCATTTTGGATGATTTGGAGGTCTTATAAGGGAGGTTCCACTGTACTTAGAAAATGTCTCTTTTTTAACTTCAAGCAGCTGCCAAGCCAGAGCTGCTTAATATTTTCAGAGTGAATGAGAGAGGCAGATTAGAGGAAGTTACCAGCACAGAACTTCCAGAAGGTGGGGGAACTATTTCTACGAAAGACCCCCGGAGTCCTGGAGTCCTGTAGTACGGTGTATAGCCAACTTTATATGTAGACATTTTGCAATTGTTCTCTCCCTGAAAGCCTGTGTGTGTATCTTTCAGATTTGCTTATTTAGCACAGGTGGCTATAATTGGTTGAATTTTCCAAAGCTTTTCCTTTCAATGCTGCTTCTTCATCACCATTTTTTTTCTCTTTTTTCAAGTTCACAGCAAACAAGCCCAGTTCCTTTATAGCTTAACTTAAGACTATATTTCATAGATAAAGAAAAGTATAAGTTTCAAATACGTTTTATTGCCTACCATCACCCATTAACTTTCTCTTCAACCCACCCATCCTTTCCCTCTTTCTCTTTCTGCTTACATGCAATTGAGCAACCTTTTTTCAGCTTTGTTCTCATTACTATGTCCTCCTCACCTCTCCTCTCTCTCATACCCCCCCCCCCCCCACCTCTGAAGTCGGAGTGTGGCTGCCCACATGGCAGGGTAATCAAAAACGGTCACACATGTAATGTTCTCATTCCTAGCCAGTGCATTTGTACCATGGTGCTTTGGCTGTTGGGATGATCCCTGGAGTCTTTAAACTCACAGCCGGCATATATAAAGCGTTCACGCGAGGCGCGCGCCATCATTCTTATCGCGGCTGGCGAGAGAGACGGTTCAACCGTTCTTTTTTTCCTGTTGCTCGAGCCACTGTGAGTCAGAACTTTGCAGCGACTAGGCTAGCAGTCTATACCCGATCTATACTAAGATTGGTAGCTTTCCCTTTAAAGCCACGGCAGGGATATAAAAGGAGGGAGGCGAGGAAAAACGGCAGTTTTCGCCACACGCTGCGAGCAAACCCTTCTTTCCTCCTCTTGCTGGTAGAGGAGTGTGTCTAAAAATAGCCACCCGATTCCTGGAATCGGCAGCTGAGGCTTTAAGCCAGGGTGCAACAACAACAACAATACCCAACCCCCTTCTATCTCTCACTTACCCCCCCCCCCCCCCCTATTCTTTAGAACTGGGAGTACAAAAACACTAAAATTCACTTTGAAAAAAACAACCAATTACCACACTACACTCACTTCTTCCTCTTCTTCTTCTGCGTTCCCAGGCCATATGGCCACAATGGGTAAGGTACATATGTGTCCGGTTTTCAGTTGTCACTGGTCACCCTGCTGCGTACAGCCGACACATTCCGATTTCGGAGGAGCTCAAAGGAGAAAAATTGTTTGGAAGATTTTTATTTTATTTAAAAGGCAGGAGAATGGGCCAATAAGTCAGAAAGATAGTAGATGACAGAAAGCAAAGGGAAAAGGCAGAGTCAAAGAGAGTGGCAGATTAGAGGAAGTTACAAGCATAGAACTTCCAGAAGGTGGGGGAACTATTTTTACAAAAGACCCCATGGTATCCCCACGGGGGGACCACACTCACTCAATCCAGGGGCTTCAATGCCAACACGACCTCTACAAAACTGTCATTAACCTTTTTACTAGAGCAGGTGTGGAGAGTGGATATTACCACAGTACATATCCCATATCTCCATAAATTCTGTCTCCGCTTACATGCTATATTATAATTTATTTAACCCCTTGACTGCCGTAAAACCTATCACATACTGACTTGATGACATCACTGATGATGTCATCAGTTGAAGAGGAATAACTATGAATATGATAGGCTGGCTTTTGCTCTAACACAGTCAAGAGTTATATCCCCAGACCATTTTGCCAGATTGGTTCTATCAATTGTCTTTTTCATGACATGATTTGTAGAATGGCTTTTTCTTTAATTTTCTCTGGCAGTCAAGGGGTTAAACTGTTTGGTTTTTTAATAAAAACTGGCAAAGTTGGTTTACAGGTGCAGAGTGCCAAGTTGGCAAAGCTTTGAGTCAATCAAGGATTTAAACAATATAAAAGCGCATTGGCTTAGCGGTTGCCCTTTAACAATCAAAACACATACAGTGAAAATCACTTACGTCAAAATTGGAGGGACTGAAATTTCATTTTGAGACAGCCAATGTTTTGAGTTACAAAAGACCTTTGAGATGGCCAATGTTTTGAATTACAAAAGACCTTTGAGATGGCCAATGTTTTGAGTTACAAAAGACCTTTGAGATGGCCAATGTTTTGAGTTACAAAAGACCTTTGAGAGAGCCAATGTTTTGAGTTACAAAGACCTTTGAGAGAGCCAATGTTTTGAGTTACAAAGACCTTTGAGAGAGCCAATGTTTTGAGTTACAAAGACCTTTGAGATAGCCAATGTTTTGAGTTACAAAAGACCTTTGAGATAGCCAATGTTTTGAGTTACAAAAGACCTTTGAGATAGCCAATGTTTTGAGTTACAAAAGACCTTTGAGAGAGCCAATGTTTTGAGTTACAAAGAACTTTCAGCATAGAGATTGTTAAACTGGGACCAGAAAATCATTGCGAGTTACCCAGTGTTTTTGAGTTATCCGGAATCCACTGTATTTATTCCACATGGACAACTAGTTTCAGGGTCTGTCATTTGGCAAACTGAAGAATGGGGCAGTGTGTGGATGCCTTGTGCCTCCATACGGGGAGCTGGATGACCCCACCCCCTCCACCAGTCTCTCCCTGTGGGGATACCAGGGGGTCTTTCATAAAAAATAGTTCCCCCACCTTCTGGAACTGGAAGTTCTGTGCTTGTAACTTCCTCTCGCCTTTTGCTCTTTGACTCTGCCTTTTCCCTTTGCTTTCTATCATATATATATGCTATCTTTCTGACGTATTGGCCCATTCTCCTGCCACTGTACAGCCCAGAACTGAGAAGAGAGGACAAAAATTTCAACAACAAACAAACAAAATGACATGCAGTTCCTGATTCGTTGAACTCAAATCATTAGGCCTGGAAGGAAATAGTTCTGAGCCAATGTACAGCCCAGAAGAGAGGACAGCAAAAATTTCAACAAACAAACAAAATGACATGCAGTTCCTGATTCGTTGAACTCAAGTCATTAGGCCTGGAAGGAAATAGTTCTGAGCCAATGTACAGCCCAGAAGAGAGGACAGCAAAAATTTCAACAAACAAACAAAATGACATGCAGTTCCTGATTCGTTGAACTCAAGTCATTAGGCCTGCCCTCTAAAAATTGCCTCTTCTGCAATCTGTAAGCTACAACATGACTGACCTGGGGCACACGTTCACAACAAAGACACCCAAACGACTTCGCTTTGAATCTCATAACTCGCCTTGGCTGCGTCAGACCAATTCACAGGCAGCTGGCTAGAACACCAAGGCTACATCAAAATGTTGTTATGCTCCGTATAGTTATGTGGGGATTGTCTTGAGCCATGACAAGCTCCTAAAATAACATCATCAGTCTCCAAAATCCTCCGAAGTCGGAGTGTGGCTGCCCACACGGTGAGGTAATCATAAAAGGTCACGCACGTAATGTTCTCATCCCTAACTGGTGCATTTTGTACCATAGTGTTCAAGCGCTTCGGCTGTTGGGATGATCACCTGGAGTCTTTTAGCCAGGATACAGCAACATCAACAAAATCTTATAACTCACAGGGCTCCCAATCGTTCCGCAAAACAAGGGGTCCCAGGGACTCCTTCACTTACAGAATAGAGGGTCCTAGAGGCGGGATAGAGGGTCCCAGTGGCAATGCAAATACTATAATATAAAAAAATTCTAGTGCATCCATAGGACCCCTTGCACATTCTTTTAGAGTGTCCTTTAGAATGTTAGTACAGTGGAACCTCCCTTATAAGACCTCCCATTATAAGACTCCCTCCCACATAAGACCTACTTCCCTGAGACATTGCCCTTCTTTGTAAGTGTTAAAATTACCTCCTTATAAGATCCCTCCCTATAAGTATAAGACCTTCAAAAATCATCCAAAATGAGGTTCCACTGTACTTCATTGACCCCCATAGACCCCCAAATGGGGGTCCCTGACTCACCTGCAGCTCCGGGCTCTCATTGAACTCGAAGGCGCTGGGCCTCCCCTCCAGCGTGCTGAAGGCCACGCTGCCCCCCGTCAGCGGCGAGATGTCGCTGAACTCGTCCGTGCAGATGGCCACTGCCTCGTTTGCGCTGGTGATGACGCCCCGGCGCGGCAGGCTGTAGGTGCTCTCGCAGGACGCGCTGTAGAACTGGTAGGGGATCCAGGGGGCGTCCGGCGCTGTGCGCTTGTAGATGGCGAAGCTCTCGGGGCGGGGCGACATGAAGCGTATTCGCACGTAGGTGATGTCGAACGCCTTCCCTGCAACAGCCGCCCGGCGATTTGAACAGTTTTAAAAGCATAACTAACTGGACTTTGAATGGAATGCAATGCAGACATGTAATGAGGATCAAAAAAAATGATAGGACAAACTGTCCTGAGACAAGGGAAATCAATACATTTGAAAACAGAGAGGGTCGGTCGCTGACGGAGGGAGAGAGGAAGTTTGTTCCAGGAGGTCGGTCCTGAAACAGCAAAAGAGCGCCGACCAACAGTTGCAAGCTTATACCTAGGGATCTGGAGAGATAGAGGGTCGGAGACGGAACATAATGCGCGAGAAGGCGCATAAATGGAAATATTGTCGCAGAGGTTTTGATGGAGCAGCTTGAAGGATAGATTTGTAACAAAGTGTGTTTAGTTTAGACTCAATTCTGTCTGCGACAGGTAGCCTGCGACTACACACACACACAAACAAACAACACCAACCCAAGACACAAAAACACTTGTCAGTGTCAGAGCCAAGACAAAGCTAATTAGTGCATGATGATCTCTACAGAATACAGAAAAGGAAGAGGAGGTAGTGGTCACTCCACACTGACACAGGAACAGACAATACGCTGTGACACTGACCGATAGCCCCCCCCCCCCTCTCTCTCCCTCCCTCGGTATCTGTCTTGTTTGTCTCTCTCTCTTGACCCACTCACTCACCATAGCCCCCCAAACTCACAGCCACCTGTCAGGGCTTACAAGTTTCCCTTGTTGATCACAACTGACCCCATTCCACCCCAAGCCTAACTAACCCCCCCCCCCACCCCCCCCCCCCCCCCACCTCCCCCCCCCCCCCCCCCCCCCCCCTGGCATAACTACATGGCATATATCTCAGCAGTCACCCTCTCTCATACCCCACTCTACCGGGGCTTACAATTTTCCCATGTTGATCGATCACAACCCCACCCCACCTCACCCCACTTAATCAACCCCTGGCATAACTCCCACTCCCCATGCCCCACCCCACCCTTATCTCACCCTAGACACTAGTAGTCACCTCAGGTTTTAAAAACTTTTTTCTTTTTCTTTTCTTTTATAAGAGCTCTTCTGGTGGTTGTATGGGAAACAACTCTCCTGGCTTATAAGGAGAGACAGAAATTTTATTTTGAGACGGCCAATATTTTGAGCTAAAAAGATCTTTCATCATAATGAAGATTATTAAACTGGGACTAGAAAACTATTGTGAGTTATCCAGTGTTTTTGAGTTATCCGTTTTTGAGCTACAATGGAACCTCCCTTATAAGACCCCCCATTATAAGACTCCCTCCCACATATGACCTACTTCTCTGAGACATTGCCCTTCTTTGCAAGCATTAAAATTACCTCCCTTATACAACTCCCTCCCGTTTAAGAACCTCATTTTGGATGATTTTTGAAGGTCTTATAAGGGAGGTTCCACTGTAGTCTGAAAAATATGGTATGTGAAAGGGGAATAAACCCACCAAAAGCGTTCATTAGTCCCCCACCTACCTTACCACGCATTTTTCTCCCAGTCTCTTATTCCAATACAGACTGTCTGGGTCTTGTAGTTCTTTGTATGGGAGACTGACATGACCCTATTGGCCACTGCTTCTACTTCTAGGGTTATTAATGCCCTTAACGGCAAGAGTTAAGGCCTTGTTGGTCAGTATCCAAAAGGGCATTCACTCTTGCAAAAGGCAGCCATTCAGTGGCCTCAAATAGGGTTATTGGCGAGAGCTATGCCCTTGTTTGGTCAGTGCTCAGCCATCTTCCCCCACCCACCAAGGGCATTCACTCTTGCAAAAGGCAGCCATTCAGTGGCCTCAAATAGGGTTATTGGCGAGAGCTATGCCCTTGTTTGGTCAGTGCTCAACCATCTTCCCCCACCCACCCACCAAGGGCATTCACTCTTGCAAAAGGCAGCCATTCAGTGGCCTCAAATAGGGTTATTGGCGAGAGTTATGCCCTTATTTGGTCAGTGCTCAACCATCTTCACCCACCCACCAAGGGCATTCACTCTTGCAAAAGGCAGCCATTCAGTGGCCTCAAATAGGGTTATTGGCGAGAGTTATGGGCCCTTTGCAAAAGACAGCCATTGGTCAGTTACTCAACCATCTTCCCCCACCCACCAAGGGCATTCACTCTTGCAAAAGGCAGCCATTCAGTGGCCTCAAATAGGGTTATTGGTGAGAGTTATTCCCTTATTTGGTCAGTGCTCAACCATCTTCCCCCACCCAAGGGCATTCACTCTTGCAAAAGACAGCCATTCAGTGGGCCTCAAATAGGGTTACTGGCGAGTTATTCTCTTGTTTGGTCAGTGCTCAGCCATCTTCCCCCATCCACCAAGGGCATTCACTCTTGCAAAAGGTGGTGGTTGCAGTGGCCAACAGACAGTACAAGCTGTACCTATAGAATAGCCTTGTGCAAACTTGACCTATCGTCCTCAAGAAAGTAAAGACGCTGGCAAATACCAATAAGACGAGACTGTGAGTTTGACACAGGCACACAAACCTTTCAATTAAAATTACTAGAAAAGGGTGAAACCTTTTGATAAGGGAAGGGACCTTTACTTCGTTAAAAAGTACCTGGAGTAGTAGCTAGGGAAATTTGGACACGTGCGCAAATCTTTTCCCTTCTTTGTTTCACTTATTTATGGATTGCGCACAGGTTTCCGCATGGAATATCCGCTTATGTGTGTACACGGCCTTAGGCTCTACTCCCTCTCTTGCCTATACGTTACAAAAATTATTTGGAAAACATTATTTGGAATTTTTTTATTTTTAAAGGCCAATAAGTCAGAAAGATAGTAGATGATAGAAAGCAAAGGGAAAAGGCAGAATCAAAGAGAGTGGCAGATTAGGGGAAGTTACAAGCACTGAATTTCCAGAAGGTGGGGGAACTATTTTTATGAAAGACCCCCGGTATCACCACGGGGAGGAGGCTAATACAATCTTCGCTAGCATTAATGGCCCTGCTGTCATCTCCAAATCCCTCTTGGCTAATCCTGCCAACTCCCTGTGACATATGTGTGTGTCATGGTGCAGCTCCCCTCACCAGTACCCCTGCCCCATTCCCCTCCCCACACAAAACACAGACCTGTTTACCCCCTACACAAGTCTTGAATTAGTCTGGATAGCTAAGCTGAAATGAGTAGCTTTGGTGCAAAATGTGTAGTTTTATTCATTAACCCTTTCACCACCAATGTCACATTTTAGCACCACAATGGTTTAACACCCATGTCACTAAAAGGCATCAAATCAGGACCTGTTATCCAAAGACCCTATTTTCTTAATTTTGGGAGGTAAGGATATACCTAATGTTATGCATGTCACAGACGAATTCGCAATTTCTGCACCACACTTATTTTAAAACCCATGTCGCTAAATGGCATGAAATTAGGATCTGTTATCCACTGACATTATGTTGTTAATTTTGGGAAATAAAGAAAGGCCTTGCTTAATACATGTCATGTCATGGGGGGGGGGGGGGGATTCACAGTTTTGCAAACGCCAAGTTTTCTTTGCCTAGGTAAGCTTAACAGAAATGCTTGGCTGAAAAGTGGCTGGTGCTGAAAGGGTTAACTTGCCCATAATCAGCATTTCTTTTGTATCTCAGGATAGTGACTGGTAACCTGAATTACCTATGGGGTGAGACGACCAACGACCAACGGTATCTTTCCCCACCTATGGCCACTTCTCTTTCAGAACAACAGGTTGAACAAGGGGTGGACACATGTACATACTATGGGTTGTTTGCCTTGGGGGGGGGGGGGGGGGGGGGTCACTGGACTAATGATCCAAGGAGATTGAGAAAGAAGAGTTTTGTAAGGGGGGGGGGGGGGGGGGGGGTGCAGTTTTTTTCCCGTAAAATGTGTTAAAATGGTGTTTTTGTGTGTGTATCTACCTCGCAATGTTGAGTAAACGAGTATGTGTGTGTGTGTGTGTGCGCGTGTGCGTGTGCGTGCGTGTGCGTGTGTTGTTTGGGAAGGGAGGGGTAATATGGGATAGGAAGACAGAGATAGAGAAATGCAAAGTAAGGGACAAACAGAAAGACAAACCAATATACAAGGTGAAAGAGAGACAGGCAGTGTGTCAGGTGTCAGACAGTGACACACACACACACACACACACTCTCTCTCTCTCTCTCTCTCTCTCTCTCTCTCTCTCTCTCTCTCTCCCTCCCTCCCTCCCTCCCTCCCTCCCTCCCTCCCTCCCTCCCTCCCTCCCTCCCTCCCTCCCTCCCTCCCTCCCTCCCTCCCTCCCTCCCCTCCTATATGTGTGCGTGTCTACGAGAAGATAATCCAATTCCAAAATGTCAAAATTTCACTCACCTCACTTTTTTAACACTCTTGTAATTTTCCAACCCTATTCATCCACTTGTCTAACCCCCACCCCCATCCCCATCCCTACCCTTCCTATCAAAACTAGCACCTGCTTTCTCTCTCTTTCTTCCCTTCCAAAATTTAATTGCACCATTGAATGACTGATCTGTAGAAGAAGTAGAAGAGCGGGTCATGGTGTAACCCAGTTTTCCTGTCTAGTAGTAGTTTAATTAATAGGGTGGCAGCATATTTGAGTAACCCTCAACTAACAGTCAAGATCTTACCCATACTAGTCAGTCAGGGAGAAAGGTGGTGGGGTAGTGGGTGTTATCTTTTTTTTTGTGCTAAAAAGCGTCTTACTTTTCACTGCGACAATGTTGCCCGCCTGTTCAATAGGGGGGGGGGGGGGGGGCTCCTCCAACCCAAAAAAAAAATCCTTCCACCAGAATTTTCCACTACCATCGGAACTTTTGTTGAGCGGGGGTGGGTGGGGGTGTCTTACTTTTCACCCTTCTATAAGGTACATTTTGGGCTACAGGGGGGGGGGGGGGGTCCTCCTTTTTTTTTCCGGGGGTGGGAGGGGAGTCCGGAAACCCTGGAACCCCCCCGATCCACCCCTGAACCTCCCCCAGAATGTAGAAGGTAGAGCATAGACAAGATATTTTTCATGTGCTTTTCTTAAATTTAAAACGGCCATGATTATGGTTGAAACATCTGCATCTTTTGTATTTACCACACACACACAAAAGGGCGTTTAGCGTTTTATTCTTTTCATGCATTGTATTTAAATCCAACTTACAAGCATTCGTTTATTGATCTTTCAACAAGCCCCCTCTGTCCCATACAAGTCTATCAGTACTGCATAGTAGCACTGGTAGCATTGGTTTAGTAGCACTGGTTTAACTCATTCAAGTCGTTCCGGCCATATATGTCCAGAATTAATAGACAGCTGCCAGTTTTATGCATTTGCTTCAAGAGAAGTAAATCTGTGTGCACACCATACCTTGGTCACTTCTAAACTCGCTTCGCTCCCTTAGACCACAATTTTGCCTCTGACTTTGCTTTTGTAGTGGTTCATTGTAGGGGAGGGAACCAATCGGTGTCGAGTTTTTGTATATAGTCTATATATAAAAAAAAGTCTGATCTACCACTTCCCTATGCCTAAACCTGAAGTCATATTACCTGTAATGTTCTTTCATTTCTCCTTTTGTTTATGTATGTTTTGTTTGTGTGCATGGCTGGAGTGATTTGTGAGGGTTTTTTTAATAATTCAAAATCGTTGCGATGCGAATGAGTTAAAAAAAACATTCTTTCATATTCTTCTCACCCTTGGATGGGGGGGGGGGGGGGGGGGGGGGGGCATGCTGATCTGTGAGGTGAAATAAGCAAAATTGCTACATTATTACTAAATATTAGGCCTAGTTATATGACTTTTTTTGTAATCCCTCTCCAGTCTTCATGGATTCTCTAAATAGTATAAGACTATAGCTAGGCCTTGTATGTAGATCTCTGCAAAAGCCACACTATTCGGACAAAAACGGCTATGACCTTCCCAAAGGTTTCCTTTCTTTTTGACAGCGAGTAGAACTCACTATGCACATTTTGGTCGGATGAAACCCTTCCAACCAGGTCGGAAGGAATTGGCAACTGCCACCCTTTACTTCCACCTCACTCAGGCAGTTGGGGGAATGCAGCCAATGCTTGCTGATAGTGAAGACGGCACATGGCCAAAAGTAGTTGAATGAAGTTCACAACTGAATTTTCTTTCAATTAAAAAGGTTGGATAGTGTGAGGCGGCTTTCAAAAGAGGAAAACAATTTTATGAATTTGTACAGTTTGCTTTTCAGTGTTAGTATCGGTACTGTTACTTTTTTTTTCTTTTTCTTTTTTTAACCAAAAGACCTAATTATTAAATTTAAAGGGGGGAAAGGCTGGGTGTTAGTGTCAGTTTTTTCGTATACATGTAAATGTTTAGCGTGTATGCTATGTTGTGATTTTGTAACTGACACATGTATGTTTCTGTTAACCTTCAAGTTCAAGTTAGAGAGAGAGAGAGAGAGAGAGAGAGAGAGAGAGAGAGAGAGAGAGAGAGAGAGAGAGAGAGAGAGAGAGAGAGAGAGAGAGAGAGAGAGAGAGAGAGGAGAGAGAGAGAGAGAGAGAGAGAGAGAGAGAGAGAGAGAGAGAGAGAGAGAGAGAGAGAGAGAGAGAGAGAGAGAGAGAGAGAGAGAGAGAGAGGAGAGAGAGAGAGAGAGAGAGAGAGAGAGAGAGAGAGAGAGAGAGAGAGAGAGAGAGAGAGAGAGAGAGAGAGAGAGAGAGAGAGAGAGAGAGAGAGAGAGAGAGAGAGAGAGAGAGAGAGAGAGAGAGAGAGAGAGAGAGAGAGAGAGAGAGAGAGAGAGAGAGAGAGAGAGAGAGAGAGAGAGAGAGAGAGAGAGAGAGAGAGAGAGAGCAACTCAGCGAGCGAGCGTGCGTGCATGTGTGAGAATGTGAGAGTGTGTGCGTGAGTGCGTGCGCGTGAGCATCCACAAAAGTTCACATGTGTTATAGTGGAACCTCCATTTTAAGACCTTGAAAACCCCCCATCCAAAATAAGGTCTTAAGTGGGAGGGAGTTGTATAAGGTAGATAATTTTCATACTTACAAAGAAGTGCAATGTTTCAGAGAAGTAGGTCTTAAATGGGAGAGGGGGGGGGGGAGTTCTTATAAGGGAGGTTCCACTTTACTATGATACTTCAATGGTGGACTCAAAGGTGATTAAGACAGAAGGGTGAGAAAGACAAAGAGAAACAAGGAGAAACGTGTGTGAGTAAAATCATTGTACATTATAAACTTCCATACATGTGTGCATTGTGTACTATACATATCATGTACAATAGTGTCTTTGCATAAGGCACTGTCCCTCCCCCATTGGGAGAAAAAGTAAATCAGCACAATTTATATAAAAAAAAATTATTTTTTTTTAAATTGTTTTTGAACATGGAACATTACTCAAAGTTAACGTTAACTGGTTTTGTTTCTGAGGTTCACAAATAAAGACATTGGGCAATTTGGACACAGAAAAGCTTTATTCTGCATTTTAAATGCACTAACTTTTCAGTCCTTCAGAGTAGGGGTACGGAGCTGGCTATTCACTGAGATTTTTCTTTCATGCTATGATGTATAATATTTATACTTATACGTATTTGAGCATACAAATACGAATACACACTGAATGAGAACAAAATCATACATAAGCATGCCATAGCAAATAAGAAAATCACACAGCCATGGTGACTTACTGTTCAAAACAAGTGTTATAAAATCTATCACTCGTACTACAGTGGAACCTCCCTTATAAGACCTCCCATTATAAGACTCCCTCCCATACAAGACCTATTTCTCTGAGACATTGCCCTTCTTTGTAAGTATTAGAATTACCTCCTTTATAAGGCCCCTCCCTTATAAGACCTGATTTTGGATGGTTTTTGAAGGTCTTATAAGGGAGGTTCCACTGTACTACAGGAGATACTCGCAGATGAAGATTTCGATCCATCAAAACGATCAGGACCAATGATCAAAGTGACAGCCCTGGACAACAAAGCTGACAAGGTCCACTCAACACCAACATCAAAGAAAGTCCTTCCAAATGACCACAGGGTGTATCAAAGTAAGGGAAGTGGTAACTTAGGTAAGACACATACATATATACATGCACACAGTCAGTCACACACACAAACACCCTCAAAGTCACACAGTACACACACACACACACACATATAATATAAAAAATATATGTATATAAGTAGTGAGAGAGAGGGGGGTGGGGAAGAGAGAGGGAATAACCCAGGAAAACACATGAAAAAGCTCTCCCTCTCTGTATGTGCACACACCGTGTGTGTGTGTGTGTGTGTGTGTTCGTTCTTTAGTTTAACGTCTGTTCACCCGCAAGTGATATTAGACAAAAACAAAATAAATAAAAATAAAAATAAAAAATTATAAAAAAATAAAATAAAATAAAAAGTATTGAAGTGAGACTGAGAGTGTGTGTGAGTGCGTGGATGGTAGTATTATTATGTGTTTTCCCTACACATCTATTCATACAAATCTAACTGAGTGCATATAAAAATTACATTAACAAATATATAAGATGGAAGTGGGAGACATACAGTAACATTTCAAACTGACTTATGTAACATGAAGTTAAACAAGTGTGTCTTAATTTATAAATGGCTAACAACAAAAATATAATAACACAATTTAAACCAACAATTAATTAGTAACTCAAAGTGTGTGTGTGTGTGTGTGTGTGTGTGTGCGTGTGCGTGCGTGTGCGTGCGTGCGTGTGTGTGTGTGTGTACAACTGTTTAAGAGGAGAGACGGACAGAGAGATTTCATGTGTGTTCCTGAATTACTCTCTAGTCTCTGTCTCTCTCACAGTGGCACACAGTGAAAACACACTCACTCACACACACATACATGCATACAACACAAAGCAACCACACTAACACTAACACACACGCGCACACACATGAATAATGTCTTTTCTTATTTGTAATGTGTTTGTAAGAGACCACACTGTAGTGTAATTTCTCTTAACGAGATAATAAAGAATTTTTGACTTTGACATTGACTTTGACTACACACACACCACAAAATAATTAACACACACACACACCACACACCACACACACACACACACAATGACACACAATCTCAGGATGCTAAATAGCTGCATTAATCCACCTTACGGTGGGACCTTTCAAGGAGAGTGTGATAGATGTGCTTGTTTGCATCTGAAGCCAAAGCATTGCTCATATCAGACTTAGGAATACGTCATTTACCCCATTTATCCATGGCTGGCTGGCTGTCTGTCTCTCTCTCTCTCTCTCTCTGTCTCTATCTCTCTCTCGCGCTGTGTTGTTGCTGATGATTTCTCTTTGTCTCAATGTTCATTTATAGTACTTAGTTTTCACGTTGCATGCTTAGGACTAATGGAAGAATGGAAGAATAGACCCAGCCTAAATTCTTATCCTTGTTAAATTAAGTATCTGAAGTCTGAAGTCTCTTTCTCAGTCCCTCTCTCTCTCTCTCTCTCTCTCTCTCTGCATCTTTGTGTGTGTGCATGAGTGTGCGCAAGTGTGTGTTTGTGTGCATGTGTGCGCGCGTGTGTGTGTGCGTGTGCATGCGCATGCAATTCTATGCATCACTCTGAGTGTGTGTGCACAACGCAATATTACCCAATTAAAAGCGAACCTTTCTTTTCATTTGATTTAACATATTTTTATGTTTAAAACCCTTCCACCACCAGCCATATTTCAGCCAAATAATGAAATATTTCCATTAAATTTACCTGCAGTATTGGGGATTCTTCTGTGACATAAAATAAGGTCTATCCTTACTTCCCAAAACTAAGGCAATAGGGTCTTTGGATAATAGACCCCAATTTGATGCACTTTAGTGACATAGGCGTTAAATCACTGTGGTGCTAAAATGCCACTTTGGCAGTGAAAGGGTTGGTTTCCAAACACAATAAATGGCCAACACTAGTATTCACAAGCTAGTTCAGTTTTGGCTGGCTGGCTATCTTGCTCACTGACTGGACACACAGCCACGCGCCCCATCTATACCACACCTCCAACTCTACTACAGTACATGTACAATAACGTTAGGAGTTAATCAGGTAAACCACCCATACAACCAATTGCCCTAACTGACCCTACTAAAAGTTAAACCCTCTACTGCCCAGCCGATCAAAAGGTAAGGTTTGCCTTTTGCACCCACACTCCCACTACACCCATCTACTTCTCCTTTCATACACTTCTTCCCAGTCACCCACCACACCTTTTTGGTGTGTTACCGCCCCAGTTCTGTAAGAGCAGGAGTACATTGGAATGGGAACGAGGGTCTGTGCGTTTCTCTGTGTGTATGAGACACTGTGTGTGTGTGTGTGAGAGAGACTGTGTATGTGTATGTGTGTGTGTGTGTGTGTGTGTGTGTGTGTGTGTGTGTGTGTGTGTGTGTGTGTGTGAGAGAGAGAGAGACTGTGTGTGTGTGTGTGTGTGTGTGTGTGTGTGTGTATGTATGTGTGTGTGTGTGTGTGTGTGTGTGTGTGTGTGTGTGTGTGTGTGTGTGTGTGTGTGTGTGTGTGTGTGTGTGTGAAACACTCTGTGTGTGTGTGTATGCGTGTGTGCGTGTGTGTGTGTGAGATACAAAACTTACTTCCACTTCATGGTGCCTAAACTACAGAACCAATCTAAACGAAACAGTATGGTTCCTTAGGCACTCTAGGTGCGGCCCATGGCGTTGGATATACAAAATGGCAAGCCATTTCAACATAATCCCTGTGAATCAGATTTGAATGCTAACAAAGACACTGATTTTTATTTTTTTTAATGGAGATTTGAACCCAAGTTGGTTTGATGAAAAAAAAGCATCATCAAAGACGAAAAATTTGGTGAAATAATACGCTACTTGATATTGCCATAACGACATAGGAATTTTTTTTAAATAAAAAATACAATAGTCGAAAAATACCTCCCCTGACCACCATCAGCAAAGTCTGGGAGTACAGTTTATGGCTTTGCCATCTGGTTTTTCACCCACAGGGGCCCAAATTTGGCCACGGATGAGGGGATCCTAGCAGACTGGGTCCCCACGCCTGGACGCACAGGGTCCATTGAGTGGACATAATAGGGTCTGGCTTCGGCTCAGCCAGGTTAAAGACATTAGTGTAAGGGGGGGAAAAGTCATGACATCCATCCACTCCTGACTGTTCTTTACTTTGTCGGAACCCCTAACTTTCTTCTAAAAAAAAATCCCATTTGACCTTACTCAACCCCCCCCCCCCCCCCCCCCCCCCCCTGATTTTGGATTTTGACAATAAAAACAGAGATTAAACTGTAGCTTAGACACCCCCACCCCCAACCCTCATGTTTACCACTCTCAATCTCAAAGTCTGGTTCTTTCAGTTTCATGACAATAACCCTAGGCTGGTCCTAACCCTATCCCTTTCCCGAAAACAGCGGAATGTTGCTTCTCGGTGTCAACTGTCAATGCAACAATCATGGGGGGGGCTAAACTGCAAATTTGCCAAAACCCAAACTGGAACTCACACCCCCTACCTAAACCAGATTTCCTTTATTTTAATTCAAGGAGTCAACAACCTCTGGAAGAAGGGTGGGGGAAAAAAAGCCAGCGACTCTTCTCTCTTGACAACAACAAAGCTGTGATCCGGAACATAAGAGCCCTTGACTGAAACTGATATTATTGTAATGCTATTAGCCATCAACAATAGGTAAAACTATGAGGTGGACTGGGTAAGGTAGGTCCCGAGGCAATGACTAGGGTGGTCACACCCCGCGAATCCCTTTGAAAACACCTCTGTGGCTTAGTTTACTTACACACACAGTACCCATCGACCTCTTAACTCCTTTGATTGGTGCTTTGAGTTTGGTGATTGGAATGAGCAACTTAACCCTTTCACCGCCAAAGTCGCACTTTAGCACCACAGTGATTTAACACATATGTCACTAAAAGGCATCAAATTGGGGTCTATTATCGGAGTATTATCCAAAGACCCTGTTGTCTCAGCTTTGGAAAGTAAGGATAGACCTTACTTTATATACGCCACAGAAGAATCCCCAATACCGCAGATGGATTTTGTTCTCTACCCAGGTAAAACGAATGGAAATGTTTGGCTGAAATATGGCTGGCGGTGAAAGGGTTAAGACGTGCATTTTACCGCCAGGGGGCAATCAAACCAGTAGGGGCTTAACGCGCGATATTATTAGTTGGGCATAGTGAGAGAGAGAGAGAGAGGGGGAGAGAGAGAGAGAGAGAGAGAGAGAGAGAGAGAGAGAGAGAGAGAGAGAGGTTTATCTCCCTCTCTCTCTCTCTCTCTCTCTCACTACGCCCAACTAATTTAAGCCCCTACTGGTTTGATTGTCCCCTGGCGATTAAAATCATCCTCTCTCTCTCTCTCACTATGCCCAATTAATAATATTGCGTGCTAAGCCCCTACTGGTTTGATTGCCCCCTGGTGGTCAAATCATTGTCCTAAGTTGACCATTGTTGGGATTACCGGTAGCTGTTTGTTGCTGCTTTCAAATGAGTTTGGGTTTTTTGTGTCCTGTTTGGTTGCTCATGCATTGATTTACTAAAACCATTTCCCCCCAAGTCTGTTTGTGACCTCATCACTTACATATGCACACACACACCCAAAAAATGAATTAAATGTTATCAAATGTGGATGGAAAATAGCAATGTAAACCAGTGATCGTGTTTACTGATACAGTGAAAATCGCTTAACTCAAAATTGAAGGGACTGAAATTTCATTTTGAGATAGCCAGTATTATGATCTAAGACGACTTTTTAGCATAAAGATTATTAAACTGGGACCAGAACATTTTTTTGAGTTATCCGTTTTTGAGTTAGCAGGAATCCACTGTAACTAATATCCGTAAAATACTGATTGAAAAACCAAAATACTGAGAGAAAAAAATTGACCTGTCAGTCCGTCCCAGGGACTGATAAATTATTGCTAACACATAAATTGTTTAACAGAGGCTTTGATATTGTGGTTTTCACGAGTTTCTGTATCCCTGGGACTGGTTTTGACACCGGTTGTTGGGGGGCATTGTCACTGATGGTCTGGTTTTCAAAATTCCTAGCGCGATCACTGGTGAACCTCATTCCAGTGGTGTACAGTGGCACAGTGGTATCGCATTCGCTTCGTGTCAAGTAAACCCGAGTTCGAACCTGGGTACAGGGGATTTTTTCCTCTCACTTTGCACTAGGCCTTAACGGTCTGAACGTGGAGTCTTTCGGATGAGACGATAAACCGAGGTCCTGTGTGCCCATGCACTTAGCATACATTAAACCCAGTGGCAACGAAAAAGTTGTCATTTGGTCAAAATTTACCCCCCTCCCCCTCCCTCATCAGCAAAAAAAAAAAAAAAAAAAAAAAAAGGGTGGCGCGCCTCTGGCTGCGACGCGCTCTCCGGGTGGGAGCAGCCCGAATTTCACAGAGACGCCTCTGTGACTATAAAGTACCTAATAATACCATTTTGGCTGGGATCCACTGGGTGGTTTAAGTTGTCATTGCAATTTTTAAAGTATAACCCAAATTTTCTTTCTTGTTCCAATCATTTTTGTTTTATCTGCACTGTTCTCGTTTTTATAATTTTAGCATAAACACCGATATTATGACTTCAGACAAAAAAGGGGGGCTGCTGTTGTTGTTGTTGTACCCTGGCTAAAAGACTCCAGGGATCATCCGAACAGGCTGAAGCACTTGAACACTATGGTACAAGTGCATCAGCTAGGGATGAGAACAATACGTGTGTGATCATTTTTTATTACCCCGCCACGTGCCGTGGGCAGCCACACTCCAACTTCGGGGGATTTGGGAGACTGATGATGTTATGCTACTTTGCTAGAAGCTTGTTATGGCTGCCTAAAGACAATCCCTGCATAACTATGCAGAGCAAAACAACATTTTGACGTAGCCTTGGTGTTCAAGCCAATGTCAATTGGTCTGGCCTAATAGTAAGCTAAGGCGAAAGGGGAGGCTGACTAAAAGCAGAAGGGATTAATAAATGAAAGGAAGAATAAAAGGGAGGGGGTGCAGGTGGTAGATTAACTGTTGGTGGTTGAGGTTCTGGGACAGCCTGCGCACGCGCGCGCGCGCACACACACACACACACACACGCTCATTCTCTCTCTCTCTCTCTCTCTCTCTCTCACACACACACACACACACATACAATCAAACCGCCACCCCCATCACAAAGAAACTCAACCTGTAGATATAAAAAAACAAAACCTGTGTAATGTCTGGTAAGTTGCTTACATGTACTACATAAACGGAAACTAGGCAACAGTGTGCAATATGAGTCATCTGTCCACTGTGGGAACACACACGCACGCACACATCTATTTAGTTGTGGCAGTTAGCTAAAGAACTTTGATGCATGAGAAAGATGTCTACACACACAGCATACCACGAAAATAGCCCTCTGATACTCCTTTCAACATGCTGCACAGTGTGGGCACAGTCCAGCCATCACAATTATCTCTAACCTCCTCCTCCCCTCTCCCTAACCCTACCACATGTATAGATGGTAGACCATCCACCCACCCCCACTTTCCCTCCATCAGGAATCTTTCCACCCCATCCCCCACCTTCCTTTTGATCTGGCTGCCCTCCCCAATGCAAAACACATGTTGGGCCAGCTGGTTCAGATTCAATACAGAGTTAGGGGGTGGGTTGGGTGGGTGAGGTTGGTGTTGGTGGGGGGGTATCCATGGGGATTCCACAGGTAGCAAAGATGGGATGGGTGGGTAGGAGTGGGTAGATAAGGGAGAGGGTGAAGGGGATGGGGGTGGGAGTGGGGGTAATTGGCAGTACTAGTCTGCTACCTTGGAAACTAGCATCCCCTTTTCTTCAGCTTGACCTGTTTTTAGTTTGGTGCTCCACCAGAGAAGTACAGATACCACTGACTGATAAAGTACCATGGTGCCCAGGTAGGCCTACTTATACTCCCAAGGCCAAAGAGTCAGAAAACTAGCTTGGGGCAAGCTAACTGAACAAAGCCAGTGTTAATTCTTACTCTTAGGTCCAGATGTGCGTCTATGACGCTCAAATCTCTAATCTGATGCAATGGATTTCAGACCAACTACGTTACAAAATGTAACAAATTTTCACCCAACGCACAGTTGTTGTTTTTTAATACTAAAAAGCATAAAAAGAGAGGTCACTCAAATATCCAGGTGACCCTCTAAAAATCTAGTCAAGTCTGACCTGTGATTTCGAAGCTAGAATTAACTCATACGAACAGGCTGAAGCACTTGAACACTATGGTACAAGTGCATCAGTTAGGGATGAGAACACCACCTTTAAAAATCTTCTGGATTCCAGTCAGAAATTTCAGAGTCTTTTTAATGATTTTGACTGATTGTCTTTCAAAAACTTGCTCAGACCCAAAATAATTTTTGCAACGTCATTGCCAAAGAGGGGACTTTATATAGGCCGCGAGGCCTAGGCTTGAGAGCCTGTCCCTACTACTACTACTACTAACTCTGTAAACGTTTTGTGGGACTGGGATCAACAAGGGCAGTTTGTTTGCGTTTGGACAAGACTTGATGAAAGGAAAGAACAAAAAATCTATAAAATAAAAAGTGTGTTCAGAAATAATTAAGGGGAGTAATTTCATGGTGTGTAGAGTTATCTTGCCTAATTCAATTGGTCAAACAGGGGAAGTTACTCTACCATCAGGTAAATCCCCAGCCCTCGCTTTGTGTGTTTGAGGAGACACACAACAGGGGAAGTTACTCCACCATCAGGTAAATCCCCAGCCCTCGCTTTGCGTGTTTGAAGAGACACACAGCATGTAGAACGCAGTGTCATTCTAAATTTGATGTAATTTATATTCTTACGTCACAGTTTGCAAGTTCTATCACTTTGTAGCAACTGGCCACCCCTTATTTTTCTACAAAATGTTTGCATGTCGCTGACTTGCATCCTGCGGCTTCAAGCTTCAACGCCATTGTTGCATTGTTGCTATGGTATTTGACCGAGTAATGGAGGCAAACAACTCTAATTTTCATGAACTGCTCTCCCCTAGTTTTTTCAGAAAATCATCTGATACGCTACAGTACCACAATGACATAAATAAAGAAAGTTTTTAATCACTTATTTCTCAGTAAAAAACAAACAAAGTCCTTGAGAAACTCAGAAATAGGTACGTAATTCTCTCGCCCATGTCACTGTGAATATATCATCTATTTTGTGTCAGAAGAGCAGACAAAACGTCTCCTCGGTCAGTAAAGGTCGCAAATTCATTATTAAACTCGCTTCACTTAATAAGTTAATTACAACTGTTTATGCACAGTCACGACTGGGGCCCATTTAAGAAGTCATTATTCAAATGACAAGTTTTTCTTTATTTCTGAATTCATGTCCGTCCCCCGTGGGGGATAACTGGGTCTTTCGTACAAATAGTTTCCCCACCTTCTGGAAGTTCTGTGCTTGTAACTTCCTCTAATCTATCACTCTCTTTGACGCTGCCTTTTCCCTTTGCTTACTCAAGCTACTGTCATCTACTATCTGTCGGCCTACGTTACTGGTCCATTCTCCTGCCTTTGTTCTTAAAAAAATTCTTACAAAGATTCTGTCCAGCCGAAGACAGACTTGCTGGGCCTAATTATCTCTTAGTTAGGAGCATAACGGCAGCATGATGCATCTGCACTCATATAACAGGAGACTGTCTGAGTGGTCAAAGAAGAAGAATGAATTTCTAATGTCCTCTCAAAGGAAACTGACTCTGTTCAAAGATACCCCCCCCCCCCCCCCCCCCCCCCCCCCCCCCCCCCCCCCCCCCCCCCCCCCCCCCCCCCCCCCCCCCCCCCCCCCCCCCCCCCCCCCCCCCCCCCCCCCCCCCCCCCCCCCCCCCCCCCCCCCCCCCCCCCCCCCCCCCCCCCCCCCCTCCTTCTCTCTCCTCCAAGGAGATTCTAGCTTTGTTCTTTTGACACTCCAATAAATACAAAGAAATGACACATAAGAAACAACAAATGTGTGTGAAGTCACACAACTTCAAGACTGGCATCACCTTTGAGTCTGAACTATAAAAAAACCAATGCACAGCAAAGGTAAAATATTACATGCTTCAATAAAAGGTGAAATTATGCCAAAAACAATTTGAGGTTCTGTTTCAGTTTATAACTCAGGGCTCCCAATCGTCCCGTAAAACAAGGAGTCCCAGGGACAGAGGGTCCCAATGGCATTGCAAATGCTAACAAGAATTTATCTAGTGCATCCCTGGGACCCCCTGCACCTTCTTTTAGAGGGTCCTTGAGAATTTTAGTGCACTTCATAGACCCCAAAATGGGGGTCCCTGGGAGCCCTAAACTTCAAACCAGTATTCCTAAATAAACTTACCCTAGTTAGTTCCAATCATCATATGATCTGCAATAACTTTCAAGTAGCTGCATCAATGAATATTCAGCATTTTGCTTAAAAGCGGATTTGGGGAAATGAGTTTGGAAGAAGGGTTCATCTGGTACAGTTTCCCATTATCATTTATGACTCCCTCCCACATAAGACCTACTTCTCTGAGACATTGCCCTTCTTTGTAAGTATTAAAATTACCTCCCTTATAAGACCTCTCCCTTATAAGACCTCATTTTGGATGATTTTTGAAGGTCTTACACTAACTTACAAAGGAGGTTCCACTGTACATGTATTAACCGATAATTTATAATCAGGCACTTAGATAGCCTGACCGATAGGATACTTTCCCACAGAGAAAAACACATTGAACTGGTTTAGAACAAACAGATCTATTGTTCCCAAGAGTGCTTTAATAACTATTTAGGAAGGAAATTGTTCATCTTCAGATCAAGTATTCTAAGACCAATAAGGAAACTGGCGTCACACTGTAACTATTTCCTCAGATTTCCTCTTCTCCTTGTCCTACTTCCTGTGCAGCGAGCCTCGATCTCAAGACTCAACATCCACGGAATAATCTCGCTTAAATTCCAGTTCTCATTATGATAAAAAAACCAGTAAATCTGGAACAAATCCTAGCACATAGCCTTAAAAACCCTTTTTTTAATTCTCCTTTTTAAGGTGATTTTTTTTTACCCTCGTGCACCAAACATTGATTCATTGTGAAATCTTAACTTGCCACGGTGCCACAATTTCATGAACCTACAAGAGCACTAGAACTAGTAAAAAGATGTGTGTGTGT
>CM065705.1:18733887-18796387 GCA_017654935.2 Phymorhynchus buccinoides
GAGAGAGAGAGAGAGAGAGAGAGAGAGAGAGAGAGAGAGAGAGAGAGAGAGAGAGAGCGAGAGAGAGAGAGAGAGAGAGAGAGAGAGAGAGAGAGAGAGAGAGAGAGATTGATTGATTGATTGATTGATTGAATTTTATTTATAGAATAGAGTAAGCAATAACATGCTTTTTTACATCCAGCCCTCTGGACAAAATACATATATAAAAGTAGAAAATGGAAAACGAAAATAAACACATACATACAAAGTAATATAAAGCATGCAAAAAAAAACATCCCTATATTGTAACACATCAATAACAAAATCAAACCTATTATTATTAACAATACTAATTATTAACATTCAAAATGTGTGAAGTAAGCGCATACACACGGGAAAATAAAACCCAATCCTACTTTTCACACTCATCTTTAAACATTCAAAATAGAGAAATGCACAAACATAAAAAATACCTCAATCATACTTCATCATTAAAATGTACTTATTTGAAGAAACCCATGCATAATAAGTCAAACATAGTATTACTTTACCTACTCATCTTAGCATGCACAATTTAAAATGTAAATTCATGTACCCATGGCAACATGAAGCCTATTCCTACATTCCATTATTCATTTTTAGCATGAACATATTAAAAAGTAAACACACACTCGTAACAAAAGCAAACCTAGTCATATTATTTGCAAGCGAATACACATATTAAAAAGTAAATACTGTTCATACCGAAATCAAGCCTGAACCTACTTTCTAGTCCTCATCTTTAACACGCACATAAGTCAAACTTAACTCATCACAAAATTAAAACTAATCCTTATTTTACATACTCGTAACATGTACACATTTTAAATTTAAAGCCGATACACATAATAAAATCAAGCCTAAGCCCATTTTACATACTAATCTTAAAAATACATCAAGCTTAAATGTAAGCACATACACATGACGGAATAAAACCAAATCCTATTCTACATACTCATCTTTAACATGCACGCATTTTGGAGTAAACACTTATGCATAACAAGATGAAACCCAATCCTATAATAATAATAGTAGCAATAATAATAATAATAATAAAAAAATAATAATAATTCATATAGCGCTAAAACTCCATATAGTAGTATGCTCGTTGCACGTTACAAAAGCAACAATGAAAGATGAAAAACATTAATTAAAATCAACAAGAAAGTCATACCACCAACATTCGAATACAAAGAAATAAAACAACGAAATAACATGATTTTCACTCACAAAGACATCCACCCTCGTTCACCAAGCACTGTCACTCTCTCATTACACATCACACTCACAAAAACTAATAAAAATGTAAACAAGTAACCGGAAGGAATGCACCAATTAATACGTGCGTACACACGGCCCATACTCTCTCTCTCTCTCTCTCTCTCTCTCTCTCTCTCTCTCTCTCTCTCTCTCTCTCTCTCTCTCTCTCTCTCTCTCTCTCTCTCTCTCTCTCTCTCTCTCTCTCTCTCTCTCTCTCTCTCTCTCCCCCTCCCCCCTCTCCCCTCTCTCTCTCTCTCCCTCCCTCTCTCTCTCTCTCTCTCTCTCCCTCCCCCTCTCCCCCTCTCTCTCCCCCTCTATCTCTTTCTTTCCCTCTCTCATCATACAGGATCACCAATACAATATGTCAAAAAAACCCCACTTTTCGTTACATAAATATAAACATTCTGGCTAAATCACAATAAACAAAATAAAACAATATAAGCCTAAAGAAAAAAGAAAGAAAAAAAAGAAAAAAGAAAAGTGTATACTAAATAATTATTTTATGACACTAAACACACACTCGCGCGCGCGCACGCGCGCACACACACACACACACACACACACACACACACACACACACACACACACACACACACACACACACACACACACACACACACACACACACACACACACACGCGATGCGCACACACACACTAAGAGAGAGAGAGAGAGAGAACAGACAGACAGACAGACAGACAGAGACAGAGACAGAGATATAGACTGAGTGAGAGAGAGAGAAGCATATCTAACACACTCATCTTTAACAATCATAACATTATAAACACAGCCGATAAACACCGATACATGACAAAGTCGAGCCTAGTTACTTGTAGGCCTACTTCGCATATTCAACTAAAAAATAAACTTAAAAGTAAGCACACACACACGTTATAAAATCATAGTAAATACATATCCATAACATCATCAAACTTAATCTTACTTTATATAAGTATTTATTTATTTATTTTTAGCACGCACAAATTTGCAAATTAACATACATACTCGACAAAATCAAACTTAATCCTACCTTATACACTCAAGTTTCAAATATACACTCAACTAACAAAACAAATTTAAAAGTAAGCATATGCACATGTCAACAGCAAAAATAAATCCTACATATCTTAATTTTTAACAAATATAAAAAACGACACTAATAGTTTTATATATAACATGAGAAAATCAAGCCTAAGCCAACATTACACACTTGTCTGTAAAATGCAAAAAATAGAATAAAACACATACACATTATTAAATCAAACTTAATTGTGTTTAACATAGCCAATTTTAACATGCATACCTTTATGCATGACAGATCAAAACAAGGTAATGTTAGACGTGCAAAATATTCATGAGTTAAAAAGTAAACACATGTAGGCATCATGATAAATAACAGTGCATACGTTCAATATTTATTTATGTTAGTCCATCGGAGTCAGCAGCAATGACTTAATGCTATTTGTAAAATAAAATAAAAATACCAACAAAAAACAAAAAATACTGTTGGGTAAAACATATGCAATAAGTCATGTTCTGCTAATGTTATGTACCTGATGAAATTCAGAGAGAGAGAGAGAGAGAGAGTTTTCATTGTTCATTGTCAGTGGAGTTTGTTCATTAGGTAGTTCTTCATTAGTTTGCTGAAGGATGCTGGGCGTTTGGTCGCTTTTAAGGTGGCTGGCAAATTATTCCAGTAAGATCCACCACTGTATATTAAACTGGTTTTAAATAAGTCTAATCTTGGGGTTGGAATTAGTAGTTTGTTTGACTGCCTGTAACTGTTTATCGAGAAGCGGTCGATTAAAGATTGAGGAGCATTTCCGGTCATGATTTTGTGCATCATCCTTGCTTTGTTATGCTCCAACTGTAATTTAAAAGGTAATATACCTATTGTTTTGTAATCATTGTTCGTAAGAGAAGTTGATTTGAGCAGCACCAATTTAACAGCTCGTTTATGCAGTCTAACTAGAGGTTTTAGAACATTTGCACTTGCTGATCCCACAAAGTAGAGGAATAGCTGACAAGTGAATTTATATGTGCATAATAGAACTGCTTCCTGGCATTGAGATTGAGGAAATGTTTTATTTTTGATAGTTGAAATATTCTTTGCGATACCTTCTTACTTAATATGTCTATGTGTTCTGACCAAGATAATTTGTTATCAATCGTTATACCTAGGGCCTTGTGTGAACTGGATTCCTCGATTGTTTGTCCCGAGATGTGAATTGGGAACGGAGTAGATGAAAGATTTTGGCGTTTCTGTCTGGTTGTCAAACACATATACTTAGTTTTGTTTGGGTTCAGACACATGTGATTTAGTTCAGCCCATCTGGCCAGTTGATTTACATTTTCTTGAATATTAGATGACAAAACGTGTAATGAAGGATGAGCGGATTCGACTGAACTATCGTCCGCAAAGAGATTGCAATTGTCTTTAACAAGCAAAGGTAAATCATTGATATATAATAAAAACAACAATGGGCCCAAAACTGAACCTTGTGGAACACCATAGTTGTTTGGGAGAGAAGAAGACTGGTGAAGACCTGTGCATACTTGTTGTTGTCTGTTTGATAAAAATGACTCAAGCAGTTGGCACACTTGATCACCTATATTGTAAACACGTAGTTTCTTCATAAGTAGTGAGTGATTGATTACATCAAATGCTTTTGCAAAGTCAGCAAAGACAATTCCAGTATACTGATTGTTATTAATATTTCCTAGCCAGAGAGAGAGAGAGAGAGAGAGAGAGAGAGAGAGAGAGAGAGAGAGAGAGAGAGAGAGAGAGAGAGAGAGAGAGAGAGAGAGAGAGACTTGGGACAGGAGATTGAGATGTTTGAGACAGAAAGAGACAGAGTTGCAACAAAGAGAGAGGGTGAGGGAGGGAGAGAGAGAGCATTGTGAGCCACCAGAAACTTGAAACAAGAGTTAACTCCCTTGATAAACTCTTCCTGACCAAAAAATAAAATCTTCAATACAGGAAAAACCAGCAGACGCATTTTGACGTGAGATTTCAAGATTGATCGATAAGTTTTAGATAGTTGATAGTTGATTTACCAACATAGACCAAAAGGTGCAACACTGAAATGTTGATTTAATCATACTTTTGTTCGCACAAAGCTTATGATTCATCTACAATGTCATGTTATTGCCACAGTACTGTAACAGTTGTTCGATCTCAGTGTCACAGTCCACAGTTTGAGTTTTTGTCATTCACTCGGTCATTGTCATATGATCAGAAAGTAGAAGAAAAAAATCACAACAAAGAACCATTTATTGCTCCATTTTGTCAATATTCACATTTTGTCCCAGTAAGAAAAATAATTAATTGATAGATAGAAGCCCAGCAAAAGCCAGCATGTAGGCTAGTATTTAACGAGAGGTTAAAATATCTTAATTTACATTCTCTAAAAGGCAGAAGGCTTCGAGGAAGTTTAATTCAAACCTATACAATTTTCAACAACATTGATGATGTTCATGTTGATACTTTCTTTTCAGCCCCACAAATTACTAGCACTAGAAAATCTGATGGCAATTTTTTTGTTAAACATTGCAATACTAACATTAACAAAAGAAAATGTTACTTTACTAACAGAGTTGCTGTTTACTGGAATGATCTTGACACTAACATTAAGCTTGCACAAAATATTAATACTTTTAAAAATCTTCTAGACAATCTTCCTAAATTTCAGACATTTTTTTGTGATTTTGATTGATTTGATTTTCCAAAAACTTGCTCAGACCAATTGAAAACAAATCATAAGTCATTTGATATTGAGGGGACGATTAATAGGCCGCGAGGCCTAGGCTGATGAAGCCTGTCCCTACCTACCTACCTACCTACCCTACCTATTATTGTAGGATTCTAGTCTTGAATCCCTCAACGAAATTGAATTATCCATTGTTCTTTCTTCTTCTTTTTTTGCGCGACAGTGAAGTATTTATGCTAGTAGGGGAGATAATCTCTTGGCCAAAAAAGCAAACTGGCTCTGCTCTTTTCTGTCATGAATTAGCGGAGCCGCTGTAGCTCAGTTGGTAAGTCTGAGTCGCTAACTCGTAATCCGTCAGGTTTGCGAATGCGCGGGTTTGAACCCAGCTCGGTTCACAGTGGTGTGTCCTTGGGGAAAGGCACTTTAACCGCCTCTGCGCAATCTTTCCCCATCGCAGTTATGCCAGATTACTGGATTTGTAGCGACGTAGTTGAAAGAAGAAGAAGAAGAAGAGTGTGGGTGACATTTCTTACACTGTGTTTTTTAACCCTTTCACCGCCAGCCATATTTCAGCAAAACAATTCCATTAAATTTACCTGGGTAAGAACAAAAACCATCTGCAGTATTGGGGATTCTTCTGTGATATATATAAAATAAGGTCTACCCTTACTTCCCAAAACTAAGACAATAGGGTCTTTGGATAATAGACCCCAATTTGATGCCTTCTGTGACATAGGTGTTAAATCACTGTGGTGCTAAAATGCGACTTTGGCGGTGAAAGGGTTAAAGATACCCAATTTCTTTCTCTGGCCTACTTAAAAGGGTCCTCTGGCCTCTTTGGGCTGAAAGATCGTTTCAAATCGGCTGTCAGCGAAAAAATGCGCTTTTGTTGATGAATAAAGTGTTCTCACCTTTCTTGGCAAAATCTTGTTAGTCTCCAAATCATCTGGAGCGGTAATTGTAAGAATTTGTTGTTTGAACTTGAAGCGCTGTGTTCCACAAGTCGACATTCAAGCCAAGACGCACTTCTAAGGTTGTGTTACTATGACATAATATGTTCAGTGACGTAGGGAAAACTATGACGGAAGCCAGCAGATTAGGGGGTTGTCTATTCTACAGAAACAGAAGATGTAGAAAGAAGAACAGAGCGATGTCAACATTGGCTTTGGGGGTACCTCCTGTCCCTAGTCATTTTTAGTTGGACCCTGAAAAACCGTTGTTTTACTTTCGCAATCCAGTTCTATGTCGTCATTTTATACAAAGCAACTCTCTACACACACACGCACACGCACACACATAAACACACACATTTATTGAAGCCAACTCGTTCATACCCCATTCGGTAAGCCACAGCAACCGAGCCGCATGGACTGACCACATGCACCAACACACATACACAAACACCCTCACACAAAAACGTACGCACGCAGACAGACATGCACACAAACACAGACACACACACACACATGCTTGCACACACAACCCACAAAACCAAAACACACACAAGCACACATGTATGCACACATTCATGCTCACACACACACACAACACACACATACACACACACACACACTCACACACACGCACCACAAAACACAGCACAAACCTCATTCAATCTTCCCTCACGTGCACACAATGATAGACAACTGATCAAATATTTAGGGCGCAGCAGGAAAAAGGTGGGTTTTAAGAGAGGTTTTGAATGAGGAGACTGAGTTGGAGTGTCTTCTGGCATATATGTGATTGAAGTTCCCCAGTTCCATGGCAAAATAATCAACATATTGATTGTGGCCATGCACAGTGAAGAAGAAGATTGTTTGGTTGTCAAGTCCTGTGTCCTAGCAACGGAAGTAATGCAGACTTGATAATAATCGTAATATTTTCTTTTCTTTCTTTATCGATCACTCAAGACAGTTTCCTGTCATATGAGCACTGATGCACCATGCTGCCGTTATGCGCCTATCTAAGAAATAGTTAGGCCCAGCAAGTCCGACTTCGGCTGGAGGAATTGTTTTTGAAAGTGTTTCGTGAAAAAAGGCAGGAGAATGGACCCCGGTAAGGCAGAAAGATAGTCGATGACAGTAAGCAAAGGGAAAAGGCAGAGTCAAAGAGAATGACAGATTAGAGGAAGCTACAAGCACAGAACTTCCAGAAGGTGGAGGAACTATTTATACAAAAGACCCCCCGGTTTTTCCACGGGGTGGGGGGGGGGGGGGGGGGGGGGGGATAATCTTGTTTGATTGGTCAGTGATGATGCATCATTATTCCACACCTTAGGGACAAAAATGTGAATATTGCCAATGAGGATAATGATGATGAAGTGTGTGTGTGTGTGTGTATGCGCGTGTGCACACGCATGCTGTACATGCATTTAGTTGGGGGGGGGGGGGTGTTCAGTCACATTCTCAAGACATACATTCATTGAAGGAGGTGTGCTTTTTTGTTTGCAGAACGTGTAATAAAACAAAATAAAGACAATGCCTCCAAAGTTTGCTCGCATCCCCGGTTCAACCGATCGTGCCTCTTCTTCAGATATTGAGAGGGTAAGAAACGCGTGTCAGTGTGAATAACATTTCTCTTTAACTCATTCAAGTCATTCCATCCATATATGTGCGGAATTAATAGATAGTTGTCAGTTTGATGCATTTCCTTCAAGGGAAGTAAGTCTGTGTGCACTCTGTACCTTGGTCACTTCTAAACTCGCTTCGCTCCCTTAGACCACAATTTTGCCTCTGACTTTGCTTTTGTAGTGGTTTGTTGTAGGGAAACCAATTGGTGTGGAGAGTTTTTCTGTGTAAAGTCTATGTATATAAAAAAAAGTCTGATCTACCACTTCCCTATGTCTAAACCTGAAGTAAAAACCTGTAATCTTCTTTTATTTCTCCTTTTGTTTATATAAATGTTTTGTTTGTGTGTATGGCTGGAGTGATTTTTTTGATTTTTTATAATTCAAAATCGTTGCGATGCGAACAATTTAAAAGCAAGTTGTTTGAATTGGATAGTAGGGTATTGAACATCTTTGCTGACTAATAATATAAGCATTTAACTGGAGATATCATTGTCATCTAATTTTTAGGGCTGCACCATTAAATTCATTCCTATGCTGGGGATTTTCTTTTCTTCTGTCATTTGATTTTGTTTTTGAGTAAATTGGTGGACAAGCTTTTAACCCTTTCACTGCCAATGTCGCATTTTTCAACCAAAATGATCGAACACCCATGTCATTAAAACTCTTGAAATCAGGGTCTTTTATTCAATGACATTGTGTTCCTAAATTTGGGCAGTGAGGATTGACCCTATTCTAAATGTGTCACAGAGAAATCCCACAATATTGCAGACAATATCTTTCCTGTAGCCAAGTAAGTTTAGTGGAAATTTTTGGCTCAAAGGTGGCTGGCGGTGAAAGGGTTAAAATATGACTTCAAATCTAAGCCATTTTTTGCAAACTTGTGCATAACATGATATGTTGCGTAGAACCTCATTTGGGTGTGTAAGAGTAGACCATGAATGAAAAAAAAAGAATAATGCATAGATGCAACTTTGCCTTGGATACAAGGCAGCACCTGTATTTCAAAATTTTGACCACAAAAATAAAATTGATTGAAAGTTCAAGGGGAAAAAAGTGTTGAATTATCATTGAAATAAGCTTCAAATGGAGTATGATTTTGCTTTTTCTTCAGCTTTGGGGGGAGGGGGGGGGGTTGCCCCTGACCCACCCCCCAGGGGTCCTGCCAGGAGACTAAGCGGCCCCTGGACCCCTGCCTTGCCCGTTTTTTTATTTTCTCCAGTTGCATCCATGATAAGAGGAAATCAAATACACACGCACATTGTTGTCTTCTGCTAAGGTGAAATGACATGGCTGTGGCAAGAGTAATAAAGTTTAAGATAAAAATATGTTTATAGGAGGCTTCAAAATACACTGTGCATAACTGCATTGGCTTGTGCTTTTTCAGAGGGGTCTACTTGACGGGGATTCCGATGATGAAGACTTTTTTCTTAGGTAAGTTATGCATGTTTAAAACTGTGCCATAAAATAGCATGTCTGTTCTCTTTTCTTGAAAAGATTCAGATGTTCTTAACCCTTTCACCGCCAATGTCGCATTTTAGCACCACAATGGTTTAACACCCATGTCACTAAAACGCATCAAATCAAGGCCTGTTATGTGAAGACACTATTTCCATAATTTTGGGAGGTAAGGATAGGGCTAATGTTATACATGTCACAGAGGAATTCGTAATATTGCAGATAATATTTTTTTCTCTACCCAGATCAATTTAATGGTATGTTTTGGCTGAAAAATGGCTGGCGGCGAAAGGGTTAACACCCATGTCACTGAAAGCATCATATGAGGGTCTGGTATCCAGTGACCTTATGTTCTTAATTTTGGGAGGTAAGAATAGGCCCTATTTTATGCGTGTCACAGAGGAATCCCAAATATTGCACATAGAATCTTTTCTCTACCCAGATAAGTTAGAACACCGTGCGTCTTTCTAAACTCAATGTAATTTATATTTTTACGTCATATTTTGCAAGTTCTATCGGTTTGCGGATACTGACCGCCCCTCATTTTTCAAAAAAAAATGTTTGCAAGTCGCTGACTCACATCCTGCGGTTTTAAACTTCACCGCCATGCCGCCATTGTTGCTATGGTTTTGACCGAGTAAGTCGAGGTAATTAACTCTAATTTTCACGAAGTGCTCTCCCCTAGGTTTTTCCCGAAAATCGTCTATTCCAGGAAAACAGTGGGATTAGCTTATTGAGGAAACTCAGGAAAGAGAAAAGAAAGCAGTATTGTAGAGCTTGTAGATGGGTAAAGGTCAAGATGTGCCACCCCCCCTACATTTCTCGGTTAATTGTATTTTTCCGTGTTTACCTTTCTTACCATACATAAAGCTGTATTTTAGGAACCTTTTTAGCTAATAACCTGTTTGGAATACTAACCCTATCCCTAACACTAGCCCTAACCCTAACCCTACCCCCACCCTATAAGACAGAAAAACGCAACGAACCACAACTGTGACAAATCGCGGTGTACTGCAGTACATAGTGGGGGGTAGGGTTAGGTTTAGGGCTAGGGTTAGGGATAGGATTAGTATTCCAAAAAGGTTATTAAATGTTCCTAAAATACAGCTTTATGTATGGTAAGAAAGGCAAAAACGGGAAAATACAATTAACTGAGAAATGCAGGGGGGGGGTGGCACATCTTTACCTTTACCTGTAGATGATTTCTATGATGTGGTGTATGTGATTGAAGCGTCGGTTGTTTTGTCCACAGAGGTCCCAAGGTTCAGACGGGCAATCTGCGGTCTGACCCCAAGCTGTCCAAGTGAGTATAAAAAAAGTGGAACAATAGATGTCAGATTAAATTTTTGAAAAACCACACCCAACAACAACAAAGAAACTGGTTCATTCTTTGATTAACCAAACTTACTTTCGAGGCTTACCAGTTTGTTCTGTGTTGTGTGTTGTTTATGTGTAACATATTCAAGGCTAGAAGGCTATGCCACATCTTGGATAGATGTTGATTTGTTTGTATGTCGTCCTCTCCACCATTGTTGATGTGTACTGTGTGGGTGGAGGGTCATAAAGGCGAACTTGGCACATTCGTTTTTGGACATAAACCAACTCAAGCCTGCAAATAATTACAGGTATTTTAGCAAAACAATGAAGAATTTAAAACTAACGTTCACACACACATCTTAACATATTTATAGTCCTTTTTTTAGTAGGGTTAACTCAACAATGACGTGTGCAAAAATTAATGAAAATGTAAACAAACAACAAGAATGAAAGCACCAATACATCCACCATACACACGGCCCATGCTCTCTCTCTCTCTCTCTCTCTCTCTCTCTCTCTTCTCTCTCTCTCTCTCTCTCTCTCTCTCTCTCTCTCTCTCTCTCTCTCCTCCTCTCCCTCTCTCTCTGATGATAATAATAAGCAAGATAGTGATGATGATAATGATGACAACGATAGTCATGCTAATGATGATGATGATGACTATTCATACAGTCTTCGTGGTCAAGTGGACCAAGTGATGGGCATCATGAAAGACAACGTCAACAGAGTGGCCGAACGAGGGGACCGCTTGGAGGACCTTCAGGATAAGTCAGGTAGTACAGTGTGTGCGTGTGTGTGTGCGTGTGCGTGCATGTGTGTGTGTGCGTGTGTGTATGTGCGCGTGCGCGTGCGCATGTGAGTGTGTGCGTGTGCGTGTGTGTGTGCGTGTGAGTGTGTTTGTGTGTGTGTGTGTGTGTGTGTGTGTGTGTGTGTGCGTGTGTGTGTGTGTGTGTGTGTGTGTGCGTGTGTGTGTGTGTGTGTGTGTGTGTGTGTGTGTGTGTGTGTGTGTGTGTGTGTGTCTGTGAGTGCGTGTGAGCGTGCGCGTGTGTGTGTGTAAAATGTGTTCTGCGGTGTAAATATGAAGGTGCATAGGCATAGGTTTTATTTATGAATGCGTAAGTAAAGGTCTGTGTGCACGTTAACCTTTTCCCGCCAGTTATTTTTCAGCCAAAAGAGACCATTAAACTTAACTGGGTAAAAAAAAAAAATATCTGCAATATTGTGAATTCCTCTGTGACATGTATAACGTAAGGCCTGTCTTTACCTCCCAAAATAAAGAAAACAGGGTCTTGGGATAACAGGCCCTGAGTTGATGCATTTTAGTGACATGGGTGCTAAACCATTGTGGTGCATAAATGCGACATTGATGGTGAAAGGGTTAACATTATTCACAAAATATCGCTATTTCCCCATGGCAACACAATGAGTTGTAAGTCTTATTATGAGTTGCCTAACAAACACTGTGTTGCCATGGGGAAATAGTGATATTTTTTTAATAATGTTAACGTGTACAGAGACCTTAATCAAGCCAGGCAAATTTACTATGTTCAGCGTTCATACGGTCTTTGAAAGTCTTTGAGAAATGGAGTGCCATTTTCAAGTCTTTGAAAATTGGCTTTGGTCTATGAAAACACGTGAAATGGTTTGTGAAAAAGTCATTGACACCGTAAAACTTTTTTGGTGTCTTTGAAAGTTTTGAGAATTGATAGTGCCATTTTCAAGTCTTTGAAAGTCTTTGAGAAATTTAACTTTTGCTTTTTCCCCTTTGATATCCACGGTTCGACGATCTAGTTCCGTCTTAGCAGACGTCCTCGTTTGTCAAGAGCTACTTCCCTTTTATTATATTCGAGAAATGTCTTTTGGGTGCAATGTTCGTGATTGTAATCGAAGCAATCTTTATCATTGCATGTCATCAAAGACTGTATAGGGGAAAGATAAGCATCCCATCTCTTTTCCCTATATGAGTAATGAGGACATTTTCACTGGTTATGAAAGTCTTTGAAACAGTGGACACATTTTGCACGTCGATAGGCCAGTTGAATTCTCCATTTCAAAGTTCCAGTCTTTGAGTTTTTGGATAGCCATCCACTGTGAAAAGTGTACTGTCCACCACTAACTTTGATAACTCTATCAGCCCGGTTCGCCGAGCTCTTAAGTAGTCCCATTTTCATCTTACCCTTTTGAGAATATCTTTGATGTCGTTAGAGGTCTTTGGAAATAGGATAAGGGTCTTTGAAAAAGTCTTTGAAAGTTTGTGAATTTTGGTATTAGGTATTTTTTATAGTTACAGAGGCGTCTGTGAAATTCGGGATGCTCCCACCTGGAGAACGCGTCGCAGCCAGAGGCGCGCCACCCAATTTTTTTTTGCATGCGATTTTTTGTGTGGCTGATGAGGAAGGAAAAATGGGTGTGTGTGTGTGCTAAATTTTGACCAAATGACACCTTTTTCGTTGCCATTGGGTTTAATGTGTGCTAAGTGCATGGGCACACAAGACCTCGGTTTATCGTCTCATCCGAAAGACTCCACGTTCAGACCGTAAGGCCTAGTGCAAAGTGAGAGGAAAAATCCCCTGTACCCAGGTTCGAACTCGGGTTTACTCGACACTTGACACGTGTTGCTGTATCTGGATGAATTGAGGGCTGGAGAGAGAGGGCTGGAGAGAGAGAGGGAGGAGGGAGAGAGAGAGTAGTGTGTGTGTCCGTGTCCATGTGGATATGTTAGTGTTACTGTATCCAGATGAATGGAGGGCTGGAGAGAGAGGGAGAGAGAGAGAGTAGTGTGTGTGTGTGTCCATGTGGATATGTTAGTGTTACTGTATCCGGATGAATGGAGGGCTGGAGAGAGAGGGAGAGAGAGAGAGAGAGTAGTGTGTGTCCATGTGGATATGTTTGTGCTGCTGTATCCGAATGAATGGAGGGCTGGAGAGAGAAAGAGAGAGAGAGAGTGTGTGTGTGTGTGTGTGTCCATGTGGATATGTTAGTGTTACTGTATCCAGATGAATGGAGGGCTGGAGAGAGAGGGAGAGAGAGAGAGAGTGTGTGTGTGTCCATGTGGATATGTTAGTGTTACTGTATCCGGATGAATGGAGGGCTGGAGAGAGAGGGAGAGAGAGAGAGTAGTGTGTGTCCATGTGGATATGTTTGTGCTGCTGTATCCGAATGAATGGAGGGCTGGAGAGAGAAAGAGAGAGAGAGTGTGTGTGTGTGTGTGTCCATGTGGATATGTTAGTGTTGCTGTATCCGCATGAATGGAGGGCTGGAGAGAGAGGGAGAGAGAGAGAGAGTAGTGTGTGTGTGTGTGTGTGTGTGTCCATGTGGATATGTTAGTGTTACTGTATCCAGATAAATGGAGGGCTGGAGAGAGAGGGGGTGGGGGGGGGGGGGGGGGAGAGAGAGAGAGAGAGTGTGTGTGTGTGAAAAATCTGTACAAACCCTGTATGTTGTAAAGACTGGCGCTAACTGAGAAAGTGTCTGTTTACTACAGACGGCCTGGCCAGTAATGCCGACATGTTTCGCAGCCGCTCCAAATCCTTGCACCGCAACATGTGGTGGCAAAACTGCCGGGTAGGTATTGTGTGTTTTCTTATGTTGTTTTTGCAGACCTGTTTACCCCCTACACAATTCCTGAGTAGTCTGGATAGCTGAAATGAGTAGTTTTGGTGCCAAATGTGTAGTTTTATTCATTAATCCATCAAACAATGTTCACTGAAAGTGTTTAGTAATCACATTATTTTCAGGTTTGAAGAGTAGTAGAGGTCCAAATTGAGTAGAATACTACTCGAAAAGAGTAGAGTAAACAGGTCTGTTGTTGTTGTTGTTGTTCCCTGGCTTAAAGACTCCAGGGATCATCCCAACAGCCGAAGCAATTGAACACTATGGTACGAATGCACCAGCTAGGGATGAGAACATTACGTGTGTGACCGTTTTTGAATACCACACTCCGACTTCGGAGGATTTTAAGACTGATGATGTTATGCTAGGAGCTTGTCATGGCTTGAGACAATCCCTGCACAACCATTCAGAGCATAACAACATTTTGATGTAGCCTTGGTGTTCTAGCTTATGTCAACTGGTCTGACACAGCCTCATGCCAAGGCGAGTGTTTTCTGATGATTTGATCCTTTCTGTTGTATTATGGCATGTTCCTGTGGGGATACCATGAGGGTGTCTTTCAGTACGAATAATTCTCCCAACCTCTGGAAGGTCTGTGCTAGCAAGCAACTTCCTCTAATCTATCACTCTCTTTGGCTCTGCCTTTTCTTTTTCTTACTATGATCTTCTGTTTTTCTGACTTATTGGCTGGCCCATTCTCCTGCTTTATCTTCCAAATAATGTTTCTCCTTTGAGCTCCTCAGAAATCGGAATCTGTTGGCCGGCTGCACATGGCGGGGAGTCCAGTGAAAACTGAAAACCAGACACATATGTACCTTACCCATTGTGGCTATATGGCCTAGAAACGCAGAACAAGAAGTATTATGGCATGGATGTGTTTTTAATTATCTTCTAAACAAGTCATTTGACATGTAAGTTTTCCAAGTCTTTTATTATATAAGGAAGTTGTTGTTGGCTTACCCTGGCTAAAAGACTCCAGGGATCATCCTGACAGCGGAAGCACTTGAGCACTGTAGTACAAATGCATCAGCTACGGATGAGAACATTACGTGTGTGACCGTTTTTTGATTACCCTGCCATGTGGGCAGCCACACTCCGTCTTCGGGGGATTTTGGAGACTGATTATGCTAGGAGCTTGTCATGGCTAAAGACATTCCCTGCATAACTATGCATAGCATAACAACATTTTGATGTAGCCTTGGTGTTCTAGCCTATGTCAATTGGTCTGACACAGCCTTAAGCCAAGGCAGATAGAAGGAAATCAATTCTGACGTAGAAATTCCTAAAGTGTTCATTTTCACTTGACATTTATGTTATCAAAGCTGTTTACCTGTAGTTATAATATATTGATGTTGGTCAATGCTTCAGGGGTGCAACTTGTCCTGGTATACAAGGATTTCCTGTTTTTGAATTTTACCAGAAAAGGGAGTTTCAAACTTTTTCAAATAAGCATTTGTATAAATTGTGGAAAAAGCAAACTAAAATACCTCCATAAATCAATTTTTGCTTCAGCTGCAGGGGGACATTACCCCCGGACCCCCGCTTTTCATTTTTTTTCATTTTGTGCAGTTCTGCATTGATACTTGCAGTTTATGATTGTGCGATATTTGAATTGTGTGTTTCAGATGAGGATCCTCATCGCCGTCGTCATCCTCGTTCTGGTCCTCATCATTGTCCGTACGTTGACATTTTCTTCTTTTTGTTTATTGTTTGGTTTTAGCTGCCCCATCTTCTGGGCCGTACACTGACATTGCTCCCATTCCCAATTCTGAATCCCAACTTGCAGCCACACCCTGGCTTGTCAGCTTTCTGTTTTGTTTTGTTGTTTTTGTTAATTTGTAAACATGAAAACTGATAATAAAAAAAAGTTTCATACAAAAAAAAGAGATTATAGGATTTGAAAAAGAAAACAGCATGTTCCAGTTAGAATACGTTTGATGGCTGACATTTTTTTTCTCCTTCCCGTCAAATAAGGAAAACAATATGAATGTTCCGATGTCATGTTTGTAGCCGATGACCATGATTATACTTATTTTATACCTCTGGATGTGTTAACGTATGCTTCCTCTACCTCTACATTCTTATCTTTTTTTGTGGTGGTTATATATTTCATATTTTTAGGTATTAGGCATTAGGTGCTTTATAGTCACAGAGGCGTCTCAGTGAAAATTGGGTTGCTCAATCAATCAATATTTTTATTGTCCGGTAAAGGTAAAGATGTGCCCCCCCCCCCCCCCCCCCTGCATTTCTCGGTTAATTGCAATTTTCCGTTTTTGCCTTTCTTACCAAACATAAAGCTGTATTTTATTAACCTTTTTAGCTAATAACCTTTTTGGAATACTAACCCTATCCCTAACCCTAACCGTACCCCCCCCCCCCCCCTATAAGACGGGAAAACGCAATGAACCACGACTGTGACAAATGGCACCGTGTGGGGGGAGGGGTCCTATTAGATAATGGCCTAGGGTTAGGGATAGGGTTAGTATTCCAAAAAGGTTATTAGCTAAAAAGGTTAATAAAATACAGCTTTATGTTTGGTAAGAAAGGCAAAAACGGAAAAATGGAATTAGCCGAGAAATGCAGGGGGGGGGGGGGGGGGGGGGGCACATCTTGACCTTTACCTTATTGTCCATTTTACAGGAAATTCTTTTTGCAGCGATGAACCAATCAACAAAACAACACAATAAAGACAGAGTCATAGTATGTAGAAAAGCCAAAAAATAAAATATGCGACTATTTCAAACACTGTGTGCACTTGCTCTCCCAACTGGAGAGCGCGTCGCAGCCAGAGGCGCGCCACCCTTTTTTGTTTGCGTGCAATGTTTGTGTGACTGATGAGAAAGGAAAGGGTGTGTGTTAAATTTTGACCAAATGACAACTTTTTCGTTGCCACTGGAATTAATGTGTGCTAAGTGCATGGGCACACGGGACCTCGGTTTATTGTCTCATCCGAAAGACTCCTCGTTCAGACCGTAAGGCCTAGTGCAAAGTGAGAGGAAAGATCCCCTGTACCCAGGTTCGAACTCGGGTTCACTTGACACAAGGCGAACGCGTTACCTCTGTACCACTCTACACCATATGGTATTTTTCACATCTGTTCTGTTTTGAATACGTTTCAGTACCCATCATCATCCACTACTCCAGCAGTGAAGACGACGACAGCAACAACAACAACAACGACAATGACATCAGCGGCGGAGGCAACTGAAGGACGGAAGAGCGCTATTGTTGTCTCTGGAAGCGAGCGCGCGGAAGAAGCCCTGCTGTGTCTGTATGAACGTAGGGCGAGGGGCCAAAGCATATCGTGACTATCACCCATCAATGCATTCATTGATTGTTCTTTTTCTGTTTCTCTCGTTCTCTCTATCTCGTTCTCTCTCTCTCTTTATCTCTTTTCAGTACAGTACAGTGGAACCTCCCTTATAAGACCTCCCATTATAAGACTCCCTCCCGCATAAGACCTACTTCTCTGAGACATTACCCTTCTTTTTTGTAAGCACAGTGGAACCTCCCTTATAAGACCTCCCATTATAAGACTCCCTCCCACATAAGACCTACTTCTCTGAGACATTGCCCTTCTTTTGTAAGCACAGTGGAACCTCCCTTATAAGACCTCCCATTATAAGACTCCCTCCCACATAAGACCTACTTCTCTGAGACATTACCCTTTTGTAAGTACAGTGGAACCTCCCTTATAAGACCTCCCATTATAAGACTCCCTCCCACATAAGACCTACTTCTCTGAGACATTGCCCTTCTTTTGTAAGCACAGTGGAACCTCCCTTATAAGACCTCCCATTATAAGACTCCCTCCCACATAAGACCTACTTCTCTGAGACATTACCCTTTTGTAAGTACAGTGGAACCTCCCTTATAAGACCTCCCATTATAAGACTCCCTCCCACATAAGACCTACTTCTCTGAGACATTGCCTTTCTTTTGTAAGTACAGTGGAACCTCCTTTGTAAGACCTTCCAAAATCATCCAAAATGAGGTCTTAAATGGGAGGGAGTTGTGTAAGGGAGGTAATTTTAATACTTACAAAGAAGGGCAATGTCTCAGTAAAGTAGGTCTTAAAAGGGAGGGAGTCTTATAATGGGGGGGTCTTAATAGGGAGGTTCCACTGTATTAAAATTGCCTCCCTGATAAGACCCCTCCCTTATAAGACCTCATTTCGGAAGTTTTTGTGACATTCCCAACTATAAGGGAGCCCTCTCTCACTGTCTTATAAGGGAGGTTCCACTGTAGTGTTTTTATCTTTGTATGATTTTTGTCCGTCTGTCATTCGTATAGTTATGTGTTTCCCTCTCTTTTTACAGGTTTTTATTTTTTAACATGACCTTTCTCTGTCGTAAGTACGCTACTCTCTTTCCGTCTGTGTAGGGCTTTTGTTTGTTCTTTCTCCCTCCCCTCTCTTTCTCTCTTTTGCTCTGTATGTGTGTGTGTGAGATGTGTGTGTGTGAGCGTGCGTGCATGCACATGCGCGTGTGTGTGTGTGCGCGTGTGTATTCAAATGTTTCTTCGTTTAACGTCTCGAAAAGTGCGAGCAGGAAGGTGAAATGTATTGCGGAGAAAATCAGGGAGGTGTGGGTGAAATGGAGGAGGGGTGTGGGTGAAATGGAGGAGGGGTGGGGGTGAAGTAGAGGAGGGGTGGGGGTGAATACAGTGAAAAGAAAGATGTCCCTCCCCCTCCCCTGCATTTATTTGCTATAGATTTATTCCCAATCATTTTCTTTACTGTGAAACAAACTTTTTAAAGGTTTTATCGCAACTGTCCTCCACCTGCTGATTTTATGATCAGATTTATTCATCTTTTCCGTGGTTTCTCCTGTCTCAATCTGTCGTTTTCTCTATGAATGGTCAACTTAGGACAATGATTTGACCGCCAGGGGTCAGTCAAACGGGTAAGGGCTTAGCGCATGATATTCTTAGTTGGGCGCAGTGAGAGAGAGAGAGAGAGGGAAGTCCTCCCTCTCTCTCTCTCTCACTGCGCCCAACTAAGAATAAGGACTTCCCTCTCTCTCTCTCTCACTGCGCCCAACTAAGAATATCGCGCGCTAAGCCCCTACCGGTTTGACTGACCCCTGGCAGTCAAATGCGCATCCTAAGTTACTCATTGAGCTTTGCATTGCTAACTTTTTGAGGTATAAAGATTTCATGTCAATATTTAATGGCCAGCCACACGTCCACTAAAATCGTACGACTGTACGATACGATTTGATCATGACGTGGTCTCCAATGTGATTTCGCGCTTCGAGATCACATGATCAAATCGTATCGTACAGTTGTACGATTTATTCATCTTTTCCGTCGTTTCTCCTGTCTCAATCTGTCAATTTTCTCTATGAATTGAGCTTCGCATTGCTAACTTTTTGAGGTATAATAAAGATTTCATGTGAATATTTAAGGGCCAGCCCCACGTCCGCTAAAATCGTACGACTGTACGATACGATTTGATCACGACGTGGTCTCCAATGTGATTTCGCGCTTCGAGATCACATGATCGAATCGTATCGTACAGTCGTACGATTTTAGCTGACGTGTGGCTGGCCCTTTAGTGAGATATGTTTATAATGCATAATCACTGTGTGTTCATTGTACAGTACGTCTTTTGACGAGAGTCTGAGAGGGTAAGCGTAATTTCTTGCTCTTTCTTGTTTCTGTAATAGTTTATTTTTCATATTATTCTTCGTCGAATATGAAAATGTTACATTTTCTAATGTTACATTAGAAAGTTTTCCAAATGTGCGACTTAAGTAAGTTGCACTGTTTGTGCATAGATAGGGGGAAATCAAGGCATTCAGAGTGAAAACCGTGTTTAGCTCCATGTTTATCTGCCCTGTCTACTTTTTCATCATTGTGATAAAAAGGACAATGAGATGGGATCCAACAAAATGTTAATTGAGTACCTCGTACAATTAGCATGTGTATCAAACAACTGACTTCAATAATCGTTTCAGGCCTTGTGTGCAGCTGTAATGTTTTTAATGTGAAGGATATATTAATTATTATCAAAGGTTCGTCCCCGTGGGGATACCGGGGGGTCTTTCGTGAAAATAGTTCCCCCACCTTCTGGAAGTTCTGTGCTTGTAACTTCCTCTAATCTGTCACTCTCTTTAACTCTGCCTTTTTCCTTTGCTTTCTGTCATCTACCATCTTTCTGACTTATTGGCCCATTCTGCTGCCTTTTTTCAAAAAAGTCTTCCAAACAATTTTTCTCATTTGAGCTCCTCCAAAATCGGAATGTGTCGGCTGTACGCAGCGGGGAGACCAGTGAAAACTGAAAACCGGAACATATATGTACCTTACCCATTATGGTCATATGGGCTGGGAACGCAGAAGAAGACGAAGAAGAAGTCAAAGGCTCGTTAGAAGCGTGACCTTATGTATTTAATTTCATACTAAGCTGAATGCTTCTTTGGAAAGGAAGGAAAGCTACATTAAAGACACATTAATTTATTGTAAATGGAATGCTTTTCATTATTTTTCATCGCCATTGAATCATGCAAGTGATTGTTAAAATTGATTGAGGATGGTTGTATGTTCTTTTCATATTGTGCTCTGTTCATATTTCCATTTTGTTTTAATAATGAGGTTTTGAGAATCTAGTAAAGGTAAAGGGTCATATTTATTACCCTTACGGGATTCTGTAATTTTTCACCATTGTTTGACAAGATGAAGAACACGAGTAAATGACTCAAGCATCCTAATGTTGTGTTAGTTGCACCCTTTGGTGTCTTGGCAAAGTGGAGAAATGATCAGCATCACCATGCAGCACTTCAATCCAGCGCTGGTAAGGGGCCAAGATTTCATGTGAAATTTTGTGTCTGGTTACCATATTTTCATAACCCCTTCACATAGAGACTTCAAATTTAGTGGAAATAGGCAGGACTATGATGAAGATATCTTCATTAGTTCCTGAGAAACAAAAATGAACAACAAATGTCCTATAACTGCACAGTGTGCCACCTTACAGGAAAGTGCTGTGTATGGGTACACGATGCCTGAAGTATTGTATCATTATGACCTATTTATGTTTTAAAGAATCTTTGTGTGCATGTGTTATATTGATGGATGGATGAACCGATTTAGGATAATGTAATTTTGTGGAACGAATATTAATGTTTTACGTCCTCTCGGCCAGAGGCCATATTATGGGACATTGCTGGTACTTGAGTTATTAATATTTTTGTGGAAAATCCCTGAAGTATTAAATATGACCCATTCAAGTTTTTTGGACCAATTTGTTGGAGATGTTTTTGTTTGCTTTTAAAACAAAATGGAGGGATATTCTTGCGTTGTGTCTGTGTAGAAGGAATATGTTGTACAGGCACAATCATATGCAAAGCTTGAAAGGTTTAAAGCATATCGTCAGTGAAATTCAAAAACCTCGTATCTCGATTTTGGGGGTGGTTTGAGTTAGATACATAGTCAACTCTCTATTTTTTCCCGCCACTTTCCACCAGAAGCTCGTATCTCTAACGACTTTCTATCTGGGGTAAATGAGGTTGTGAAAATAGAAGAAAAACTCGTAAGTCCCAAATTCAGATCTAATTAAGGACAAAGACCTCGTATCTTCATTCTTTTCAAGTCTAAACTTTTTTTTAAAAAGTACCTGTAATTTTAGCGAAATGCAGGGCTAAACTCGCAATGTCCTGAACAACATATTCATCATAGTTAAATTAATCAATTGTGGTCAACGCGGTTAATTTTTTTAAACTTTTTTCTTCATTTTTCTCAAAACTACCAAAAAATGAGATACGAGGTTTTTGAATTTCACCAACGATATTGGGAATTTTGCTGTTCATATTGTTGCTTGGTACTCTCATATGAACATAGATCAATATTAGGTCTTTGTCGGACAAGGTAAACCTTTCACTCGATTTTTAGTGGGTTGTTTTTTTTACTCTTCTGATATATCATTCGTGGCTGTCAAGGATCATTGCTCCAGGCGTCCCCCTGTGGGGATACCGGGGGTGTGTCTTCCGTACAGATAGTTCCCTCACCTTCTGGAAGTTATGTGCTTGTAACTTCCTCTAATCTGTCTCTCTCTTTGACTCTGCCTTTTTCCTTGCTTTGTGTCATCTACTGTCTTTCTGACTTTTTGGCCCATTCTCCTGCCTTAAAAAAAATAAAAATTCAAATAATTTGTCTCCTTTGAGATCCTCTGAAATCGGAATGTGTCGGCGGTACACAGCGGGGAGACCAGTGGAAACTGAAAACCGAACATACACGTACCTTACCCATTATGGCCTGGGAACGCAGAAGAAGAAGAAGTTGTGCAGTAGGGTGGACTTAGGTTGTGGCTTTGCCAAGTGGTAGCGTGAATAAACATGGCAAGTCCACTTAAGTAGGCGGATGCCAGCACAAAATGTTGTGCTGCACTTTGAGAGAGACTTTCGCCCTACTACTTTATATTTTTAAGCCTCTCGCTATTCACCGTTCCTACATTCATTGGATCTTTGGATCAGTTCATAAGAATCAGGTATCGGTCATGGACAAACTACCGTTTGGGGTGTACTTAAAACGTTGAACATAGAGGTAATCTTTGGTGATGTTGATTTGATTGGTTTTAAGACTATTGTGGTTTTAGCTTTTTTTTAATATTTGATTTGTGTGCTTGAGCATTCCATTAACAGCTCTTTTCATTTTGTCCAGGGGTTATATTGTACAGTAAAATGTATTTGAATTTGACCTGTAAATGACAATTTGTTTTTTTAGCTGTTCACCTCGTTCATACACGAAGGGATTTGTGTGACGTCAACAGTTATGACGTTCATATTGCCCGTAGTAGTAGACACGAGGCTGGCAGGGAAGGGGTTAATTCTTCTTCTTCTTCTTCTTCATCGATCGCTCCGACAGTTTCCTGTCAATTATGAGTGCAGATGCGTCATGCTGCCAGTATGCGCCTAACTGAGGCCCAGCAAGTCGGACTTCGGCTGGAGGATGAAATGTTTTTGAAAGTGTTTCGTGAAAAAAGGCAGGAGAATGGACCGGTAACTGGTAAGGCAGAAAGATAGTAGATGACAGAAAGCAAAGGGGAAAAGGCAGAGTCAAAGAGAGTGACAGATTAGACGAAGTTACAAGCACAGAACTTCCAGAAGGTGGGGGAACTATTTATACAAAAGACCCCCCCCCCCCGGTATCCCCATGGGGGGAGGTGTTAATTAATCGGTCATTAATTAGTTGCCGACATGTGAAGAGACTGATCAGTGAATTAAAAAACCCACTCACAAACATTTTGCTCAGTACGTTTCTACTTGCTCAGGAGCCTGTAGGTAACTTTTTTTGTGTGTGTGTGTAGGTTTGAACAAGAAAAGGCCATTAACCCTTTCACCGCCAGCCATAATTTCAGCCAAAATTTTCTATTAAATTTACCTGGGTAGAGAACAAAATCCATCTGCAGTATTGGAGATTCTTCTGTGACATATGTAAAATAAGGTTTATCCTTACTTCCCCAAACTAAGACAATAGGGTCTTTGGATAATAGACCCCAATTTGATGCCTTTTAGTGACATAGAAGTTAAATCACTGTGACATATTTAAAATAAGGTCTATCCTTACTTCCCAAAACTAAGACAATAGGGTCTTTGGATAATAGACCCCACTTTGATGCCTTTTATTGACATAGGTCTTAAATCACTGTGGTGCTAAAATGCGACTTTGGCGGTGAAAAGGTTGAATCTCTCAGGATTCCTTCTCCACGGATCTCCCGGTATAAAACCAAATCCTATGCATCAGACCTGGTATTTGCGGTATAACCTCCAGGATCTGCTCCACCAAGCTCTGGGTGTTGGTTGTGGGTGGTTGGTTGATGGTTCATCCCACACTGCGCTCTTTGTAGCCGAGCGGACGTTAAACCCCACTTTAATTCATTAGTGTAAGTGGCAGTTTGTTTTCAGTTCGTGTTTTATGAATCCGTGTTCTCGCATTGAAGGGAACTGAATATAAAAGCCGGCATCACGGATCCATTCACAACCAAATTAAGTGTTACAAAACTACGATCAATCTTAGTATTCTTTTTGGATTAGTTGGCATGAAAGGAATGAATACACTCAGCGGAAAAAAAAGAAAAAAAGGGTAAAGGTAAAGATGTGCCCCCCCCCCCCCCCCCTGCATTTCTCGGTTAATTCGATTTTTCCGTTTTTGCCTTTCTTACCATACATAAAGCTGTATTTTAGGAACATTTTCAGCTAATAACCTTTTTGGAATACTAACCCTATCCCTAACCCTATCCCTAGTAGGGTAGGGTTAGGGTTAGGGCTAGGGTTAGTATTCCAAAAAGGTTAGCTAAAAATGTTCCTAAAATACAGCTTTATGTATGGTAAGAAAGGCAAAAACGGAAAAATAGAATTAACCGAGATAGGTAGGGGGGTGGCACATCTTCACCTTTACCAAAAAAAGATGTTAAAAATGGTCATTTTATAAACGCCGCCAAGCATGGAAAGCAACATTTAGAAAGCAGCTTGGAAAGTAAATAGGTAAGGAATAAAGTTTTGATAACAGAGGGTAAAAGATAATACAATACAGTGGAACCTCCCTTATAAGACCTTCAAAAATCATCCAAAATGAGGTCTTAAGGGAGGGGTCTTATAGGGAGGTCATTTTAACACTTACAAAGAAGGGCAGTCTCAGAGAAGTAGGTCTTATATGGGAGGGAGTCTTATAAGGGAGGTAATTTTAACACTTACAAAGAAGGGCAGTCTCAGAGAAGTAGGTCTTATATGGGAGGGAGTCTTATAATGGGAGGTCTTATAAGGGAGGTAATTTTAACACTTACAAAGAAGGGCAGTCTCAGAGAAGTAGGTCTTATATGGGAGGGAGTCTTATAAGGGAGGTAATTTTAACACTTACAAAGAAGGGCAATGTCTCAGAGAAGTAGGTCTTATATGGGAGGGAGTCTTATAATGGGAGGTCTTATAAGGGAGGTAATTTTAACACTTACAAAGAAGGGCAATGTCTCAGAGAAGTAGGTCTTGTGTGGGAGGGAGTCTTATAATGGGAGGTCTTATAAGGGTGGTCTGTAGTAATCATTTTTTTTAAAAAGTCAGCCCAGGAGTGTTGGCAACAAATTTAGAAAAAAAGATGCAGATGGATATTTCTTCCTGCCATTAAATCAAGGTACTCCTCCGAAGTCGGAGTGTGACTGCCCACGTGGCGGGGCAATCGAAAACGGTCACACACGTAATGTTCTCATCCCTAGCTGGTGCATTTGTACCATAGTGTTCAAGTGCTTCGGCTGTTGGGATGATCCCTGGAGTCTTTAAAGCCAGGGTAAGACAAACAAAGAAATCAAGGCACTGAAAAGAACTGTGTTGATATCCATCAATGATGTTTTTGTTCGTCTCGTTTTTAGTATGCTTGTATTTGATTGGTTTTCTTCAAAGGAGACATGTTTGCTTTGTGCTACTGAGACTCAATAGAAACTCTCATTGCTTCATTCCACTGGAAGTCCCAGATTTTTGACAATAACAATAATGCGTGTACTTAACAGAAGCAATAATTATTTAGAAGTGTATTGGGCAACGGCTTAGGCTGGCCTACATGGATAGGGCCCTCCCATGGGGATACCAGGAGGTCTTTCAGTAAAAATAGTTCCCCCATCTTCTGGAAGTTCTATGCTAGTAACTTCCCCTACTCTATCACTCTGCCTTTTCTCTTCGTTTTGCTTTCTGGCGTCTACTTCTTTCTGCCTTATTGATCCATTCTCCTGCATTATTTCTATAAAAACCCTTCCACGTTTTTCCTTTTTACAATTTATGACATGCCAGGTGTTTTTTTTTTATTTTATTGTACACTGGCTTCCAGACGTGAGACCTTACGTACTTGAGTGGGCACCTGTTGTCCATTCTGCAGTGCATATTTGCCTATATGGCATTTTTTATGTATCTTAACTTACTAGTATGTATTTGTTAACCTTTTTTACTTTTTTTTTTAAAACCTAGACTCGATAAATAGAGCGGAATGGCTTAGGTTTCCAGCACTGTCTGGAATTATGAGCTATAGGGTACAATGATGTTATGAATTGTTCTATTTTTTTTGTTATGTTTCCAGGATTTTTAACGTTCTTTTTGTTTATAAAGTACATACATGTAGGATGGCATTGACGTGTTTGATGTTTACTGTGGTGACAGTCCTGAGAAAACCATAGCTGTTGACAGGAATATAAGCAATGCAAAAATAAATAAATAAATAGAAGTGTATAGATGGATAAACTTTAAAAAAAAGTTTTGAAGGATTTGTTTTCTGTTGTTATTATTAATCAGTGTTTTACCATTTAATTTTTCATGAAAGTATATTTAATGAAATTCTTCACATTTTCAAGAAATTGAACGTAAAATAATTCAAGGGGAAAAAATTAAAACAAAAATGCTACATTTTAGGATAAACCAACTTTTTAAAAAAACCACACACAATGACCCCATGTTTTTAGATGAATAAGTCTATACTGCGCGCTCATACACTCTAGAATTGTGGCGGTACCATAGCCGATGAGGTTTAGCCGAGGCGTGGTTACTGCTACACCTATCTGTATTGTTAAAAAATCGGGACTTTACTGGTGTTGCACTGCCTCCGGGCATTGCCTCCAGTATTGTTCCCACCATCTTTGTATCTACAAATGTCCCATATGTGTCTGTTCCAGACCGAGAGGACGTAGAGCACCATTTTTCATTCATTCTCTAAACTGCAATGAAAATACCCCACCAAAATTAAAAAAAAAAATTACCTTTCTTTTTTACGCTACCTTTAGTGAAGGTCAAGGTCATAAACTTATGACCCATGTGTATTTTGATACATTTATGCGTAACTTATTATTTTAAAATTATTTAACTTATTGAGGTTGGAAATAACGTTGTAAATATGACTGATGAGAAGTGGGGTTATCTGCCTTTTCTTCATGCTTCTGTTTAGAGATCTAAATTACTGGTTTGTCCGATTTCGTTTTCCGTGCTGGGCGATTTTTGGTTATTTCATTATTTTATTTATTTCATTGAAGAATGAACTGCTTTTGTGTGATATTATGTCATGGTGATAATAAATTATTGAGCCAAAAAAAAAGCAAAAAAAAAGCGCACGATTGTGATCACATTATTTCGCATCTGTATGTATCTGTGCGTGTTCCCCCATCATTGAGGCTCCACTCTCTTTCTCTTCTCTCTCTTGCCATTAGGTCTGTTTCTGCTGTATACCATTTATGTCAAACGTGTGTGTTCGCTTTCTATTGCATTTTTGCTTGAATGCGTTATGAATGCTAACGTGTGTGTGCGCTTTGATTTGATTTCTATCAAGATTCAGCGCCGTATAAATACTGTATGTTGTTGTTGTTGTGTGTGTGTTGTTTATACCTGCTGATTAACGGTATCCTGATCAACATGAAGATATAACCATTCAAAGATATAATTTTACGTAAAATTGTCTTAATCGGTTATATCTTTGTATTGATCAGGATATAAGTGGCAAGTTTTTACTATAATACTTCTTAAACATGATACTATCAATACCAGGTGGGTTTTTTTATCCGTCTCAAATAATTAAGAAAATGAAAAATCTCCTTTTTTGGCGATTTAGAGACAGTTTCCTTCTAGTAGTAGTAGTAGTAGTAGTAGTAGTAGTAGTGTAGTAGTAGTAGTAGTAGTAGTAGAGTAGGGACAAAACAAGCTGTGAAGCTTTTCATGCAGTCCCATCGCTAACAATATCACACATTTTTTTTCCTTCCAGGTCAAGGTTTATACGGTTAAATGTTCCTAGTTATTGGTCAAAGCTTCTAAAAAATATCTATAAATTTAGTAGACTTGTCAAGACGATTTTTAAATGTGTTAGTATTAGGTGCAATTTTAAAGTCAAAAGGCAAGTCATTCCAAATATTAGCAACTCTGGTACTAAAACAATATTTCCTTGTGTTAGTATTGAATCTTTTAACCCTTTCACCACCAGCCATATTTCAGCCAAAAATTTCCATTAAATTTACCTGGGTAGAGAATAAAATCCATCAGCAGTATTGGGGATTCTTCTGTGACATATATAAAATAAGGTCTATCCTTACTTCCCCAAACTAAGACAATAGGGTCTTTGGATAATAGACCCCAATTTGATGCCTTTTAGTGACATAGGTGTCAAATCACTGTGGTGCTAAAATGCGACTTTGGCGGTGAAAGGGTTAATAAAAATCTTACCTTCAGAGTTTCTAGTCAAATTGTATTGTGGCGCTTTGAAAAACTACACAAAGATGTAACGGCCAAACCAACCATAAGCAAACACAAAAAGAAATTTCAGGCTATAAGGCAACAATTTTATTGCTTTTTTTTCCACAATTGCTGTAGTTCATCGATAAATGCAAAGACACATGGTGCCAAATAAAATTGCTGCTAACGATGAAGTTTGAAGCTACTGGGTATTGGCCACTGCAACTAGTGTTATTAACGCTCTTGACGGCAAGAGTTAAGCCCTTGTTGATCAGTATCCAAAAGGGCATTCACTCTTGCAAAAGGCAGCCATTAAGTGGCCTCAAATAGGGTTATTGGTGAGTTATTCCCTTGTTTGGTCAGTACTCAACCATCTTCCCCCACCCACCAAGGGCATTCACTCTTGCAAAAGGTGTTCTTTGCAGTGGCCAATTAAAAGAAAATCTGTACACATTTGATTTGTTATTTTCTTCTTCTTCTTGTGTACATGTAAACTAAGCCAATTTACAAAAATCTCAGTATTCTTTGATCGTTCACACATTAATCAAAATTAACGAATCAGTCGTTACTTTACTATGTCTTGGCCATGCCGCCAAATCGCTATGCAAAAAGAAACACGAAAAGAAAAGAACATCTCCACAGGTGTGACATGTCACATACACTAAATACAAAAGGCAGCTGTGTAAAAAAACAAAAAATCAGGGACGGTATTCATGTCGAGATAGCATGAGACTTAGCATGATGCTAACTTAGCAGCTCTTCCAATGTCCTATAGGATTTAATAGGACTTTTGGAAGAGCTTCTAAGTTAGCATCATGCTAAGTCTCATGCTATCTCGACATGAATACCGTCCCTGATCTATAAATAGGGCGCCCTCGTTTATTAGGCGCATAGGTCGAAATTGGAGAAAAAAATATCGCCTTATAGTCCGAAAATTACGGTAAGTGTAACTGACTTACTAAATACCCCCCAAAAAATAATGTTGCTGTTTGCGTAGTACCAGCTATTTCTGACTAGTTTGTGAGGTGGTTTTTTTAAATAGATAAAATGCCTGTATGAACACAATACTTTTTCTTAACAGAAGAAAGAAACATTTAATCAATCAGCAAGAACATCAAACAAGCACAGCCTGTTCCAAGTACAAATAAACTGAATTCAAAACCCCCAAAAAACAATAAAGCAATACATCTTGCGTAGACAATGTGTTAAAGTATTGAGTCAGCATTTCACTTCATTATAAATAATTTCAGTCATGAACAATCTGACCCAAAAAGTTTTACCTAAACATCATTATAAAATTGTAAATCCAAATCTGCCACATGCAGATAAACTAAAAACAACCCAAAACCAAAAAACATAGCAACAGAACAAAACTACTGCAGTAAACTATCAAGAAATACTGGCACTTTTCTTGCTATATTTGCTTTCTTATCCTCGTAGCCGATACGTAGATATAGCTTCACAAAATAGTTTAACCCTCTTATGCGGTGAACGTTCGGGAATGCTCAGAAGAAAAAAAGGATCGTAAATCCGAGAACGTTCGGGAACGTACGGATTCCATGTGGCCGGTTTGGGCGCTTCCATTTTGTTTCTATCACATGGCAGCCACGTGGGCGCTTCAGCCTCGCTTTCGCAATAGATTACACTTCCACCCTATAATGGCTTATAGGCCGATTGGTTTGTAAGATATGAATTTTTCATGATTTTTCCAATATGGATGACGAACAGTCCATTGACTGAGGAAAGCGATGAATATTCGTATTTTTGTGAAAGATGGGACTTATGAGATCGCGAAGTGATGAGAATAAGGAGTGTACTCTGACCTATTTCGGCAGCGAACTTGTTTTTGTTCGATCGATGCGAAGTTTTGAAGTCGTGTTACTGGCATCGGCATTTTCCCGACTTTTGCATCATGGATGATGAATCGTTATTGCATCCACTGAGTGATAAAGGCGATGAAAATTCTTTTTTTGGGTGAAAGATAGGAATTATAAGATCGTGAAGTGAAAGGGTAAGTGAATGATTTTGATCTACATTTCCATTTCAGTCGTCTTAGGCTTCACCAGTCTGCAAAAAGTAGGCAGTGAATGACTAGTGAATGCAGTTTGCGACTACACTTTGGCATATTGATTTTGTTTATGGAGCCATGCATCCCCATAACATCTTGAAATTCATTTTGCAAATCAGATACACATCTTGGCAACACATTCAACAACAAAAAACCCACAAAATCTGCTAGGGTATATTTTATTTTTTTATTTTCCTGACGCTACCCCCCCCTTTTGTACGGAGTGACATCCCTTGGGCTAGGATTTCAGAGCGTCAGGACTTAAAGGATTCCTTTGTACAGGGATGCATTGGCTACTTAAAGAATCTTGAATTCTTGAAAAAAATATTAGAACTCTGCAACCCCTTTCTTCCCAGTCTAACTCTGGGAATGTGAATAGGAATTGTTCGGAAATAATTAAGGGGAGTAATTTCATGGTGTGTGGGAGTGATCTTGCCTAATTCAATCGGTCAAACAGAGGAAGTTACTCTACCTTCAGGTGGATCCCCAGCTCTCGCCTCGTGTGTTTGATAGACTTGTATCACTTAGAACACTGTGCGTCATTCTAAACTTGATGTCATTTATATTTTTACGTCACATTTTGCAAGTTCTCTCAGTTTGTGGATACTGGCCGCCCCTTATTTTTTCTAAAAAAAATGTTTGCAAGTCACTGACTCGCATCCTGCAGTTTCAAGCTTCGACGCCATGCCACTATGGTTTTGACCGAGTAAGTTGAGGTAATCGACTCTAATTTTCACAAAGTGCTCTCCCCTAGTTTTTTTCCGAAAATCATCTATTTGCAAGCCCATTCACTGAATGAATGAAAAGGAAGCGCAGGGAGGTGCCACTGGGACCCAGAAACGTACTGGCCTTGCCTGCCCTACCAACACAAGAGCAGGCCTGCACTAACCCTGGACATCCACGTCGTGTTATAAAGGAGTAGGCATACACGGGACATTCCTATGAAGCATGTTCGGCTACATAGCTGCTCTCCACTCAGTGACCATTTCAGTGATGTACTGAGGATCGAAAAATGATAGGACAAACTGTCCTGAGACAAGAGAAATCAATAGGATAATGTCCTGGCTCTTGCAGAAATCAATAAGACAAAGCATGCCAGTGTTAAACATTTTAATCAAACGTTTGTCCTGACACACAGGGGAGAACACAATAGTACTTTTTCAATTTGAATAGGTCAATGTCCTATGACCGGGGCCTCAGGACATCACTGCCATTTAGATATGACGCAAAGGAGTCTTCATGAAAGTGTCCCACGAGTGCACCAGCTCGGTTTTTCATGACTGCAGAGCCCACCGGCAGAAACACCACCACTCAGAAACCCAGCACGCATCCAAAAGCTCCCACCAAGGCTAGTAGACCCCTATAGATAGAACCTCAGGTTTTTGCCATCGTGCGGAATATTAACTTATTAACTGCTGAGTTTTTAACCAAACACAGGGCAGTTATTATACGGATACCTCTTCCTACAAATATACAAAGACTCCAACACGTATCATACTGATTGTACGCACAAACAAAAATCATCGAAACGTGAACAAAGAGAATAGTGTCGTCAGTAGGGGGCTTAGTAGGTGGTGTCCTGAATAGGCTCCACTGAACTCCACCGAAGTGACTCAGCAGCAGTGCAGTGTCTCCTCGGTGGGTTGCCTCCTGACGGCCTAACATAGATTCGCTCCCCTTGAACAGCTGGTCTCGGATTCTGCGACCTGAACAAGCCGGGGTGTGACTGAGAATTGGGATTCGAGATGAGCGGCGTGGGAGCAACGCCACTGTACGGCCCAGAAGATAGGACAGCAAAAAAAAAAAATAATCGAAACGTTTGATATTGATAACATTGGTCCTGTCAACAGTAATTCAATATTGCCACACAACAACAAAAAAGAGACCATTTAAAAAAACCACCTTAGAATCAGAAAAAAACCCACTGAGCGATGTCATCAGCAATATCAACCAGTACCAGATTTCTCCAGTTGTGAACACACCTTGCTTTTAAGCCTTGTTCTGGGATCGCAAGCGAGCGTACTCTTGAAGTCTGAAAAATACACACCAAAAAACGGAAAAAATGAATGCGAGACATCAATGAACTCATTTAAGCCAACACACCACCAACAAAAAATGGTGATATTTTCTATGATGCAGTTTTCATGCTTCATTGGTTGTTATAAGACGAAAACGTCTCAGAGAATTTTTTTCTAAACAGCTTCCAAGTATTTGTTCATTTCAGTGTCCCTTGAAATATCAGATTCCATACTTTCGTGGTTTGTCTTCTATTGACGAAAACAGCTTACACATCCCACCCCACCCCACCTATAGCCAAAACTGAAAGTAACATCTGCAATAAATGGTTGATTTCAAGAGAAGAAAGGTAAAAGCAAACTAAAAATATATTACAACAAGACTCTTGAAAGCTGGTTACACGCCAGAAATCAAAACCTTGAAAACTCATGAGCTGGATTCGGCTCATTTGTCCCAGGTGAGTTGATTCCTGTACTAATAAATATGCATCCAGGTTTCAAATAGCTGCTCTGTGGGTTCTTTTTTAGTATGAAAACATCAAAGAATAGCAAAGCTGTACTTGTATATACATGTGCATGTGCATTCTCCTAAGACACCAAGAGCCAAGACACAAGCACACACAACACATACTCACTCACTCTCTCTCTGCGTCTGTCTTTCACATTGCTGATTCTTTAGAATTAAAAAAGTACAAGAATTATAACTAGCAGAGTGAAAACGCTAGATCAATCAGCCATGCAGCAGCATATTTTGGCTCCAGTTTTTTTATCTTCTTCTTCAGCGTTCAACAAGGCTACGCATCAAAACCTCAGACCGAGTGATGTCGCAAACATGGAGTCCAAAGGTCCCCCAACCCCCAGAGTTTGGTTCTGAGGTCCGTCCCTCCAGGCCAGGTCTGTTGCCGCATCCCATCATATAGAGGGCAGTCCTGAAGGATGTGGGAAGGGGGCTGGCTGGTCTGCTCGTCCGCACTGGCATAGGGATGAGTCTGTGACCCCAATCCTTCTTTGGTGCCCTGTGCGCAGGCGAAAGATGGTGCTCTCTCCTCTCCAGTGTCTGGATTGGATCCATCTGTGCCTGCTAGCCTTCATTCAGTGGAGCCAGTTGGTTTAGAACCTGCCGCGGATGAGTGTCTTGTCTTCCTCATACGTAGCAGAGATTTGGCTCCAGCACCTTGACTTTGACCAATGACATGTTCGAACTTGGCCTACATATCCTAAGTACCTATCCGCATGCAAAATATCAGCCTCCTACGCGCCTCCGTTCAAATGCTGTTGTGGTAACATAGAAACACAGATCGATAGATAGCCGGGAACAAACAGCTAGAGATCACCCCTGAATACATTAACCAGTTTTCGCTTCAGCTGGTTAACCCCTTGACTGCCATAGAACGTAGCGCATACTGACTTGATGACAGCACTGATGACGTCATCATATGAAGAGGAATAACTCTGGTTTTTGCTCTAACACAGTCAAGAGAGTTATATCCCCAGACCATTTTGCCAGATTGGCTCTATCAGTTGTCTTTTTCATGGCATGATTTGTACGATTTTTTCTTTAAATTTCTCTGACTGTCAAGGGGTTAAAGATGGACAGGTCTAAGATGAAATGTAGGAGAGAGAGAGAGAGAGAGAGAGAGAGAGAGAGGAGGGGAAATATTCATAGTTTTCATGCTCCTGGTGTAGAGATCACTGACCTGAGAGCGTTGATTCTAATGAACCCACCAGCATCTGTTGGCTCGTAGTCACCCTGCACGTTCATGCTGCAAAGCACACACACACACAGTGGTTCTTTGTCGTTGTTTTTTTCTATCATTATACTGATCAAAATGTTTTCTGTTTTGTGTTCCTGTAAATATGTTAAGTTCATTGATTTTTTATTGATGTGTATTTTTTTATGAGGGCAGGATGAAAAAAAGCTTTGTTAGCTTATTCTTTAACCCTCAATAAAGATGATTTTGACTTGACTTGACTTGACTTGACACATACACACACACACACACTCTCACACACACACAAATTTGTCTGAATCACTTTTAGTGGAAGGACGTTAAACTGGATGGGTTTCCACATGTAATGGGCACACTCATATTTCTGACATATTTCTTACTTCCAGATTTTTCTTTTTTGAGGATTGCGCATGGGTTTCTGCGTGGAACATGCGCACGTATATATGTTCGTGCACAGCCTCTCTCTATCTGGTCTCTCTCCTTATCTAGGAGACTAGAGAGTGTAGAGTGGCACAGAGGTAGCGCGTTCGCCTCTTGTCAAGTAAACCCGAGTTTGAACCTGGGTACAGGGGATTTTTCCTCTCACTTTGCACTAGGCCTTACGGTCTGAACGTGGAGTCTTTCGGATGAGAGATAAACCGAGGTCCCGTGTGCCCATGCACTTAGCACACGTTAAACCCAGTAGCAACGAAAAAGTTGTCATTTGATCAAAATTTACACCTCTCCCTTTCCTTCCTCATCAGTCACGAAAAAATCGCTTGCCCCCCAAAAAAAGACGCGCTCTCCAGGTGGGAGCAACCCGAATATCACAGAGACGCCTCTGTGACTATAAAGTACCTAATACCTAATCTCTTGAAAGCTTTACGAGTTGAAAAGCAAAATTTGACATATGTTAACTGTGTTTGTAAAGGAACAATACAGTAAACTATCTTGCATAATTTTCGCCAGCGCATCTCAGCTGTCAAAAAAATGGCTGTTCAAGAATGGCTGTCCGAATGCGATGCTGTATTCTTCTGTCCAGATGCATGGGAGACTAGAGTTGTTGACCTCGCTTGTATCTAGGTCTTATGGATTTTTCTTTCTTTCTTTTACCTGGGTAGATAATTTAGCATCATGAGTATCAACACACAAACTCTCTCTCTCTCACACACATACAGATACACACGACACGCATGTAACATACTCTCTGCCTGAATCACTTTTAGTGGAAGGACGTTAAACTGAAGAACAACATACAGTGGAATCCGTTTAATTGGCCATCGGATAATCGGCCAAAGCCGCTTAATCGGCCAATTTCCTTTGGAACGGAATTTTTTCTTCTTAAGCATGTGTTATTTTGTTCGTTTTTACGGCCAAAGCTGAAATCTTCAATTTCGCTTTATTGGCCACTTTCTCTCTCTAATTTTTCCTCTTTACCCCTTTTTGAGAGGGAGAACAACAGAGGCAGACAAACTGACAACACGCTTTTGACGTTTACATGGTTGAGTGTGAAGTTGGAAGGTGAGCTGTTGTCAATTGAAAGACCCTGCATGGCGTTAAAATCACTCAAGAAAACAAAATCATTGTCTTTTACTCGTGCTTCTGTCAAGTTGTAGGATTAATAAACACACACACACACACACATCACAAAAAGGGAAAGAATTTGAATTTGAACTGCAACATTTAATTTTGATGTCATTGCTTTTGACTTGCATAATTGCGTCATACAGTATCTCGATGTTCGTTTTATCGGCCGATTCGCTTTATCGGCCATATTTTTCCTGATCCCAAAAGTGGCCGATTAAGTGGATTCCACTGTAATGTACTCTCTGTCTGTGTTCATCATTGTAATCCTTGTTTCGTTTTGTAAGTGTATGTGTGTTCCGTTCCGTCTTTTGTGTCGTCACTACCATGCTGCTTGGCTAGAAGTGCGGTTTAATTAGTGTTGATGAATCCTGAAGATTCGCTTGGATTAAAGGTCAGAACTTTCCATATTTGTGTTACTGAGCCTTTGATATGTCGTCTGCAAAAATTGTGAACAGTCTGAATCACTTTTAGTGGAAGGACGTTAAACTGAAGAACAACATAACGTACTCTCTGTCTGAATCACTTTTAGTGGAAAGATGTTAAACTGAAGAACAACATAACATACTCTCTGTCTGAATCATTTTTAGTGGAAAGATACTAAACTGAAGAACAACATAACGTACTCTCTGTCTGAATCACTTTTAGTGGAAAGATACTAAACTGAAGAACAACATAACGTACTCTCTGTCTGAATCACTTTTAGTGGAAAGATACTAAACTGAAGAACAACATAACGTACTCTCTGTCTGAATCACTTTTAGTGGAAAAGAAGTTAAACTGAAGAAGTACTCTCTGTCTGAATCACTTTTAGTGGAAAGATACTAAACTGAAGAACAACATAACGTACTCTCTGTCTGAATCACTTTTAGTGGAAAGATACTAAAACTGAAGAACAACATAACGTACTCTCTGTCTGAATCACTTTTAGTGGAAAGATACTAAACTGAAGAACAACATAACGTACTCCCTGTCTGAATCACTTTTAGTGGAAAGACGTTAAACTGAAGAACATAACGTACTCCCTGTCTGAATCACTTTTAGTGGAAAGGATGCTGAAGAACAACATAACGTACTCTCTGTCTGAATCACTTTTAGTGGAAAGATACTAAACTGAAGAACAACATAACGTACTCTCTGTCTGAATCACTTTTAGTGGAAAGACGTTAAACTGAAGAACATATCATACTCTCTGTCTGAATCACTTTTAGTGGAAGGACGTTAAACTGAAAAACATAACGTACTCTCTGTCTGAATCACTTTTAGTGGAAGGACGCTAAACTGAAGAACACTCTCTGTCTGAATCACTTTTAGTGGATGGACGCTAAACTGAAGAACAACATATCATACTCTCTGTCTGAATCACTTTTAGTGGAAGGACGCTAAACTGAAAAAACATAACGTACTCTCTGTCTGAATCACTTTTAGTGGAAGGACGTTAAACTGAAGAACACTGTCTGAATCACTTTTAGCGGAAGGACACTAAACTGAAGAACATATCATACTCCCTGTCTGAATCACTTTTAGTGGAAAGACGCTAAACTGAAGAACACTCTGTCTGAATCACTTTTAGTGGAAGGACGCTAAACTGAAGAACACTCTCTGTCTGAATCACTTTTAGTGGAAGGACGCTAAACTGAAGAACAACATATCATACTCTATGTCTGAATCACTTTTAGTGGAAGGACGCACAAACTGAAACTCTCTCTCTCACACATCATATCATACTCTCTGTTTGAATCACTTTTAGTGGAAGGACACTAAACTGAAGAACAATCTCTGTCTGAATCACTTTTAGTCGAAGGACGCTAAACTGAAGAACAACAAATCATACTCTATGTCTGAATCACTTTTAGTGGAAGGACGCTAAACTGAAGAACATCATATCATACTCTCTGTCTGAATCACTTTTAGTGGAAGGACACTAAACTGAAGAACAATCTCTGTCTGAATCACTTTTAGTGGAAGGACGCTAAACTGAAGAACAACAGAACGTACTCTCTCTCTCGATTTCTTAAAGTATGTCACCCTTCCTTCTCCTCCTTCCATCCACCACCACCCACCCTTCCCCACCCTCCCCGTTATTGGCCACTGCAACTAGGGTTATTAACGCCCTTGACGGCAAGAGTTAAGCCCTTGTTGATCAGTATCCAAAAGGGCATTCACTCTTGCAAAAGGCAGCCATTAAGTGGCCTCAAATAGGGTTATTGGCGAGAGTTATGCTCTTGTTTGGTCAGTACTCAACCATCTCCCCCCCACCCACCAAGGGCATTCACTCTTGCAAAAGGCAGACCAGTTTACCCCTATTTTGCAAAGTTGTAATTTCTGAAACAAAAAAACGTAATTTTGAAGAAAAAAACTGTAATCCAACGCGTGACCAATGAACGTCGATATCGTACTGACCTGAGTGTGCAATACTAATGTCTGTCGAGCAGTAGACACAGAACAAATGCTCGTCACCTAGTGCTGGAATTTGAGGTAACTTTCCCAGAATTTCTGTGCCACTTTTGATGTCTTTTCTTTTGATTTTCGACCAGAAGCTTCGGAATGCACTCGCTTGGACGCCATTTTGGAACAGAAAAGGAAATGGCGCGAAAATGACTTTTCACCGCATCGTTTCAAAAGCTTCGCTTACCGACGCAACTAGTATTTTTTTTAAAAAAAAATTTATGATTTTTTTTCCGTAGCCGTAATTTGACTTCCCGTAAAAATTACGGCAAAATCGGGATGGTAAACAGGTCTGAAAAGGTGTTCTTTGCAGTGGCCAATAACAGCACGCACCTGACCAGCTCCTCGTTGTACAGGGAGTAAGGGGACTTGCGGCCCAAGACGTAGGTGGCGCCCTTGTACAGCTTGAGAGTGACGCTCCCTGTCACCCAGTCCTGGCTCTTGGCGATGCAGAAGCGCGTGAACTCGCACTCCGGACTGAACCAGAATCCTGCGCACACGCATTACAGCAGATGTTGTAACTCGTAGCATTTGACTGAAAACACATTTACGAGTATGCATTTTAACTAGGGAGACGTTTGCGAGCCGATGTGATCATTTAAACCATGCGCAGAAATTGTGGACAATAACCCCTTAAAGGAATCCTAATTCAGATTCTTCTACTTCTGCGTTCCCAGGCCAAAAGGCCATAATGGGCAAAGTATGTATGTGTCCGGTTTTCAGTTTTCACTGGTCTCCCCGCTGCGTACAGCCGACACATTCCGATTTCGGATGAGCTCAAAGGAGAAAAGATATTTGAAGATTTTTTTTTTTTTAAAGGCAGGAGAATGGGCCAATAAGTCAGAAAGATAGTAGATGACAGTAAGCAAAAGGAAAAGGCAGAGTCAAAGAGAGTGACAGATTAGAAGAAGTTACAAGCACAGAACTTCCAGAAGGTGGGGGAACTATTTATACAAAAGACCCCCCGGTATCCCCATGGGGGTTAATTCAGATTCAATTTGAGTCAGCCAAACGCAAGGGCTCCAAATCTTTGAAAGAGTTTCCAGAACAAAGGCAGAAGAATTAATGGACCAGTAAGGCAGAAAGATAGTAAGATGACAGTAAGCAAAGGGAAAAGACAAGAGTCAAAGAGAAGCGACAGATTTGAGGAAGTTACAAGCACATAATTTCCAGAAGGTGGGGAAACTATTAGTCCAAAACACCACCCCGGTATCCCCATAGGGGGAATTATGTCATTTAAAAAGACAGTTTCTACCTGAAATATGAATGTATACACAGAAACCCACCTTTGTACACCTGGTCTCCGAACTGAAGGTCTAGCCCTCTCTTCACTTTCCTTAGCTCCTGAAAAAAAAGACAGAAAAAGCTAGAATCGGAGAGAGTGAGTGTGCTGTGTGTTTGTTTGTGTGTGTGTGTGTGTGCGTGTGCGTGTGTGTGTGAGAGAGAGAGAGAGAGTGAGAGAGAGAGAGAGAGAGAGAGAGAGAGAGAGAGAGAGAGAGAGAGAGAGAGAGAGAGAGAGAGAGAGAGAGAGAGAGAGAGAGAGAGAGAGAGAGAGAGAGAGTCAAATCAAATCATGTGTTATTGCCATTAGCAAACACCTTTATAGTAAGGGGGATATAATCATGTAACATTCCGATAATCAAGGCAGACAAAACTTTGACAAAAAATGAAAGTTGTAACATAATGATAAAGAGATAATAATAGCAAGAAACAAAAAATAGAAACAAGGGCGTCGCCGAGCGGCAGACATGTCTGTCACCAGCAATGCCACGCACTTGCGACACCCCGTAGAGTGTCACATCCTGACACAAAATTGGAAGGGATTCTGTCTTCTAGTTCACGAGATACAGCTTGAAGAAGAAACATATAGCGCAAAGAAGGAAATTTCGGTTTTCAAGGTCACACTTCAAGGTCAAGGTCAGCATGGTGATAATTTATGCTCGGATGTTTTCTTCTCTAGGGTATACAGTACCACACACAATCTGAAGCGCTTCTGTCAAGTACGAATGTGGAAAATATGGCTTAAAACCCAATATGTAGACCCCTACCACTTTCAAGGCCTACTGATCTTTGACCTCGGTATGCCACCATCAGAACGGGCATAAGCCAAAGTACCTTCATGCCAAATTTGAAGACTCTAACACTAACGGTGTGGGAGTTATGGCCCCTGAAAGATTTTCGGTTTTCAAGGTCGTACGCCAAGGTCAAGGTCACGACGGCAATATGGTTTGCGCGGATGCCTTCCTCTCATGGTGACACACCAGCACACAAAATTTGACGTGATTCTGTCAACCCGTTCGAAAGATATCCTTGGGACAGACAGAAGGAGAAAAAAATGACCCTCCGATTTTCAGGCTCCAGCGATCTTTTTGACCTTGACCTTGACCTTGATCGGTATGCCATCATCAGAACGGGCATAAGCCAAACCACCTTCATACCAAGTTTCAACATCCTATGTTGATCGGTGCCCGAGATATGGCTAAAAATAGATTTTCGGTTTTCAAGGTCGTACGTCAAGGTCAAGACGGCAAAATGGTTTGCGCCGATCTCTTCCTATTAAGGAGGCACACCTTCACACAAAATTTGACGCGATTCGGTCAAGCGGTTCGGGAGATATCCTTGGGACAGAGAGGGAAAAAAAAAAAAAAAAAAAAAAAACAAACAAACAAACAAACAAAAATACAAACCAGCCCATCGCAAAGTCCGTTACCTTCGGTGACGGACAACAAAAATACAATGATGAGAGAGAGAGAGAGAGAGAGAGAGAGAGAGAGAGAGAGAGAGAGAGAGAGAGAGAGAGAGAGAGGGCAAAAAATAATGCTTGCGCTTGTACAAGCCTATCTTAAGATTTTATGTTTTGTTTTGTACATTCGCATATCACTCTTGCTTTATACCCACACTTCCTGTAATGATGATAGCATGTCAATGAGGTTACTGCCGTTATGTAATATTTACGTACTGCATTCAAATCATCACATACACATGGGGGCAACTTTTCCTGGTATACAAGGATTTCTTGTTTTTGAATTTCACCACGAAAGGAAGTTGCTTTTTTGTTTGTGGCACAAGCCACAAACCTATAACTCACTTTGTCGATCTGTCTGTCGGTCTGTCCAAAATTGTCGCACGCCACAAACGATTGCAAATCCGCGCTTGTTTATATATTAAATTTGTCAAACAAGATCTTTGTGTGTCCACTGTATTTTTCAAGCACTTTAAAATAACCATTTGTATAAATTGTGGGAAAAGCAAACTAAAATACCTTCATAAATAGTTCATAAAAAGTCCACTCACCCCCACCACCCCCTCCACACAAACACACAGACACAGACCCTATCCATGGTGAAGACTTCAATGTCCATGTGGGCCTCAATCAGGATGGTCCCGGCAGGGGTCTCGTACAGCCCGCGGGACTTCATCCCGATGAACCGATTCTCCACCAGGTCAACGCGACCGATGCCGTGCTTGCTCCTGTCAGCGGGGGAAACACACTTCTATATAGAAGATAGAAGACATTCAGCATGCAGACCTGTTGACCCTTATAATGAACAACCTGGAAGTTGCCACAGAAAAACCCGGAATTTGAGAGAAAAAAACAGAATGCGAAATTTTAAAGTCCACGTTGCAGTACTTGCAGTGTGCATGCTCGTCTCCCAAACTTGTTATTCCTGGCACTTTTAAATACTTTTGAGGAAACTTCTGCTTCACTTTTGGCCGTTTCACCCTATCACTGCTGTCGTTTGTCGAAGATTTCTGGCGCTTGCCGCCTGCGGTTGATTTGCCTGATGACATGTTTGGCGCAAAACTACAAACCTTGCGTCTTTTCATACAAACGGAAACAAAGAATAGACGTTTTTTCGAAATCCCGGGATTTTCAGCGTTCATCCGGAATTTATTATTTTACCCATAATTTTTGCACATTCCCTGGATAATTCCGGCAAAACCGGGAGGGTAAACAGGTCTGAACATGCTTCGCTCTCATGAACACACACACAAGTTTTTGTACATTTTCACTCTAATTTTCCACCAGGTCATCACAACTTTTTCCACAGTTGCTTCCGTCTATGGGCAAATAAACATACATAAAAGACAGGAGATTTTCATACAGAAAATGATTATGCATGCTTCACTCTCCCTCTCATGAACACGAACACTTTATTATTATACATTAATCTGTGCATACATTTTCCAGGTTAACTCAGCTTTATCTCTGGATGCTTCTTTGAACAGGGGGGAAATATGCAGACATGGTAAGAAAATTTTCAAAGAGAAATGTTCTTCTGAATTGACATGATTCACTTCACAGACACACACACACACACACACAGAGACACACACACACACACATACATACAATCACACACACATGAATGCAACTGGAGAAAATCAAAAAACAGGCAAAGCAGGTCCAGGGGCCGCCAGGACCCTGGCAGGGTACAGGGGCGAGGTCAGGGAGGCGTTGCCCCCCTGAAGTGAAGAAAAGCAAAATCATACTCAACTTGAAGCTTATTCCAGGTTTCTAAAGTGAGAATTCAATACTTTTTTCCCCTTGAACTTTGAATCAATTTTTTTTTGGGGGGAGTCAAAATTTTGAAAAGCAGGCGCCGCCTGGTTTTGAAAAACAACAACAAAACAGGTGCCGCCTTGTATCCGAAGCAAGGTTGCATCCATGTACACACATACACACACAGAGACAAGCATACACACACATACACACACAGAGACAGACACTCACCCCAGGTTATTGAGGTACTCAAACAGCTCCAGGGGTTCTTTTTTCTGCGTGCCATCGCTCTGGTTTCTCACACACACGGCTACCCCTGGAAAGAATAGACTGAGAAGTAATTATACAAACACATGACACAAAACTACCGATAATTTTGTTTGCCTTTTTTAGATCTACATGTGATATGGGTTTTCTAATTGAAAATTATTTTAACATTTTCTTTCCCTCGCTTAATTTGTTCTTTCCTTTACAGATTTTAAGTTTTCAATTGTTAGCCACACACAGAGTGATTTAAAATTCAATGTATTTTTCTCACTTTATGCATGCCTTATTGGATGTACACGTTTCTTTCTCTGCCCCAAACATAAGGGCTTTTAAACAAAGATATTGTTCTGACCCAAACACAAGGGCTTTTAAACAAACGTTTTTTTCTCTGACCCAAACACAAGGGCTTAACAAAGATATTGTTCTGCCCCAAACACAAGGGCTTTTAAACAAACATTTTTCTATGACCCAAACACAAGGGCTTTTAAACAAACATTTTCCTCTATGACCCAAAACACAAGGGCTTTTAAACAAACATTTTCCTCTATGACCCAAAACACAAGGGCTTTTAAACAAACATTTTCCTCTATGACCCAAACACAAGGGCTTTTAAACAAACATTTTTCTATGACCCAAACACAAGGGCTTTTAAACAAACATTTTTGTCTATGACCCAAACACAAGGGCTTTTAAACAAACATTTTTGTCTATGACCCAAACACAAGGGCTTTTAAACAAACATTTTTTCTATGACCCAAACACATGGGCTTTTAAACAAACATTTTTGTCTATGACCCAAATACAAGGGCTTTTAAACAAACATTTTTGTCTATGACCCAAACACAAGGGCTTTTAAACAAACATTTTTTCTATGACCCTAACACAAGGGCTTTTAATTAAATAAACTGGGTTTTTCTATGACCCTAACACAAGGGCTTTTAAACAAACAAAAAATTTCTATGACCCAAACACAAGGGCTTTTAACCCTCTTGCATTCACATTTGCTACTGACAAAACTACTTCTAGTGTTCAGATTCTTTCACACATTTTCAGGAAAATCTGTCTTTAGAACCACACAGAGCGCTATACAGTTAGTTACCATCACATCATTGCTAGTGAGAAGCTTCTTCATAGTGTGTGTAGAACAAGCCAGAACTTAGTGCGTGATGAAAATGCCATCAGAGGGGGTCTCAGAGTGGGGTGGAAGCTATGGGCGGTTTTGGGGCGGCTTGAATACACATAGGCAACTTCCGGCTGGGCGGTTTGGGGCAGAATAAACGCAAGAGGGTTAAACAGAACAATCAGCAGATATGCTTTAACCCTTTCACCGCCAATGTCGCATTTTTGCACCACAAGGATTTAACAACCATGTCATAAAAGCTCTTGAAATCAGGGTCTGTTATTCAACGATATTGTGTTCCTAAATTTGGGCAGTAAGGATTGACCCCATTCTAAATGTGTCACAGAGAAATCCAACAATATTGCAGACAAAATCTTTTCTCAAGTCAAGTCAAAGTCAAAATGATCTTTATTGAGGAAAAAGGAGTAAGCTTGACAATTTTTTTTCATCCTGTCCTCAGAATGAAAAGTAATACGAAAGCAACTCGAAAAATAACTCAACATGCAAAACAAAACATTCCAAACTACTAAACTTTAGCCTAATAATATAACGCATTGAAATAACTCTATTGAAACGAAACGAAACTGTAGCTTTGAGTAGCTTTAATGGACATTTTTGGCTCAGCGATGGCTGGCGGTGAAAGGGTTAAGCTCCGTTTCAACCCAAAGGCCAGAAATGATAGACATTCTTCCGTCCACCTTTCTCAAAGTCGATCTCGATGATTTCGGGTTTGTCGGGGGCCTGCTCTGGGTCCACGGTCCAGGTGTAGACTCCAGGGGGCCCCGGCCTGCCCGGGTCCTCCAGAACCCCACCCTCATAGCTGACCACAACACAACACACACACACCTATTGGCCACTGCAACAACCTAGTTTTGCTAGAGTGAATGCCCTTGGTAGATGCTTGAGTACTGACCAAACAAGGGAATAACCCTCGCCAATAACCCTATTTGAGGCCACTAAATGGCTGCCTTTTTGCAAGAGTGAATGCCCTTTTCAGTACTGACCAACAAGGGCTTCACTCTCACTGCCAAGGGCGTTAATAACCCTAGTTGCAGTGGCCAATAGTTTGTACTCCCTGCCACACCCAAACACTTCAGTACTGTTGATCAGTGTACTGTATTGTAATGCGTTGTGTTATAGTATTACTCCGCTGGGGGGATCTTTTGTACAAATAGTTCCCCCACCTTCTGGAAGTTCTGTCCCTGCTTGTAACTTCTTCTAATCTGTCACTCTCTTTGACTCTTGCATTTTCTCTGTGCTTACTGCCATCTACTATCTTTCTGCCTTACTGGTTCTTTTTTTCTCCTGCCTTTATTCTATAAACACTTACAAAGATTTTCTTCAGTCAATGAAGGTTATGCTGGGCCTATTTCCTAGCTAGGCGCATACTGGCAGCATGATGCATCTGCACTCATATGACAGGAGACTGTCTGAGAAATTGATGAAGAAGAAGAAGAATACTGTTACCTTTCTTGTCACAGAGACTTGTCTCTTTGAAAATCAGGCTGTACGCAGTGGGGAGACCAGTGAAAACTGAAAACCGGACACATACGTACCTTACCCATTATGGCCATATGGCATGGGAATGAAGAAGAAGAAGAAGAAATTAAGGGTGTTGCCACTTGGAGAGTGTTTTACGGCTAGTACATCGCCACCGTTTTTGTGTGTGTTTTTTACGCAACAGTTTGTGTGTCAAGTCAAGTCAAATCAAAATTATCTTTATTGACGATAAAGGAATAAGCTAAACAAAGCTTTTTTTCATCCTGTCTGTGTGTGTGTGCGTGCGTGCACGCGCGTGCGTGTGTGTGTTGTGCGTGTGTTTTACTGACAATTAAAAAGGGAGGTGTACATTTGAACACTACTCCTTACAAGCAAGCAAAAGTCAAATTATAACTAATAAATTATGATATGATAGCTTTGCACAGTATCCATGAAACTGATAAAAAGTGCCTATGGCACCAAAATATTTGGCTCCATAAGTGTTTGGTTTTTGCTTTTTTTCATCATTATAATTGATCTTTTGACTTGCATGGTTAAATTATAGTTTTCTATTGTCATCTATTCCAAAATGTTTATTTAAATCAACAGAGTTTATAGAACACAATACAATTCAATTATGACCGTTCCCTCACACATTGGAAAATATCACATACTTTCATTAACTACTCTTTTAATTCTTTGGATCTAGAGTACCAACAGGTCTGCGCGTTGGTGGGGTACGCGGGTACCCCCCTTTGAAATAGTAGAGATTGTAGAGAAACGCGTCATGCTTGCGTCATTTTGAGGGGTACGCAACCCCCCTTTCTACTCTATACCTATTGATAACTAGAGCCTTTTTTTTAACATGCTAACCCTGGAATTGACACTGATTAACCCTGATTGACTATTATCTTAACATGCGCAGAACCCTTCTCAGTTCTATATCATCAGAATCGTCAAATGGATGAAGGCGGATGATCAATGGAAGAAGAAGAAGAAGAACCCTCTCAGCATACAAACTGGAATATTTCAATCAGTGGAGAGAAATTTCTAAAAGTGCGGAATCGCATTGCATCTTGTACACAAACTTAACTCCATACAGTTACAAAATAACTCAGCTGTTCTCTTGAGGAAAATAACAATGAACAACAACACGCCTCTCTTTTCGATTTTGGGGAAAAAATAATTCTAAATTTTTTGAAAGCTTGAAAAAATGGTGTTCGTGTGCTTACTTTGAGAAACATCATTCTAAATCGAATCATCAGCAACACTCAAGGCTCAAAGCACTTGAAGTGGCATTCTATTCTACGTTTCACACACTACAAATCAAGTAAGGTAGAAGCTGTGCACCCCACCCCACCCCCCTTCCCTCTTCCATTGAGACTGACCTGATATGCATCAGATTGGAGTCCATGCTCCATGGATTCTTGGGGGTGACCGGCAGAGGAATGCTGTGAGCCTGTGACATACAAGCAACTTATATCAACAAATTCCCCCTGTGGGGATACCGGGGGGTCTTTTATATATAGTTCCTCCACATTCTGGAAGTTCTGTGCTTGCAACTTCCTCTAATTTTTCACTCTCTTTGACTCTGCCTTTTCCCCTTTGCTTACTGTCATCTACTACCTTTCTGCCTTTATACCGGTCCATTCTCCTGCCATTTCTCACGAAACACTTCCAAAAACATTTCCTCCCGCCCAAAGTCGGACTTGCTGGGCCTAACTATTTTTTTAGTCAGGCGCATAACGGCAGCATGACGCATCTGCGCTCATAATTGACAGGGAACTGTCTTGAGTGATCGAGGAAGAAGAAAAGAAGAATATCAAACAAACCAGGTAAGGAGTATGTCCAGCAGATATTCCCCTAACAGCTAAGCTCTACGGCAGCCACCAAGAGCTGGAGAAAACGGCACTATTTGCGTCAACAGACTCCCCGTGGGGATACTGTGGGGTCTTTCATAAAAATAGTTCCCCCACCTTCTGGAAGTTCTGTGCTTGTAACTTCCTCTAATCTGCCACTCTCTTTGACTCTGCCTTTTCCCTTTGCTTTCAATCATCTACTATCTTTCTGACTTACTGGCCCATTCTCCTGCCTTTTTTCAAAAAATTCTTCAAAATAATTTTTTTCCTTTGAGCTCCTCCGAAATCGGAATGCGTCGGTTGTACGCAGCGAGGAGACCAGTGAAAACTGAAAACCGGACACATATGTACCTTACCCATTATGGCCTGGGAACGCAGAAGAAGAAGAAGTGTCAACAGCTAGTTTGGCCATGCAGACCTGGTACATGACAACTTCTTCTTCTGCATTCCCAGGCCATATGACCATAATGGGTAAGGTACGTATGCGTCCGGTTTTCGGTTTTCACTGGTCTCCCCGCTGCATACAAAATTCTGATTTAGGAGGAGCTCAAAGGAGAACATTACTTAGAAGATTTTTTTTGTTTTGTAAGGCAGGAGAATGGGCCAATAAGTCAGAAAGATAGTAGATGACAAAAAGCAAAGGGAAAAGGCAGAGTCAAAAAGAGTGACAGATTAGAAGTTACAAGCACAGAACTTCCAGAAGGTGGGGGAACTATTTTTTTGAAAGTCACCCCCCCCCCCCCCCAAGTGTCCCCATGGGGAGAGACTCGTGGAGGGTGGCAGGGTTGTCCAGCTCCCCGTATGGAGGCATGAGGCATCCACCCACTGCCCAAGATACTCCCCTAACAGCCAAGCTCTATGGCATCCACCAATAGCTGGAGAAAATGCCACTATGTGTGTGTCGAAAGAGCTGGCTTGGCCGTGCAGACCTTCTACATGACAACAAGAAGAAAATAATCTTTTGTGGATAATGATCCAAAATTAATTTCAAAATTATTTAAACTTCGTTGAGTACATGTACATCCATTTTTTTTTTCTCTCCATTAAATATACTCCAAATTATGTTAGATAGGAAAATTCTAGGCAGACCACCAATTTAAACAAAAAACCATAAGAAACCGGGGCCCATATCATCCCTAACTACTACTACTTCTACTACAATAAAATAATAGCAGTGACATTAGCAACAGCAGAAAGGATGCAAATTATGTTAGATAGGAAAATTCTAGGCAGACCACCAATTTAAACAAAAAAACATAAGAAACCGGGGCCCATATCATCCCTAACTACTACTACTACTTCTCCTACAATAAGAGACAAGCACAAAGTTACAACAGTGTAATAATAGCAGTGACATTAGCAACAGCAGAAAGGATGCAAAAAGCATAGTGTATACTGTCCAAAAACAGAAACACATACTTTAACCCTTTCACCGCCAGCCATATTTCAGCCCAAAATGTCCATTCATTTTACCTGGGTAGAGAACAAATTCCATCTGCGGTATTGGGGATTCTTCTGTGACATATATATAAAATAAGGTTTATCCTTACTTCCCCAAACTAACACAATAGGGTCTTTGGATAGATAATAGACCCCAATTTGATGCCTTTTAGTGACATAGGTATTAAAACCACTGTGGTGCTAAAATGCGACTTTGGCGGTGAAAGGGTTAAAAAAAGAAAAGAGAATCTATTTTAAATGTCATCAATTTTCACCGTGGCCATTCTGTGCACATTCATCCTGACTATTGCTCAATGCGTGCACACACGCAAGTGAGCAAGCATTTTCCATAATTTCTTCTTCTTCTTCTTCAATCGCTCAGACAGTTTTCTGTCAATTATGAGCGCAGATGCGTCATGCTGCCGTTATGCGCCTAACTAAGAAATAATTAGGCCCAGCAAGTCCAACTTCGGCTGGAAGAAATCTTTTTTGAAAGTGTTTTGTGAAAAAAGGCAGTGGAATGGACCGGTAAGGCAGAAAGACAGTAGACGACAGCAAGCAAAGGGAAAAGGCAGAGTCAAAGAGAGTGACAGATTAGAAGAAGTTACAAGCACAGAACTTCCAGAAGGTGGGGGAACTATTTATACAAAAGACCCCTCTGTATCCCCATGGGGGGGGGGAGGCCATAATTTGATTACATCCTTCCAACACTTTGACATCCTAAGTGAAGAAGTCTTATAAGTATGCGTTTCTTTTTTTAGGACAGTATATTTGTAGTAAAGTTGATAATACAGTTATAAACAGGATTAACAATGCTTTAAAAGAATGAAGATTTGACATACCGTAAAACCTGGACTATAAGGCACACCTGTATATAAGCCGCATCTCTTATTAAATTGACATAATATTGGGTATTTATTCACATATAAGCCACAGCAATATATAAGCCGTAGAGAAAATGATTCAGGCAAAAACGTTGACAAAGTTAAACAGAAAAGCAGTAGATTTTGCCTGCCTATGTGCTGAAAGCAACACAAAGATATAAACTATGGCAGTACAACATCAGCATTTAAAAATCTGAAACTTTTTAGCATGGGATTTGTATCTATTCAGTGTCAAAACCAGTTTTGATAGCTGCAATGAAGCTGAAGAATAGGCTGAAAATGTGGCTGGAAACAGATTCCATAACACTGATGAACATAAAATTGGAATAATCCACATACAAGCCGCATCAGTATATAAGCCGCATGGACCGAAGTTAAGGAAAAAAGTAGCGGCTTATAGTCCGCATTTTATGGTAAATTGATAAACATACAAATATATCTCCAAAAAGTTTACTTTGTCAGTTTTTATTACTCGTGTTGATATAGAAGCACATACTGTTATTCAATTTAGAAGTTTGCATCATTTTGTTGCAGAGAGATTAATTTGTTTTAAAGCTAAAGATAGCTGAAGATGTGATACAAAAAAAAGATACATCGCCATTAACAAGTATTACAATTTAGAGATAAGTTGTAAGCCTCATTATGAATGATGCTGGTGATGATGATAATAATGATCATGTTGATGCAGTGATGGTGATGACAGTGATGACTACAACAATGATGATGACGACAATGGTGATGATGATGGTAATAATAATGATGATGATGATGATGGTGGTGATGATGATGATGATGATGATGATGATGATGATGATGATGATGATGATGATGATGATGATGATGATGATGATGATGATGATGGATGGTGATGACAATGATGATAATGACAGTGATGATGATGGTGATGACGACAATGATGATTATGATGATAATAATAATGATGATAATGATGATGATGATGATGATAATGATGATGATGATGATGATGATGACAGTGATGATGACAATGATGATGATGATGACAATGACAACTATGATCGTGCTGATGGTGATGACAGTGATGACTACAATGATGATGACGATAACAATGATGATGATGATAATAATGATGATGACGATAACAATGATGATGATAGCTATGATCGTGCTGACAGTGATGACTGCAACGATGATGACGACGACAATGATGATGATAATGATGATGATAATAATGAAATATCTCACCTTGGCATACTCAAACAAGGCATCCCTGCCAGGGAATCTCTCGTAGAATTCTGGCATTCTCCACGGACAGATGACCTGTCAGACCAAAACAAAAGGTATATAGCAATGCCAGAAAATCTCTCATAGAATTCTGGCATTCTCCACGGACAGATGACCTGTCAGACCAAAACAAAAGGTATATAGCAATGCCAGAAAATCTCTCATAGAATTCTGGCATTCTCCACGGACAGATGACCTGTCAGACCAAAACAAAAGGTATATAGCAATGCCAGAAAATCTCTCATAGAATTCTGGCATTCTCCACGGACAGATGACCTGTCAGACCAAACAAAAGGTATATAGCAATGCCAGAAAATCTCTCATAGAATTCTGGCATTCTCCACGGACAGATGACCTGTCAGACCAAACAAAAGGTATATAGCAATGCCAGAAAATCTCTCATAGAATTCTGGCATTCTCCACGGACAGATGACCTGTCAGACCAAACAAAAGGTATATAGCAATGCCAGAAAATCTCTCATAGAATTCTGGCATTCTCCACGGACAGATGACCTGTCAGACCAAACAAAAGGTATATAGCAACGCCAGAAAACAACAGTAGAAAGAAGAAACAAACAACAGACATTTGTTTAAGAACAGTTTATGCAGAAATGAAAAACTGAAAATCAAAACATTCCAAATGTTCTTCTTTTTTGGAGGTTTGCATAGTTTTGTTGCAGACAGATTAATTTGTCATGTTAAATGTTCTTCTTTTGGGGTTTTTTAAAAGCAGGATATATGGGGCAGTGGGTGGATGCCTCCTGCCTCCATACGGGGAGCTGGATGACCACGAATCTCTCCCCGTGTGATACGGGGAGGGGGGGGGGGGGGGGGGTAATTCATAAAAATAGTTCCCCACCTTCTGTAAGTTCTGTGCTTGTAACTTCTTCTAATCTGCCACTCTCATTGACTCTGCCTTTTCCCTTCTATCATCTACTATCTTTCTGACTTATTGGCCCATTCTCCTGCCTTTTTTCAAAAAAATCTTCCAAATAATATTTTTATTTGAGCTCCTCCGAAATCGTCGGCTGTATGCAGCGGGGAGACCAGTGAAAACACATACATACCTTACCCATTATAGCTATATGGCCTGGGAACACAGAAGAAGAAGAAGAAGAAAGCAGGATATCTTTTAACTGATGCCACTGAGTTTCATTTTCAGCTGGGTGGGGTTGCATTAGAGAACGCATAAGCCTCTTGTTGCTGAAAAATTGTTTCAAATCGGCTCATCAGCGAAAAATGCTCTTTTGTTGACTACTGTTGTTTGAAGAATGCGTTTTTCTCACCTTTTTTTGCTACATCTTTTCATCTCCAACTCACCTAAAGCCACAATTGAAAGAACTTTTTAGCTGAAGTACAGGGTTTTATGTGATCTCCCTCTGCAAACTTCGAGACGGGATGCATTCGATAATTATTTCAACTTGTGACGTAACACGTCGCAACACTACTTGTGACGTAGAAGATAAAACTCTGACATCCAAAAAATTATTATCATGATGGACAAAAGAACTACCGTAATTTTCGGGTTGATAAGGCGATATTTTTTTCTCCAATTTCGACCTATGCGCCTAATAAATGAGGGCGCCCTATTAGTGAACAAAATCGTGAGAAGAGAGGCAACGATTGTCATGTTCAGTACAGTCTACTGTACATCAGACATCGAAAGTGGTCATGAGTCGCCGATACGACGAATACTCACGTTAAAATGCTTCAAAATCTCTATTATCATCCGAGATACCGTTCAACAGATGCCATAACCCTTCATTGGATGTAAAAAGCATCGTTGTAGAGCTTTAAAATGCCATAATTCTATCAGTTTTCGCGAAGAATTGTCCAAACTCAACAACAGGAAGCAGCTGAAACGGAAGTTCGATTATTTGAAAGGGGAGCCAACTCTCGGTTATGACAGCAGTAATGGCGGTCGGTAAGCGCTTACAGGACGCGTACGGGCTTCAAAGTTTGACTTTCTTTCGTGAGGTGCCTTATAAACAAGGGCGCCTTTTACTTTACTTTTTTCAGATTTTTCTTCAAAATTGCCCTATTCGCCTTATCAGCAGCGCCTAATGATCCGAAAAATACGGTAGTTTGAATACTCATTTGTGCATGACCTCTGTTCTTATTGTTTCCAGTGTTTTTTGTGATTGTTGGAGCTCAGTCCTTTGACTTTTGCAGCCATTTTTAAGTAAACAGGGTCTTGCAGAGAAAGCCAATGAAAGGTACTGTATTTTTCGGATGATTAGGCGCTGCTGTGTATAAGGCGAATAGGGCAATTTTCAAGAAAAATCAGAAAAAATTAAAGCAAAAGGCGCCCTCGTTTATACGCACCTCGCAAAAGAAAGTCAAACTTTGAAGCCTGTACGCGTCCTGTAAACGCTTACTGACCGTCATTACTGCTAGTTATAAACGAGAGTTGGCTCCCCTTTCAAATGATCGAAATTCCGTTTGTGCTGCTTCCTGTTGATGTGTTTGAACAATTCTTTGTGAAAACTGATAGAATTATGGCATTTTGAGCTCTACAACGATGCTTTTTACATCCAATGAAGGGTTATGGCATCTGTTGGACAGTATCTTGGACGATAATAGAAATTTTGAAGCATTTTAACTTGAGTATTCATCGTATCGGCGACTCGTGACCACTTTCGATGTCTGACTTCACAGTAGACTGAACTGAACACGGGAATCATTGCCTCTCTTCTCATGATTTTGTTCACTAATAGGGCGCCCTCGTTTATTAGGCGCATAGGTTGAAATTGGAGAAAACAATATCGCCTTATAACCTGAAAATTACGGTACACGTGTGTGCAATTCATGCACCCGACATGAATGCATTAACATCGGCATCATGTGATAATGTACTTCCTTCACATTCAAGATCTATGTTGTCATTTCCTAGTTCGACTCAGCTCAAAGTCTCGTTCAGCAGACCACTTTTTTTTCAATTTCAAAAACTAAATAATAACCCCGAAAATTTGCCCTTTCACTTCATTTATAGCATTATTTTCATGTTCATCTAAACAACACAATACAAATTTTATATATCTAAACACATTTACACTTCCACGGCTGTGAACTTTAAGAAAATAATAAAAACATCACACAGAAAAAAAGCCTATACAACCCCCAAATTTCACGTTAGTTAAGTGCAGACATCATCCCCAAAGAAGATTTGTGAGATTCAAAATGATCACATTGCGCGAGAATGACAGTTATCATAGGTGAACCTTAACAGTTCTAACTTGGATTTTATACAGTGGAACCTCCCTTATAAGACCTCCCATTATAAGACTCCCTCCCATATAAGACCTACTTCTCTGAGACATTGCCCTTCTTTGTAAGTATTAAAATTACCTCCCTTATAAGACCTCATTTTGGATGATTTTTGAAGGTCTTACAAGGGAGGTTTCACTGTAGTTAACTTAGGTTTATATTGGTGTGAATGTTAATGCTCTCTAGAAAGCAGGGGAAAGAGCGAGAAAAAAGATGCAGCGCGCAACGACTCCGTTTTTATAAAAAAAAGAAAGGAAAAGACAACTGACAGGACGGACCTTGACAGCCGGGTACAGGGCCTTGGCTCCCAGCTCAAAGCGGATCTGGTCGTTGCCCTTGCCTGTGGCCCCATGGGAAACGAACTGCGCCCCTTCCTGCTTCGCTATCTCCACCATGGCCCTGTGGTCACACCACAACGGATGTGCGAGGTGAAAAAACCCAGAAGGCGCCATCTCACAAGGAATGAAAAAGGCTGATAGTACCTGATAGGAGAGGGAGGGAGGGAGGGGGGGAGAGAGGGAGGGAGAGACAGAGAGAGAGAGAGAGAGAGAGAGAGAGAGAGAATGAACACATTGTTTAATGATTAGGCCTTTGGCCAATATCACTGGAGGTGAGATACAAAAAAAACAGGAGAGAGAGAGAGAGAGAGAGAGAGAGAGAGAGAGAGAGAGAGAGAGAGAGAGAGAGAGAGAGAGAGAGAAGAGACAATGAACACATTGTTTAATGATTAGGCCTTTGGCCCATATCACTGGAGGTGAGATACAAAAAAAACAGGGAGAGAGAGAGAGAGAGAGAGAGAGAGAGAGAGAGAGAGAGAGAGAGAGAGAGAGAGAGAGAGAGAACAATGAACAAATTGTTTAATGATTAGGCCTTTGGCCCATATCACTGGAGGTGAGATACAAAAAAACAGGAAGAGAGAGAGAGAGAGAGAGGGAAAGAGAGAGAGAGAGAGAGAGAGAGAGAGAGAGAGAGAGAGAGAGAGAGAGAGAGAGAGAGTTACAGAGTTAGAGAGAGAGTGTTGATGCTTTATTCAACAGTTGTATCATGTATTGTGTTTTGGATGGGGTGAGTGGTGTTGATGGTAATGGTGTGTGTGCGTGTGTGTGTATGGGTGTGTGTGTATGTGTATGCCTATTTGCATGTGTGTGAGCAATTATATGTTGTTGTTGTCATACCCTGGCTAAAAGACTCCAGGGATCATCCCAACAGCTGAAGCACTTGAACACTATGGTACAAGTGCACCAGCTAAGGATGAGAACATTACGTGTGTGACTGTTTTGATTACCCCGCCACGTGAGCAGCCACAATTTTGGAGACTGATGAATGATGTTATGCTAGGAGCTTGTCACGGCTAAAGAGAATCCCTGCATAATAATAATAATAATTATAATTTTATTTATATAGCGCAATACAAAATCATGCTAAAAGCAAGCTCTCAGCACTTTACAAACATTGATGAAACTATATAAATTTAAAAAACAAAACCCATTTTGATGAGTCCTTGGTATTCTAGCCTATGTCAACTGGTCCGATACAACCTTAAGCCAATGCAATTTTTATCTGATAAATGCCTGTACCTGGCTTCTTCTTCTTCAATTGCTCAGACAGTTTCCTGTCAATCATAAGCGCAGATGCGTCATGCTGCCGTTTTGCGCCTAAGTAAGAAATAGTTAGGCCCAGCAAGTCCGACTTTGACTGGAGGAAATCGTTTTGAAAGTGTTTTGTGAAAAAAAGGCAGGAGAATGGACTGCTAAGGCAGAAAGATAGTAGATGACAGTAAGCAAATGGAAAAAGCAGAGTCAAAGAGAGACACTGACAGATTAGAGGAAGTTACAAGCACAGAACTTCCAGAAGGTGGGGGAACTATTTATACAAAAGACCTGTACCTGGCAATCAGAGGTCTGGCCAGTGCTGTCCCCAGCAGGTATCGATCCTCGTATTTCCCGTTGGCCTGGATGGCCGGCCAGATGAACTCCGAGACATACTCCTTCCTTAGGTCGGGGATCACCATCTGAAGGGAAAGATCGCAGAAGGAGAAACTGATCAGGCATTAGGAAATCGTCAGAAACCATTCTGTCAATTTTCATCATGCTCCATTCAGTAACAAGTCCTTTACCTTGTGTTGGTTGAAGTTTGTGCCCCAACTCTTGAAAATCCTAAGGCGATCCCCGAAATCTGTTGGTGAGAGAGCCTTCTGTTTCAGAGCACCTGCCATCTGGAACTCCCTCCCTGGAGACCTCCGAGATCAGCCTACTCTTTCTTTCTTCTTTTAAATCTCAACTCAAGACCAACCTCTTCAGAAAAGCTTATTCTCTTCTGTAGATCTCCCGCAAACACTGTCAGTAATTCGCCTCCACCCCATCACAACTAGTTGCATAGCTGCGTCCTTGTGGATGAGGCGTGTGTGTGTGTGTGTGTGTGTGTGTGTGTGTGTGTGTGTGTGTGTGTGTGTGTGTGTGTGTGTGTGTGTGTGTGTGTGTGTGTGTGTGTGTGTGTGTTATTTAATTATTGTTTACTTATCCATTTATTCAGATGTTGGTGCTTTATAAATTATGATTGTTGTATGAACGAGTTAGCATGAATGGTGTGTGCAAGTGCATTGAGTTGCGAAGCAAGAAATGCGCTTGACAAATATGATATTATTAGTAGTAGTATTCAGAAACGAGCAGAAACAAATAAACAAACAAAACAACTTGTCTTTCAGGAGGGAAGGAGGTAAGTTGACTCACGTGACTGTCTTGTTTGACATGTTGGCGGGTTGAGAGATGGGGTGCTGATGTTAATGTTAAAGTTAGGACCACAGACGACATACATACATACACACACATACACATACACACGGGACACATAACCGAACAATGGCTTGGAGTCAAAATGGACTATCTTTAGTTAGTCCACATATTATTGGACTTATTACAAAAAAACTAATAACTTGTATCAAGCAATGACTCACTTCAGTCTTTTTTTGATACAAGTTAACACGAGTGAGATAGTCAAATCGAATTATACGAACATAGACTCACTTCGTTAACACGAGTGAGCCAAAATGGAAACATATAAAACCTTTTTACGAGTTATCTCCAAAAGTTTACTACAGGATCAGTCTGACATATATTTTTCCCATTAATCTTCTACACACAAAGGAAAAAAACAAACCAGGATGGCAAGCCACATTAACAAACTCCCAGCGACTGTATCCTGAGATTCTGTCCGAGGACACGCAATACAAAGGATTATCTATGCATGTTATCCCCATGGGGATACCAAGGGGGGGGGGGGGGGGTCTTTCATAAAAATAGTTCCCCCACCTTCTGGAAGTTCTGTGCTTGTAACTTCCTTTATTCTGCCACTCTCTTTGACTCTGCCTTTTCCCTTTGCTTTCTATACTCTATCTTTCTGACTAATTGGCCCATTCTCCTGCCTATTTTTAAAAAAAAATCAAAATAATTTTCTCCTTTGAGCTCCTCCGAAATCGGAATGTGTCGGCTGTACGCAGCGGGGAGACCAGTGAAAACTGAAAACCGGACACATACGTACGTACCTTAACCATTATGGCCATATGACCTGGGAACGCAGAAGAAGAAGAAGAAGAAGAAGAAGAAGAAGAAGAAGAAGAAGAAGAAGAATCTATACATGTCATTTGTTTCAAGGAGCATTGTCCCGAATGACACTGGAATCCATTCTGCCAATTTTCATTTCATCTGATGAATATAACCAAAGACACTGTAATGGGAATAAGACAGACAACTGGAGAGTTAGGGTGAGCCAGGCTGATAGGGTTATCGTTCGTGATCCCATTAACAATGGCGGCTCTATCCGGCTAAGACAGGAATTTGAATCAACGGGTTTTTTTAATACCAGATTCAAATTTGAGTGCTTGGGCAAACCTTTTTCTGTTTTCCTGAAGACAAAGAAAGGTAAGAAAGCTGCCAATACGGCCAAAAAAGATATGAAACAGTAACAACAACCAGTGTTAGATTACTGCTGATGTTCATGGTTCAAGGGGGGCATAATCAGGGTTTCAGTCCTCACTACTCATTCAGGGGAAAATGGCCGTTTGTCCGTCTCATTCCCATTACATTTACAGTGTCTTTGAGATAACTGATTTTTTTAAAAATCCATCAAAATGCTACACATGAACAGAAAGAGACGAAGATGCAAAAAAAACAAAAAGTAAAAAAAAACAAAAAAAAAAACCTAAATTTTCATCTTAAAAAAGACCTTTTCAAAGGATGAAGATGAAGTGATCTGTTTGCAAACAAAATGGTTGGCGAATGAATTCTTCTTATTCATAAGAAGGAAGAAAGAAGAAGGAAGAACACTTAATTTCTAATTTAACTGGAACACCCGAACTATTCTCAAGAAGACAGAAACAGAAACATGCAGATTATAAAAGTTGTTATTTCGTGCTCGATTTCTTATCAAATGGACATTGCAAAAAGAAAAAAAAAAAAAAAAAGAAAAGAAAGAAAAGCAAAGAAATAAAAGAATAACAAGGAAAGAAATCAGAACTTGGTAAAGGTCAAGATGTGCCACCCCCCCTACCTATCTCGGTTAATTCTATTTTTCCGTTATTGCCTTTCTTACCATACATAAAGCTGTATTTTAGGAACATTTTTAGCGTAACCTTTTTGGAATACTAACCCTATCCCTAACCCTACGGGCCCTGATAAGACGGAAAAACGCAACGAACCACAACTGTGACAAATCGCGGTGTACTGCAGTACATAGTGGGGGTAGGGTTAGGTTTAGGGCTAGGGTTAGGGATAGGGTTAGTATTCCAAAAAGGTTATTAGCTAAAAATGTTCCTAAAATACAGCTTTATGTATGGTAAACCAAAAACGGAAAAAATAGAATTAACCGAGAAATGCAGGGGCGGTGGCACATCTTTACCTTTACCCAGAACTTTAAAAAATTTTAAACGAACACCAGATTAACACACGAAAAGGAAACTACCATCCCTATAAGACTCCCTCCCATATAAGACCTACTTCTCTGAGACATTGCCCTTCTTTGTAAGTATTAAAATTAAGGCCTTATAAGACCCCTCGGCCTTATAAGACCCCTCCCAGTATTAGACCCTTTCCTTATAAGACCCAGCCATTATAAGACCCCTCCCTTATAAGACCCCTCCCTTATAACACCCCTCCCATATAAGACCCCTCCCTAGTAAGACCTCCCATTATAAGACTCCTTCCCATATAAGACCTACTTCTCTGAGACATTGCCCTTCCTTGTAAGTAGACGAAATAAGGCTTTACGCCCTCTTCGGCCTTTCGGCCATGTGGGTCAGTATTAAGACCCCTCCCTTATAAGACCCCTCCATTATAAGACCACATTTTGGATGATTTTTGAAGGTCTTATATACGAGGTTCCACTGACTAAAAAATAGAAAGAAAAGAGACATTAATCAATATGGCAGCCAAGGGAGATCAATCGATCACTAAGGGGACAGAACTCATCACATGGGGGAGAGAAGTCGTCATCGTCCTGCATGCCAAATCAAGACATGGAATCAAAAGGCTCTTTCTTTAGCCTTTTTCTCAGCTCGCTTTTCTTGCGCATTGTCTATTGAAAATGATTAATTTATGCGTCAGAATCAAAGTTATGCATAGGGTGTGTGAAAAAAAGGAGGCAGGGGTTGGGGGGAGGGGGAGAATATGGAGAGAGGTTAGGGAAAATGATGGGAGAGAGAGAGAGAGAGAGAGAGAGAGAGAGAGAGAGAGAGAGAGAGAGAGAGAGAGAGAGAGAGAGAGAGAGAGAGAGAGAGAGAGAGAGAGAGAGAGAGAGAGAGAGAGAGAGAGAGAGAGAGAGAGAGAGAGAGAGAGAGAGAGAGAGAGAGAGAGAGAGAGAGAGAGAAGAGAGAGAGAGAGAGAGAGAGAGAGAGAGAGAGAGACAGAGAGAGAGAGACACAGAGAGAGAGACACACAGAGAGACAGAGAGAGAGAGAGAGAGACAGAGAGAGAGAGAGAGAGAGAGAGAGAGAGAGAGAGAGAGAGAGAGAGAGAGAGAGAGGGAGGGAGAGAGAGAGAGAGAGAGACAACCAAGCAGACAGAAGAAAAAAATGATGTCCAGAGATACAGACATATATAGAGAGAGGTAGACAGAAATGGGATGAGAGAGGGAGGGGTAGGGACGAAGAGAAGAAAAAAAAGAGAGAAAACGGTGTGTGTTGTGTGTGTGTGTGTGTGCGCATGTGTGCGCATGTGTGCGTGTGTGTGTGTGTGTGTGTGTGTTGTGTGTGTGTGTGTGTGTGTGTGTGTGTGTGTGTGTGTGTGTCTGTTTTTGCCTCTGTCCGTCTATTTTGTCCGTCTATCTGCTCATCTGTCAGTCCATCCGTCTGTCACTCTCAATACATGCATGCATGCTAGCACACTGTAGTAGTAGGTTATCTTGTACTTTAAACACACACACACACAATGTATACACACACACACACACACACACACACACACACACACCCCCCCCCCGTCAAATTTTCGCATTCAAAATTTCCACAGAGAAGCAAACATTCAACCTTTCTTTTTTTTTTGGGGGGGGGGGGGAAAAGGGATAGGGTTAGGACCAGCCTAGGATTATTTTCATCAAACTGAAAGAAGTAGACTTTGAGATTGAGGGTCATAAACATGACACATGTGTGTGTGTGTGTGTGTGTGTGTGTGTGTGTGTGTGTGTGTGTGTGTGTGTGTGTGTGTGTGTGTGTGGCAAAGTACAAGATTTCCCAGTAATGTATGTAATGTAATCAATAGCAGGAGATTACGGGAAGGGGGGGTGGAGGGGAAATCAGGAAATGTGATTCACGATCCCATCATCGACTTCCCTACTGTACCACTGAATTGCTCTTTTGTTCCATTGACTGCCCGCATTGATTTTGCTAATGCTCCCCGTTATCTTCTTTGTCCGTCTGTCTGTCTGTACCTCTGCCTGGGGATACCGGGGGGTGTCTTTCGTAAAAATAGTTCCCCCACCTTCTGGAAGTAAGTTGTGTGCTTGTAACTTCCTCTAATCTGCCACTCTTTGACTCTGCCTTTTCCCTTTGTTTTCTGTCATCTACTATCTTTCTGACTTATTGGCGGTCCGTTCTCCTGCCTTTTTTCCCCCAAAAAAAATCTTCCAACTAGTTGTTCCCCTTTTGAGCTCCTCCGAAATCGGAATGTGTCGGCTGTACGCTAGCGGGGAGACCAGTGAAAACTGAAAACTGGACAACATACGTACCTTACCCATTATGACCATATGGCCTGGGAACGCGGAAGAAGAAGTCACACATTCTAATCTTGTTATATCAGTCTGTGTCTTGTTTGTCATGTTTCTTAGTTTGTTTGTTAACCTTTACCGGACTTCTGGGGTCGCCCACGACCCCTTGACACACAAAACATGTTATATCTCTAAAACTATTTAAGCAATCTTCATGAAGTTTCATGACTTTGTCAAAAACGTAAATGGCTTTAAGTGTGTTAAATTTTATTAATGTGTATAAAATATAAATGACGTAATATGACGCATAATTTTGATATACCTGTCCGGATGACGGGGGTCTCCCACGACCCCTACTTTAAAGAGCACTGCAGTGCATTGAGTAGGGGTCGTGGGAGACCCCCGCCATCCGGACAGGGATAAACACATGGTGCCTCTTTGACAAGTAGGGGTCGTGGGAGACCCCCGCCATCCGGACAGGGATAAACACATGGTGCCTCTTTGACAAGTAGGGGTCGTGGGAGACCCCTGCCATCCGGACAGGGATAAACACCTCAGAATTTGCTCTTTGCTGAGTAGGGGGTCGTGGAAGACCCCCGCCATCGTGTCCGTGTAGTCAAAAGCATGATCCGGTAAAGGTTAAAGTACATGTAGAAGAGATTATGTGGCAAAATAATCAAATTGTTGATTGTGGCCACGTATAGCCAAGAAGAAGAAGTAGAAGGCATTCATCTTTCTACCTCTCTTTCTTTCAATTTGTTCAGTTCGTCTTTCTCTCTTTTCCCTCTTGTCCTTCTCCAGCCCCCTTCCCCCTTTTCTATCTCTCACACACGTACACACACACTCACTCACACTCTCTCTCTCACACTGCACACACACACACACACACACACACACACACACACACACACACACACACACACACACACACACACACACACATATATATATATATATATATACACACACACATATATATATATACACACACACACACACACACTCACTCACACACACACACACACACACACACACACACACACACACACACACACACACACACACACAGATGAATAGATGGCTTGATGTAAAAAAAAAGCAAACATTATTGCATTCAATGTACCATCTGAAAATTGACTTTGACTTTGACACACACACATAAACAGACAGAAACACAAATTATTTTGACAGTTCGGTTGATTCAGCACGGATAATCACTCCTGCCTTCAGTTCAGAAAATAATTTCTAATTTGGCCAATTTAAGTTAAGCTTCCA